>JAMXBC010000008.1:74652297-75252297 GCA_024138005.1 Lumnitzera racemosa
GCTCAATGTAATGCTCTTTTGTTTAGTGCAAGGCAAAACCCTTGGCTGTCTTTGCACCCCCACCTCCTTTATCACTAAGTGGTCATTTAGGAGCTTTAGTTGGTGATCTGGGCTGTTTCTCTCTCAATGATGAAGCTTACCCTCCATTGTCTCATTGCTTTTCTTTAATGAAATTATGGACCTTACTTGCCCCCAAAAAAGGAACAAAATGAAAAAACCTTTTATAATGCTAACAAAGATTAAAAAAAAAAAACACAAAAGCACTGGCATCCTTTAGTCAAGTGGCATAACCATAGTAATACAAGCACACTAGTGTCAATAGGTCTAATAGAAGCTAGAAATTTTTTAAGAACCGGGCCGTCGTTCCCTTAGTCTTCTTAAATTTTCATCCTTATCAAGTTGGTTTTTTAAAATGGATACTGTGTGGAGTGGTTGCCTTACACTTGATTACCAGGGAGGTTGTCCTTGAGAAGGGGTTGGGATCGTTGTTAAACCTATATAGTAATGTGTTGTTATGTGCTTAGATGCTTAATTGAGATGCAACCAATTATGTGATTAGAAATGGAGGCCTCCGAGACTCTTTTCTCAGGTGGAAATGGAGGCCTTCTGACCCCTATGCCAGCTAGAAGGATGTCATCCTACATCAACTTCTATGATCAAGTTTGATTTAATTAATTATAGTTTCCATTTTCGTGTTACAGTTTTACATAGCCTTTTGTAAACTTTGGAAGTTAGGCTTTACTTTGAGTTTTGCCATTTTTGAGTTATCCTCTTGTATGCACAATTCTTGCATTTTAGATGTTTGTATATTCAATACAATTTGATTTATTGATAAAGTAAAGTTTCTCCAATTGGCTATGTATATTCAATACAATTTTATTTACCAATAAAAGTAAAGTTTCTCCAATCGGCTAAGGGCAATGGTTGCATTTCTATACTATTAAATTAAACTAGCTGAAACGATATTTGTCTTAGGTCATGCCACTTCTACTAAATTTAAAGAAGCCTATTCACAAAAGTCATGTACTCTTTCATTGAGTCTGATCAGAGATCGCAGAAAAGATGTGTCTAAAACAAACTAGCTTATCCTCCATATGGGGTGGTTTGAATAAATACACATTTGGGTATGAATAGACAAGGGCATACATCTATTGTTGTGGCTCCAATTGATTGTTCAAGTTTGCACATTGCTGTTATCCATTTTGCCATTGGATAATTCTCTTCAACTAGTCATGTCAAATTCAAATAAAAGAATGCTATATAGTATTGTTGTTAGTTGAAGGTTAAAAAAACAACCTAATTATATGTCTTATACTTGTCAATAATCCATATATATATGTATTTGGGTTAGCAAATAATTTCATTTGTAGAAGGAAGATGTACAACTGCAATAGTGGCTAGGGGTATAGATTAAAAAAAAAACAGAAGCGAAAAACAAAAAAGAAAAAAAGGGGAAAAAAAAAACTCTACTAAGACAAGAGTAAGAGAAACAGCTAAGCAAATTACATAAAGAAACTGCAGTAGGCTGCTTCTATTGACATTGTAAGTTCACATATGGTCTATACTAAACTAGTCGATATGTCTTGTAGGGTGGTTCATGCGTTGGAAGTTAAGTGGTCTAATTACAGTTGTGCCCCTCGGTTAGCCCCAACAAAAGAAAAAGGTATGTTAAAAGCTTCTGTTTCTTAAATTTGACTCCAAATTTGGCTGATGCATGTTTGATACAATTGTTATTACAGCCATTCTTGTTTGAGTGTTTATAATTCTCTTACTGATGCAGGTGGAATGGAACTATTGTTGTTAAAAGCACTTCTTAATAGTATCTCTGAGTATTTTCTCCTGTCTTCTCAAGAAAACATAAACTCAGAACCAGCACAAAGATATTACAAGAAAGCAGAGGATATATTGAAGTTGCTGAAACCAATTCTTGATGCCGTTTTGGGATCTCAATTAGCTTCTAATGAAGTTCTTAATAAATATTTTGAAGAGCTTGGTCATTCTGTTGCAGAACTGAGGGAGCTCTTTGAGAGTTGGCAACCAATGATGAGTAAAGTTTATTTTGTAAGTATTGTTGCCTTCATGGTTTTCATAATTGATTGGCATATGCTCCTTTCCTTTGGATTTTATAGGCATTGCAACACTGATGATCTTGCTCTGTTTTTCCTTTTGCTATGTAATGGACACTCGGAGTTAACTTCTCTTCAGGAATCAGTGGTTCTTCCTGTTTTATTTCTGTTTATGTTGTTATTTACAGTATTCATGTGTTCATTGTTGATTAGTTCTGCCACCTGTCTTGAAATAAAAATTAATATATAGTGATTCGGGATTGTCTTATTCTAATTTCCCGTACAGATATGGACTCAAATAGCATTGCGTTATGTATCCTGGACCTTCGGCATTTGAAACTGAAGATGTTGATAGAGTGACGACATTGTAAAAGTTGCTGAACTCAAATAGCATTGCCTTACATTTCCTCTCTTTTTCTTGAGAAGTTGTTTGATTCTTGACTACATATTTCATTGCAACATATAGACATGAGACCAGCCAATTGTGCCTTGTAATTCATGATTCCATGCTGGGGCTTTCAAAGAGTTTGTCTGAAGCTGGTGCAAATACAGAGAGTTCCTATGCCCTTGATGAGAGTGACATATTGGGATGTTTATGTATATTATTGCTTTCTCATCCTTAACAAACAGATGAAAGATAGCTTGAGTTTTGAATAGGCAGTTTCTATTCTTCCAAACCTCATAAGGTTAAGGAGGTTAATTAACAAAATATTTTTCACACTAATGTCATCTTGGCTGAGAAATTCTCTCTTTCTTTGCTTTTTGATACACGAATCATTTTCCTTGGGTTACATTTGTAATTTTGTATATGACAGGATCTTAGAGATTGACTTATTTTTGTGGTGATTTCTGAAGGTCATTCAAGTAGAAGAAATCATGTTGAGAATTCAGAGTTCTGGCATTGACATTTTGCAGTCTCTCCAATATAACAATCAGGAACTTCCTGATGAACTGAGTTCTGCATCTCTTGTGGTAATGGAGATTGGAATTTTTTGATTCGTAATCTCAGCTATCTTTTTCCATAAGTATCAGATTAACATGATGTGTGGTTATGCGTCTATCTTTGGATTTATGTGCTATTATGCCTTATAGATGCATTTAAATCAGAAAAATGTGATATTACATTCAAAGTTTACTAGATGGCAATCTAGGTGGATATGCTAAGCTCCTTGTTATTGTGGTCCATTGCAGCACTTTGTGCAGAAGATCAATCATATTGGAGATGGGAAAACATCATCCTTCATTAGAGAGACTGCAAGGGATATAGTTGATGGTGCTGAACTGAGTTCGGAAACCCTTGTAAAAGTCGCTGAAAGCTTGAGTTTGAAGTCAAACTATGAAATTCTGATTGAAGCCGTAGCCCTTGAAAAGTTGAAGGAGAATGCTGAGCAAGCTGAGAAGACGGATGAAGCAGAGGAGATTGATCATTTGATTGCTCTTGTTACAAGCATGCATGACCGTCTCATCATGATAAAACAGTCTCAAAGCTCCAGCCGCATCCCGATACCTGCTGATTTTTGCTGTCCCTTATCTCTTGAGCTGATGACAGATCCAGTCATTGTGGCATCAGGTCAAACATATGAGCGAGCTTTCATCAAGCAATGGCTTGAAGTTGGTCTCACTGTCTGTCCTAAGACACGGCAAATATTGGCTCACACGAATTTGATACCTAACTATACTGTAAAAGCACTCATCGCTAATTGGTGTGAATCAAACAATGTGCAATTGCCTGATCCCACGAAACCAATGAGCTTGAACCAGCCATCCCCCCTACTTGTACGATCTGAATCTCGTATACTTAATGATCTGAACTTCAGAAGCAACTGGCTGATGTCGCCTGAGACAGCTCATCACACAGGTTCACCTGCCAGGAATTTACCTGTATCCACTGGTGTCCGTAGGGAGGGAGCTTCTTCTTTGCATCCCCGTTCTACCTCTGATGGCTCCATGTCAAGTGTCTCTGGGAATGGCCATGGTTTGGATATTGGGAGATTATCACTAGAAACTTCTGAAGAAAACATAGTTAATCTGGAAGAAAGGATCAGGGATTCACTTGGCCAAACCTCGGCTTCGCCAGCCCGAAAAGAAGTTTCCAATGCACTAGTTGCTGATGAGCTGGTGTCAACAAGTCACAAGAGAGCAGCTTCGGCTTCCAGTGGATATGCCACTGCAAATCCTCCTTCGGGAGCATCTGGAGATAGAAATGGCAATTGGCAAGCTCAGACATATATGAAAGGCCATAGTAGTGATGTTTCCAGTGAGTCCAAATCTGATGCAATAGATTCTGCTAGCGTGTCTGCTCGACCAAGAGAACCTGAATTTCCTACACGGCTGGTTGAAGCAAGATCTAGAAATCAGATGATGTGGCGTCGACCATCGGATAGATTTGTCCCAAGGATAGTTCCTTCTCCGGCTGTTGAGTCTAGAAATGATCTCTCTGGAATTGAATCCCAAGTCAGAAAGCTTGTTGAGGATTTGAAAAGTGATTCACTTGAGACACAAAGGGAGGCGACTATTGAACTTCGTGTCCTTGCCAGGCATGACATGGATAATCGTGTAGTAATAGCAAACTGTGGGGCTATTAGTTTGTTGGTTGGTTTGCTCTGTTCGTCTGACACGAGAATTCAAGAAAATGCTGTTACAGCCCTTCTTAACTTATCTATCAATGATAACAACAAAATTGCAATTGCTAATGCTGATTCTGTTGAACCTCTAATTCATGTCCTGAAGACTGGGACTCCTGAGGCCAAGGAGAACTCGGCTGCAACTCTCTTTAGTCTCTCTGTCATTGAGGAGAACAAAATAAAAATAGGAAGGTCTGGTGCAATTGGACCTCTTGTTGACTTGCTAGGAAATGGTTCTCCAAGGGGGAAAAAGGATGCAGCGACAGCCTTGTTTAATTTATCAATATATCATGAGAATAAGGCTCGGATTGTGCAAGCTGGTGCTGTGAAATACCTGGTGGATTTAATGGACCCAGCAGCTGGCATGGTTGATAAGGCAGTTGCAGTCTTGGCGAATCTTGCAACAATCCAAGAGGGAAGGGCTGAAATTGGTCAGCAGGGCGGTATTCCTGTTTTGGTTGAGGTTGTTGAATTAGGTTCTGCAAGAGGAAAGGAAAATGCAGCAGCTGCTCTTTTGCAGCTCTGTTCCAACAGCAATAAACATTCTAGTATGGTCCTTCAGGAAGGAGCAGTCCCCCCATTAGTAGCACTGTCACAGTCAGGCACCCCGAGGGCCAAAGAGAAGGTTAGTGATCCAGTGCATGTAGCAATTGCTCTTACCATTCGTCTTTTGAACGTTAATGTAGTGATTTTTTTCCCCGTGTTTCAGGCACAGTCTTTACTAAGTTTCTTCAGGAATCAGAGACATGGTACTGCTCCTCGGGGTTGATCATTCAGTATGCTGGATCTCCATTGCTGTTAAAGGTTTGTTTGAGGCAGTTTGTAGGTGTAGTGTGTGTAAATTGATGCAAATAATGCATGGGAAGTTTATGTATTTAAAATTCTGTCATGATTTATAGAGATGTCATCCAGTTCTTGATCAGATGTGAATTGTAGGGAAATTATACACGTAAGTTTAGTTTTCGCGGTGAGTCTGAAGAAGCTCGAGACAGATAAACAAACTTTATCTATAAATGTTGAGGCATGTTTCATTGTTTTGTATTACCACTTGTACATACATTCTGTTTTTTATTTTTATTTTTTTTGTATTTTTTTTCCTTCCTCTCCGTATTTGGTCTGGTAAGCCAAATTTCACCGGGCCGATAGTCCATTGTTTAGTAATTATTTAACAAAAACATAATGGTTCTTATTTTGCATATTGAACTTGATGGAATGTGTAATTAGTAAAGTTCCACTCTTAGTGCTTACAAGAAGATATTGCTTAAGAGACCGGACGGACTTGGTGAAAACTTTTACCTGATTAGTTCTTTCCTATTTTTATATATGTTAATATCGGCCTATATTGATTTTTTTTTTTTTAATTTAGAATTCACGCTGCCTAAAGTATGCAGCTGACTTTTCCTTTCCTGATTTGTTAGCAAAACCAATGTAGCAATTGCATAGGAGATTCCTACACTACATCGAGTACGTTACATTTTCTCGAAATTCTACTGCGTTACCAATCTAGATAGCCTTTGGATATGACATAGAATTAGGACCAAGATGTGAAATATTAAACGATTAATTAGTTCGTTCATGCTATAAATATGATATGTTGCTGATGTCAGTGGTATAACCTATTTATGCACTCTGTCTTTTCAACTATGTTGAGCTTGTCGAAAAAAAGAAAAAAGAGAAATGATAAAAGAGACCGGGAATGGTTACAAAATTAGAAGTGTCGAGTGATGCAGACCTAAGATTTCATCGGAGGCGGCAAATGAGTTGAGTTATTCGCAAATTACTCGCGTTTGATTAGTGAACGGGTTGAGTTCGAACTTAAAATAAAACTCGTTTATTTAAATAAATTAAACTAGAGTTTTAGCTCAGGTTCATTAGTATACTTATTTAAGCTCTTGAGTCGATTTGTTTAGGTTTGTGAATACGTTTATTAGTTTTATGTATATTATAAATATTATTTTTAAAATTTAAATATAATATATATAAATATTTAAGATATTATAGAATATTATATAATATATAATCTAATCCTCATTTATTATCACTAATTTATTTATTTTTTAATTTTGTAAGCTTAGGCTCGTTAAAAGGCTCAAAATTAGCTCGTTTAAAGCTGGAATCGAGCTCGATTAGTAAATAAATCGAGTTTGAGTTTAAGAATAAATTTATTTATCTAAACGAGTGGAGCTTAAATCTTAATTTTATGCTCGATAAAAAGTTTAGTTAGAGATTAATAAGTTGAGGCTTGACTTGTTTGCAACCTTAATTCTATCTCATATGCTTTGTTTCTTGTGGTAAAAATCATTGACATGAATATTATATTCATTTGGCTCCATCTTCACAATAATCTTGCAATCTCTATCATTTCTTGAAAAGCAATTTGTTGAGCTCATTAGACAAGCACATCACATGATCGTACTAAATATAAAACAAGTATAGTCCATTCACTTTGCTTGCTAACAATTCCTCTTCTCCCTTATTTCTTATAAAAGAACTAGCATTTTAAGTTCATTTGTAATTCTATAAGAAATCCTTATCACAAAATATATTAAATAGCCATTTAATACAATAATGTTTTTTTCCTCCCAAAATTCCCTAAATAAGATTAGTAAGTGATAACATGATATCAATTTATACATCATTATTGCTTTATTTTAGCTCTTAGTAATACAATTGCATGACAACTTTATTATAAAGGTATGTAAATGGATTTTAGCTTATAGGCTAACTTGTTTAATACACTTAAAATCGAGTGAGGACTGAATGTTTTTAGCCTGTTTAAAAAAGGGCTAAATAACTCTAACCTATTTAGCCCTTGGGATGAAGTAAGCTGGTTTGGATTGGTTCATTTAGCCCGTTTGTATTTTTGGTTTGCAAGTTGTCTTATTTAATCCGTTTAAATAATGGGTTAGGATCAAATCTTTTTTCCTTATTTAAAAAGCAGAACAAATAAGCTTGGTCAGTTTAACTTGTGGGCTAAAGTGAACTAAGTATGGTTAGCCTATTTATCCCACTTGTATATCTCTATTTTATTCTACTTAACAAAGTGAACTAGGTTGTAGCTTTTAAGAAGTTACTTAACTTCAAGATTAGTCACTATAGAGGGCTAAATTTGATTCATGACCTTTGAGCCTAATAACAAAATGGATTTGATTCTTATGTTAAGGTGACAGTGCTTGAAAAGTTAAGCCCATAAGAACTCGGGATGATCAAGGGAGATTTAGCATGGTGGACTTAAAGTAGGGTCCATTGGATTGGTCTGCTCAATTCAACCTTTCTTGATTTAGCTCATATTAAAAGAAGATAAAGTATTTAATTTGGGCTTAAACTCATAAAAAAAGCTTGTTTGAAATCTATTTATAAAAGATTTTAATCCTAGTTATTGATCAATTTCATGATCTAATGGATCAAATTCACTTACCATCTTTTATAAATACCCTCTTCACTTCCTTATTTGGATAAGAGACAAAATTTCGATTAATGTTATTATTCTATCGGAATCCTATTTCAATGATCAAATACTTAAACATTTTAGGAATACTACCTCATTCCTCATTCATTATGGAGTTTGATAATATTCCTTTACATGTCGCCTTACGTGTTAGAGCTTATCAAGACTGTCTAATCCTTCTCCCTATTTTAGCTCACTTGCTCATCCTATACATGTAAATAAAATCATTTCCTTAGTCATGTATAACAATTTGACATGTAGTACACGCATAACCCTTACAATTTGGACTTACACAATCACTATCCCCACTTGCTTGGATTGCAAAAATGCTTCAATATATGCAACGTACTCATAGCAAAATTTACTTTGTACCACCACTAAAACCGTTACCTTTATGCCGCTACCACAAATACTAGAGTTGAAACACACCCTAAAAAAAAACCTGGCTTAAGATTGAATTCAATTCCAATATTAAAATTAATCTCATCTAAGATTGGAATTAAGACTTCATGGTAAAAGTTCTTGAAGTTTTGTCATGCAAAATATAGTGAAGAATCGGTGCCTAGGTGCTTAGGAAACTATGAATCGCTACATGTTGATAGTTTTTTTTTTTCTAGCTAGGTTTTGGGCTTACCGGTATCTACAACTACAAGACATAAATAAAGCAGGTGTTGTAGTTTCTTTTGACGTAACTAATCCAATACTTAAATTAATTATAGGTAATGAGAGTTGATAATCATTGAGTTGAGAGAGAATGTATCATTGTTGCTTAACTGAGATAATTCACATGGTCCTTTTTGGATGGCTCCTATCAAAGGGTTGATATATCTTCTAATAGTTATTAGGACATGATTGTCTCGAGTCAACCCTAACCATACATTTTGCACTTTTCATTAATTGTGTCGTAGGTTCTATAACATCTCATTAAATATCATGCCGTACAGCCAATCTCGGACATGTGATTTGCTGAGGCGCGAGTCGGCAATGAGGCTCGACATTTCAGAGTTCTCCCTTAGTCAACCCTCGTTCAGTGGATGTGCTTGGTCATGTAGGGCCTTGAGCATATTTGAAATTGACTATCAACACTACACCAGTGGACAAAGGAAAACATAGAAAACAAAAGACTAAGGGGAAGGCTTCGATTGGCAGCACATGTACATCCTAAGCATGTGGTGGTTCACATTCTTCTAAAACATGTTAGAACTACACATGTCAAATGGGGAGTGGTGAATAAGAAAAATTTTGCTCACTTCCAATTAGTTGGTGAGTGTATTCTCTTTTATGCTTAAAAGAGATGATAAAATGTGAGCTATTGGATGAGACAAGTGGAGGGATACCTCCATTAGTCATGGCATGGACATTCATCAATTCCCATCCAATCAAGGAGACTAGTCACCTATTCACGTGGCATCTCCTTGCTTGTGGTTTTCCAACTTATGTACTTGAAACAAGGTTTGGAAAAAAACAAGCCATTCTCTCCTACGCTTACGACGTTGGTGCCATTATTAAAAATGCTTGGATCAAATGGGCCTTATTTGATATTCTTTTATCCAATCTTATCTTACTAAATCCCTTTTTTGGTTTCTAAGAGCACCTTGATTTTTCAATTAATTTTTACTCCAAAGGCATAATTAATCGATTCACCATGAGGATCTTAATATTTTGATTAATTCTAATATATCACTTTAAAATGCTACAACATGGGCAAATCATTAAACTTTTCATCATTATTATATATTGTCAATGCACAAAGTGTATATCCATCTCAAGTGAGCTGATGATGCTTAAATGCCGTATTCCTAAAATAGCAGATCGTGCACAATAACTCATTGACTCAGGTTTCCTCTTGGCTGTCTTTCTTGAATGCAGTTCATCTGCCAATGAGTATTGAATTTGATTAACACATATGATGACATGAAGCTCATACCCCTCTAGGCACTCACTCGACCATGGACTTTCTAAGGTTAACATAACATCTACGAATCCTTAGAGCACACACGATACCAATTAATCTCATAGTATCTTATCAAGAATTAATACCACTGCCGATAGAAAGAAAAACACATTGTAAATAACATGCATATATTTAACAATTAAACTCTCGATCAAATTTTTGTCTGGTGTCTCACCAGCATGTGCATTAACTACAAAAAAAAAAAAAGAAAAGAAAAGAAGGAAAGACCAATTAGTCTCATCTCGATTTGGTAGATATGGGGGATATGACTATAGCTTTGCCCTTTTGAGGATGGGCATGGTTGAATGTATTTACCACCTTCACGTTTTCACTAGACAAGAAAGAGAGACACATTTTGTGTATTTTGAAAAACTAAGGTTCTGGATGTCTGTGCTACAAATGTTCCTCGGTTGTCCATATAAAACCACACAAACGTTCTGTACATAAAAGTCATGATAATCGTATTTTAGTGCAGCAATTGCTTTGACTAGCGATGATAGGACTTGTGTGGAAGAGAGTTTGTCCTTCTTTGATGGAGTTATCACCATTTCTTCTCTCAACTATGCTATAAGGTCTTTCATACTTTCTAAAGCTCCTTCGATTAGGAGGACATATATCAGAAACACCATGTCAATTAAAGAGAACTTTTCCACCATCAGTTTCCCATCTCATGATACCCTTGCCTGTATACTTTTTTTATCTTCCGCTGTGAGAGATAGTCCTATACAATATCATTGGATGTATCCAATCAAAAGGTATTTGTAGACATCAAAACCGTACGTGCACACTTGATGTCACATCGAGGGATCAATTGTAGAGCGGTATCTAGCAGATGATGGCATGAACTTGGTGTTTTGGCCAATAATATTTAGGGTGCAACACCTAGTCGGGCTGCATCTTACAGGATAGCCTTGGGAGTTTTTAAGTCACAGTTTGACAAAATGCAGCAGCAAGTTGAAGCGCTAAAAGCGCTTCTTATACAGAATAAAGGAAAATGTGGTAGCTCCAATGTAGTTTAGCAAGGAGCATAGAGCATGGACATCCATCAGAAAAAAGCTTTAACCTTCAATGTTGAGAGAAAAAAGGCAATGTGAATATTATTAGTGGATGCATCAGAGGTTGTAAGCGGAAACGAACTAGGACCATGGCCTTTGAAAATTACCGTGAATTTGTGTTGGTGCACCAGGTGCATGGCTATTAAACTTGAAATGTCTACATTTCTTTTTTAAACTTCTATTATGAATAACACTAATTTATATTTACTAAATATATAGGTTGCATTTTTTTTTTATTATATGTAGGTTGCATTAGATAAAGGAAGTGGAGCATGAAATATATAATTGCTTCGTACTATGGGGGGTGGGTGTTGGGTTACTTTTAGGGGTCTGAGCTCAAAGCTTTTGTTTTCATGAAGATAAAGTTCTTATTACTTTTACTATTCTAAAATAATGAATTAATTTCCCAGGGGTTGGATTTCAAAGATTTTTACCACTTAGTTGTGTAGGTAACAGGTAAAAATGCTGAGAGTGTCTTGACAGCCTTTTTTTTTTTTAATAAATGATGCTCAATCAATGAATTAATAAGGTGTATTTTGATATGCACCTTCATATATATATATATATATGTAAAAGATGATGTAGAAAGGTACATACCCAATATATGCCTTTTAGTAATTAAATTAGAAAAAAATGAAGGTGCATACTTTGTATATAAGGATACAACCTAAGTGGGTTTAGAATAGGTCTTCTGAAATCTTAACTTGCCTTTATAGAGTTTAATGTTTTTCAAAACTCTATAAAAATCCTATAAGATTTTACCTTCTATTTCCAAAACTCGACTCTATAGGATTCTCAACTCTATAGAAGCGGTTTTTTTATAGGATTCAAAAGACTCTATAAGGATAGGTTGTTATAAAGTTTATATGATATTAAATAAAGAGTAGAATGGAATAAATTAAGTAAGATTAAGATCATATTTACTAACTTATAAAATAATAAAAATTGAGAATTAAATAGGTTGAATAATATAAAAGTTATATAAAATATGTATGTTGTATAAGTTAAAAATAAATATTTTTATTAATATATACTTTTTTTAATCGAATCAAGTTTTCCATTAAATTTTTTTATAAGGTTTTTTTATAATCTCAAAACCTGACCATACTATTAGGTTGGATGAGTCGAGGCACCCCTAAATGACTCGTCTTCGTCTTGTTGCATTCTTATTGGTATATGCCTTTGCTACTCTTTCGTGTGTAATAATTTTGCGTGAGCCACTTTTTTTCCTTGAAACCATGTTTAGATGACACAAACGATTTTCGGAGGAAACCCCAAAAAACTTTAGGATGGTAAAAGCATGTCATAACCTATTAAGCCATCTATCCTATCTTGAGTACTTAGATGTCACATTTTAAGTAACTCTTATATTTAGGATCGTTTTGCTTTATTCCTTAGATCCTACGTAAAATTTCTTTAATAGTATTTTTGCATTACTTTATGAGATCTATAGGTAAAAAATTTAACACAAAGAAAAAATTGGGTCCATCGCAAAGGACCCCACCATTGCACAAGAAACTTGAAAAGGGTTCTTCCTACTTGGAAGTTGGGCTAAGGACTCAACGATGAGGATGGCCTTAGGGCCATGCTTCAAGGAGTAAAACTAGGAAAACGCTCCGATTTGTAAAATGTTCAAAGGCCATTCTCAACATTGAGACCTTGACCCAACTTTCAGGCAATGATGGGGCTTCTTAAGTAACATTTAATTTATTAACTGTGGACATATAAAGTGATGTAAAAATAATATTAAGAGACTCTTGTAAAGGAATCTAGAGATAAAAATGAGTAGAGACTAGACATAAGAGTTCCTTAAAATGAGGAAGTCTTTAGTCCTCTCAAGAGCTAATCTCTAGTGAATAGATATTAAATATAAGAGTTCCATAAAATGAGGAAGTTTTTAGCCTTTGTCAAGTGCTAATTTTTGGTGCAGTGGCTTCTCGTTTTCAAGGCAATGCTTCTCTAATGGGATACATGTGATATACTTAAAAATGAACGTTGTGATGATATTTTAAATTATAAATATCCTCCTTACAGAAGAACAGAAAAGTGGACACAGCATCGATTCTGCGAATAACATATATATGATGCCAACAATAAATGCATCGAGAAAACTTTCTTTTTCTTTTTTCCCCTACGTAAATTTGATACCGCTCATTTGCTCGGATTTAACGGAAATTTAATCTTCGATGGCGACGCCGACATTCACCGGCAAAACGTAAAATCTGCATATTTATCCGTGTGACAACAAAGGAAGTTGAGGAATAAATTAAAGACATCGTGCCTATATATTTAACATAGATAAAATCTTGAGATTGGGCTACGATAGAGCTAAAGCCTTGGCAGCGGATTTAGTAGCAAAATGAGGCCCTTTAATAATAATTATTATTAAAATGAAGCTATTTCAAAACTTATTAAATAAATATTGTAGCGAAGGCACATTCTTAGTGCGAGGAACGACTCATATGAAGGTACGGTATGCACCTTTGTAGAAAATATATCGAAGGCAAATTTCATGTGTGCGCCTTCGCTTCTGTAAATTTTATAATACAATACAATCAAAGACGTATGCTGTAAGTGGGCGCTTGTAGCTTTATAATCTGAACTGAAAGTGGAAACAATGTATGCACTTTGTGTTAAAATGCATCTTAAAGGATGGTGCATATGTATATACGCTCTCAGTACTAAAACTTGCAAAATACAAGACACATCAATACGCATACTCGTACCAACAAAAGGGGGGGAAAAAAAAAAAAAAAAAAAAAGGAAAAAGAAGAAGAACGCATATGCATGTGGAAATGCTCTGTTAAAATTACTTTATGCGTTTATGCGATGGATAACATTTTGGCTAAAGTTAAATGGATCTCTCAAGAGGTACATTCTTTTTCTTAAGATGAAGAAACTAAATAACCCTTTTAGAGCTCCAGGAAGATAAAACAAAGGAAAGTACTTCAAAAAGAAACCAAGGAACTGAAATTGGAAAAAAAAAAAAAGAAAAAAGAAAAAAAATTTAAAATTAAATCATGTAACTGATGATCAAAACCGAAGTACATGAATATTGTATCATAAAATGGAATAGATGATAGGTTTTACATAATATACCAAAAAATTAATTGCATCTTTCGTTTATTTTTTCATCATACATAGGATATCAAAGACCATACATAGAAAACGGATCACAAGAGGATTCTACATTTTCATAATTAAAAGATAAAAGAAAAAAAGATAGAATTAACTCTAGATGTAACCCTTCGTTTCTTTCTATTGAGTCCATAGTGCGATGGGCATGCACGTGAAATTAATTTTTTTAAGGGCACTTGGGCTTGCCCTTAGAGTTCTTCATGTCCCTATAGCAAGGGCACTCTGATTTGTTTCCATATGTTCCTGAAGGTACACAGCTGCATTTCTGGCAGCACAGACCACAGTACTTCAGGCACCTGTCTTGTACTCCAGCTTTCTTACATCTTCCAGCACATTTAGCATCGCAAGGACTCGGAGGACCTGCCCATAATTTTAAGGAAAAACACCAGCAGATTAGATCATAAAAACGATTTCAGTAAACTCGGTCTTTGTTTGCCTTCCTAAGTTTATCATTTTAAGGATATCTCATAACAGACAATGCCAACAAGATATATATATAGACACAAATGGGGCATGATAGTTATATCTAAAGCGTACTTGTAGTTGGTGGTGGCAGGACTCCATCGGCAATAGTTAGGAAAGATGAGCTGAGAACAACAGAAACGAGTAGCAAACTGGCAAAAACTAGCTTCATATCGAGATGATGCGAAGTTGAACTTGTGTGGAGTGAGAGAGAGGAGGGATTAAGTAGAAGAAACTTGTTTATAGGTACTGGTGAATGACACATGGGAGAGTTTGCATGAGTATTTATAGTGGCTCTTGAGGGTCTTAACTTACTAGACAAGGGGTTGAGTATAGGTTAAGTATAACCCACTAGCATAAATTTTTTTAAAAAATGAGAAAGGTAAAAATATGATTGATTTATTGATTTGGAGCAATATCCTATGTTTAATACTATAGTAATCATAAATAGTTATAAATCCTCTTATATAGTAGTTTTTTTTTTTTAATATTTATCATGTTATATATCATCCTGATTAATTTTTTTTTTTTTTAATATTATTATAGTCTAATGGCTTAAATAATATTCTTTTGTTGATATAAACTAGGTTTGATTCCATTAAAGTTTAAAGCTGTAATATGAAAAATAATATAACTTTTTTTTTTTAAATAATTTTTCCGAGAGAAGCAGGGCATATCTAAGGGTGGAATCCAGTTGGGATAAGAAATAATAATGATTACAGCTCTATACAGACTGTAAGGAGGTCTTAATTTAGGGGAAAGAACATGGAATATGGTCAGCGTTCTGGTCTTTATCTGTTGTGTTGACCAAGATTCTAGGGCGGCGCGAAGCTCGCATTGCAACTTCGCCCCTGATCCGAGGTTATTTATGGCCAACTGGGGTAGGTCCTTCCCTCCACCATAGGTTTTTTAATCCTAAAAAAAAGTTAGTGCATTTAAAAATGGAAAGTTTTTTTATTTGATTTATTACTGTAACACTTACACTCGAAAGTTTATTTATGTTGGTTTGTGATCCCACATTCATAGACATTTTCCATTTATTAAACCACTGTGCAGGATTTATTAAGCTTTATAACAATGTGCACATTGATATGTTTTATCAATTTAAGATGATTATAAAAGATCAAATTTAATTTTTAAACCTTTTCCAACTTATTCACCACCACAAATCTTCGGAGATTTGCCATTACCAATATCACCCTTCGCATATCCATTCATATAGCACTACTAATAATATGTTTGTTATTTTTCCTATGAATCTTTGTCAAACCGAATTGAATTGAATCGAGAATTGCATTGAATTATAATATATATATATATATTTTATGTTTTATGTTTCGAAGAGGGTTTAAACAGTTTACAGTTCAATTGGAAAGTTGACTAAATCAAACGGCTTAAACTCGAACAAAATCACCTTTTATAAAGATATTAAAAAGGAGCTATTTATAAATATTTTATTTTTAAACCCTCTTGACATTTAAGATGAAAAGTCACAATAATATAATGTTATGTGATTTTAATTTTTAATATGACATTAATATTTATTGAAAACTTCAATGATTATTATTATTATAAAAAAGAAAATGATGTTTTTGAAAAACGATTTAAATTGAACCGAATTACAATAAAATAGTTTAGTTCAAAACCCTAACTATTTAAAATGGGGTCTGATTTGATTTGACCTCTAAATTGAACCGAACTACATCACGAACATCCCTAATATTTCTTCAATTCTCATCATAATCTATCCATTAACATGATGATTCCATCATAACAAGCCTATTTTACAATTTAGATTATGAAGATTCACTTATATTTGTTTTTCATAGCACTTAGAAGAACAAGCTTTTTATATGTTTATCATTTTTCTTTTGTTTTTATTTTTAAATTTGATCTCTTATGTGAAATTTCACTATTTGTTTTTGGGATTCATTGTAGCCACTAGCTATCTATTAAGAAAAAACGATGATATCCATCATGAATTTATTGACTCTTAAAGAGATATACTTATCTATTTGATTGGATATTCGTATCCTTAACTCTCTATTGATCAATCTTGTTCTATAGATCAATTTGATTAATGTAATTAGTTCTCTAAAGTGAAATTCATTTTTATTAGAATATGAAAGATCATATTTAAAGGGGTTAATGTTAATATCTACCTCAACTCTACCATTTTTTGCAACTTTATACTTAGAGTTTTGATTTGTTTAATTATATACTTAATTAAGGATTTAGTTATTAGCATCTATATTTTAATTATAATTGTCAAAATCATGATTTAACTTATATAATTTTACAAATTTGCGATTTTAGGAGACTCTTCTGAGTTGATTTATACATAAAATCATTTTCGTATAGAAACTTACATTTTCAATTAAATTTATGTATAAACTCGATAGAAACTTATATTTTTAATCAAGTTTACTAATTCTACATATCTGAATTGAATATGCTAAAAAATGAAAAATACAACTAGGTTTTTATAATCATTAACTATTAGAGCATTATATCATCTTCTCTATCGTATTTTAATTTTTTCCTCTTTCTATCTCTCTTAATCTCTTATTTTATATTTATTGCTTTCATTTAGGTTTTAGATTTAATAGCAAAGATTATAAAAAAAAAACTATATACTTCGCTTTATACCATTAATAATTTGAAATGAATTGAAATGCTTAGTTCTCTCTAATTCATTGCTTAAAAAAAAGGGGGAGAAAATTTAGTTGTGACTTTATTTTTATTCTTCTGTACATGTTAAATTATATATTAGTAGAATTTTTTTATGAAAAAAAAATTCAATTTCTTTACTTCTTTATTTTCATTATATATTTGAAGTTTAGAATAATTACTATAAGCATATCTATAGTTTTTTAAAAATATTTTATATAGGTTATAGGAACTTACATTTCCATATTTCAATTTTACATTATGATTTTATTAACCATTTAACGATTTTAAATATAATTGTGAGGTTGACAACTTTGCTTAAATAACTCTAATTCATATTGTTGATTCAGTCAGTATAATTAGTTAATGGAATGATCACTTATTGCCTTAAGGAGGATACGTAACCTTTGATAGATGGTTGTTGGCCACCCGTTACAAAACTGCAGATTGTGACCCACTTCAAAAAATGCATGTTGCGAGACACACCGAAGGCGATGAATGGTTTCATATAGCTTTAGGGGGTCGTACGAACTCCCTAAGACCATAGGTGTCTACCTTATTGGTAAATTGTATTGACTAGACTAGCGATATAAATGGAGTTAATTAAGGTATAAATGATAACAAGTAAATCTTTAATTGAATGTATAATTTTAGGTGTATAATTATAAAAAATAGTAAAGTTAGGTGTAAGTCATTATATTACCCCAATTTAAAGCTATATTGTGAATACCATGAGTTTGAATCTATAAATTTCCATGACTCTAATGAGCTAATTAATTAGACCTTACAGAATTATGGTCTTATTTGGATTTTTTAAAATTTTATTTGTATTTAGTTTATATTTTATTTGTATTTATTTGAAACTTAGCATTTAGAAAACTATTTTATTTGTATCTTTCATAATTTCAATAAAAATTGTGATTAGAGTATAAGAATTAGGGATTGAAATTTCACGTATTTTTACAAGTTTATATATATATATATATATATATATATATATACATTTGGAAGAGGATGTTTGAGTCGGAATTAGTGTAAAACAAACAAAATAAAGGGTAGACAAAAATTTTGGCAAAAAAGAGGGGTAGACAAATTTTAACTTGTAGAGATTGGTTAGGTATCTAGCTTTTAATATATGGATATATATGTAATTATATTTCATGTAAGATGCTGCGATGGACGGATTCCCATCTCTAAATTGGTCGCAGTCCATTAACCCAAGCAACGCATGCGCAATTACATTTACAGACTTGACTCCTAATCAACGAAATCAGCGTAATTATCTCGCGCGACATTAAAATTAATCGAAATAATTATAGAAAAGCAAGCAATTCCTCTACACGAGTTTTCATATTCACTTCTATCTTTTGAAGATAAGCTAAGGTTTCTCACCCAGTTAAAGAAATTGAAAGAAAATAAATAACGTAGAAAATATAGAGTAAAAAATTATCGAGTAAAAAGAATGGTCGTTTCTCAGAACTATGATTTTCTTTATCCTCGATCTTGTACTTCAAAACAAATGAATGCATAAGAATATCTACAAAATGTATTAATGTAACGATCCAGTTATGAAGATCTCGTTTGGTATTTTGATTACTTGATGCAAAGACATAAACGGGTTGAACGGTAATGATACAGTCTTAAGTTTGGACTTAAATCTGATTTAAGATTTTAAGATTTTAAAGTTAATGTATATCCAAACTCGATCGAACCTATACTTTTGAGTCTAATTTTGATCTGTAGTGGTGCTTAATAAATTTGAGCTTGATTGGATTTAATTTGTTTTGATTTTATATTTTTTTTAAATATTTTTGTTTTAAATAA
Organism: Lumnitzera racemosa; assembly: GCA_024138005.1. Taxonomy (NCBI): domain Eukaryota; kingdom Viridiplantae; phylum Streptophyta; class Magnoliopsida; order Myrtales; family Combretaceae; genus Lumnitzera; species Lumnitzera racemosa. The sequence continues at coordinate 74,671,539 of JAMXBC010000008.1, forward strand.
ATAACTTAGATGTAGAAATTTAATTTGAATTTAACTATCATTTATACCCGACTTGAACTTGATTAAATTCAAAAGCTGGTTGAGCAAAATATTCTAAATCTCAAGTTTGCCTCAATAGACTATTTGAATAACTTGAATTTGTTATCTAATTCAAGTCAAATTAAAATAATTTGATAGTGTAAATTTGACTAATTTACGATGCATCTTGCTACCATGTACGAGCAAGGCGTAGATTTATTAAAGCCACTATCGAACAATCTTAACTGTGGGCCAATTATAGCAGACCTTATTTTCCAAGGCTTTTCTTGTTAAAACAGGAACATCTTTCTTTTCTTATTTCAACTTCTTTCCACTTTCAACTAAGCCTACTTTCTTTAACAATGAAGTGTTGACCAAGAACGTATATGCACATGTACTCTGTATGGCAGTGCCATATTACATTAGTTAAGTTGTCGCCGATCCCAACTTCCAAAAAGAAAACTTTATTTCACATTTATATATAAAATTACCTTTATTGAGCTTGAAGTTACTGCAGAGGGTAGTTGAGTTGGTTTTATTTGTTACTTGTGAGTCCTCTTGGTGGCTCCTTCACAAATTAATAAAGCAGTCCTTGACAGTAATTTTGTCTTTGTTGGCCATGCTGTGCTTCGCATCCCGAGCAATTTGCTTGCTTTATTAGTAGTATTTTTTAGTTCCATTCATTAAAAAAGTTCAAATAGAGAAGGAGGGGATGAAGTGGATTTAAAGGGACGAATTATCCCTCTCTCTTCCTCTTCTTTTTATTTATCTTTTATTTTTTAACCAACCGGATATGTTATATTTTATGGGGAGATAGAGAGCCTATTTTGACTTATTATAATAGAAGAATATTGGCAGACCTTAAGAATGAAATTTTACTCATAGTAGAAATATACGAAGTCTCATATGCAATTAATATCTACAAAACAATCTTTGATTTAAAATCCCTAAATAACATTTATAGGGCTACTACCAAATTATAAAAGAACATATGTTTTATCTTTAATATTCTCTCACAAAAATAATCAAAATACCAAAGTTTAACATTTATCAACTTTTTGAGATTAGTCACTCCTTGCCATTTGGATCACACTAGCTATCGAATGTCCTATTCTCATTATATATAGGCTATATCCTAACTCATTCCAAGGGTTGACAACAACATCATCAACCTGAAATATTGGAATCCCAACAGGTTGAGACATGAAACTCCTTATGTAACCAATTATACCAAGGACAAATATATACCACACCATATACGAGCTTGACAATTATTAAATGCATCATATAAGGTCCATTCGGTTAGATTTATTAAGTGTGGCACATAACATAGGTGTTTCAAGATTTAGAGTAACCAAAATTTATCCAAACACACATAAAAAAGAAAAAAAAAAAAAGAGTACATATCATATGTGAAGGGTCATACAAACCCAACACTAATATCAAAATTTGTGGGAGATGGATTGAATCCTTTCATTGACACCATAGCAATCTTCTTTTATAAAATTTCATTACTAGTATTAGTCATCAATTGTCTAGTCTACTTTACCTATCTACATTAGCATCCCATACTGTTAAAGCATCCCGTTTACAAATTCACATTAGTTCCCTAACATTAATGACTTGTTGAGCCACATATAATGGAATTAGTGGCAAACTACAAACCATATCACTCTAAGGTTAGGTCTCATACCTTTGATAGCATAAGTGACCAACTATAATCTGAGTTGATTCCTTTAATCAAATAAATTGGTTACTAGGGTTTTTACTAAACAGAATAAACAAGTTAAAAGATTTCATTGATTATTTGTATATGTGCATTATTTAGGGAAACCACTACAGTTACCTCTTATACTACTTTGAGGGGAGTTTATTATTAGACCTTTTATTGATTTCTTATCAATAATCAAGTGATTAAGGAATTTCTTGAGTTAGGGAAGAGATTACGAACCACAAAGTACAAGAAGAAAGGAGGAATAATAGTAGTAGACTGAGAGGTAGATAGCGGTAATAACATGAGGGTTAGGAAGAGGTAAGGGCTTGAGGTTTCTTTTGTGAGAAACTTAGATACCTATAAATGAAAGAAGAGAAAGATAACTATCTTTATTTGAAGGAAAAACTTGAAGGTAAAATGACCTTTACACAACCTTTTTTTAAGAAAGTTATTGGTTATTTTGAATATTAATCATGCTATTTAGCCAACAAGGCATTAGTAAGAAAAATTATCTTGAATGTCCAAGATTGTGCAATCAATGTAGTTTTGCAACCATACAACCACTCTTCTATTACTTAAGAATCATTATGAATTCACTTATTGTAACTTACATGGATTGATGAATTGCTAAAATGTGAAATTGATGTTTGGTAGTTGATATTGGAAGGTTGTAAGTATCTTAACTCTCTATATGCACAAGTACTCTTAGCTTTATCATGTGTTGATTATTGTGACTGAGGTTAGGCTTATGAATGAATGCTTGATGAGTATGAGTTGGTTAGATATAGTTCTCATGTTCATACGTGGTAAAAAACTTTAATAACTATTACCTCATAATATTGCACTAGTGAATCCTAGATAAAGGTTTTCTTCATCATGATTTCATTGTAATAGTGATTTCTTGGTTTACATGTTATGTTACAACTTGGTTTATATGGAATATGTGCGCAGCAATTGCTCCATTGCTTATATATTGAATATATGCTCAATAATTGCTTAGTTGCACCCATAGAATAACATGGAAGGACTTAATGATCAATGTTCTATAAGCTTAGTTTTTGATAAGCAAAGTTTGCTTAGTTTAAGCGGCTAAGTTCTATAGCATATGGATTGCATTAACTATACCTTGGTCACATGTTTTCAATCTTCAAGTTCACTCAATTTTAAATCTTTGGTTGTTTGGCTAAGTTCACCAAATGACACTTGCTTAGCAATTATGATACTGCTATCGAAATATATCACATGCATTAGCATGACATTCATCCATTGCATAAGTGTTTGATATTGTTTGATTGATTTGATGTTTATTTATATCCATTTCTCTTATTATTTGGTATTTTCTCATTGTTTGTTCAGTTTTCATTATTTTCCTTTATTTAATCTATATTAAACTTTATACCAATTCAATATAGACCCTTGACTATGAATAAAGGAAAACTAGTTTCTTAAAAAACTTTTTTTTTTGAAAAATTAGAGTTGCCACCTGATTAGAATTGGGAAAAATTTAAGCTAGAATCAATTTGATAGATTCATTCTAACTTAGCTACTAATCTATAATAAAATTACTTTCAAAAGATGAATTTGAAAAACTAGAAATTTTGAGTTCATGGTCTAACTTATTAAACCCTAAATGAGTACTATTATAACCTTTTGAGATTAATTTTATTTTTCAAAATAACCCTTTTAATATTAAAGAGTAATTCTAAGTTTTCAAATAAAATTAATTCTATTTACAAAAAAAAAAAAGACAATAAGAAGCTGAATTTATTAACAAAAGGGAAAATAAAAACGTTTCCCTATTTTAAATCACTCTTTAATTGCCTACAGATGACTACGTACCCATTATTATATATCAAACTTTTTGTAGTTCGTTGATCAAACTTTGTTGTGTGTTATTTTTAAAAAATGGTCAAAGGTATGTTTTCAATTTGTTGTATTTTATTTTAAGAAAATTCTAATAAAAGGGCCTTAATTCTCAAGTGATTTATTTTTGTAAGTTCTAAATAGTCCCTAATTTTGGAAAGGATTCGTTAATATTTTATTTTGAAAATGAGTTTCCTAAGTAAATTAATATATATATATATAAATATATTTTATCGAAATACAATTTTATTTTTAGAAAAAAGCTTCTTAATAAAAATGCAAAGATGAGAGGAAAGGAAAAATATTTAAAAAGAAGGAACAAAACAATAGAAAAGGAAAAGAATTTTTTTTTACTATTATTTTCTATTTTCTCTTTGCCACTACTTACTTTTTGTTTCTTTTTAGTAAAGAAATAAATTTAAATAAAATAAAAGAAGTAAATGAATAAAAGAGAAAGAGAAGGGTTGGACCAAGAAGCTGGATGTGGGTTGGAGCTAGGTTTGGACTTGGATTTTAGGTCGGGTTTGGAGGGGAACTAGTCGCTAAGAAGAAGAAGGAAGAGCAGTCGAAGAAGGTTGTTTAAGGGTGTTTCAATGGCTAAAACTTATGGGAGAAAGTATTTTCATGACTATTCATTGATAATAGTGGGTCTAAGACCGATGCCTTGGCTATTGGCAACTATTTGGGGGTGGTGTGAATTTAGGCCAACGGTGGCGGTGGTGGCTAGGTTGTGCGATGGTTGCTAGGGAAGAGTTGATGAGTGGGTTGGGGGATGTTAGGGGTACTGATGCTCAGGGTGTAGTTTGTTTGCTTCAACACTTTTTCTTCATAGTAGAAACAAGTTCCTAAGTCCCTTTTTATACTTGTTGATGCTCGATTTTGCTTAGGAAAGTCTAAAATGTTATTAGTTCAAGATTTCAAAATAAATGGGTCTTCGATGAAATTGATTCAAAATTGAAGCGATTTAGATGAGAGAATGGTAAAAACGTGTTCCCCATGTTTTGCGTCTTCTTAAAAACTCAATATGGAGCTTTGAAAATCAATGACAAGGTAAGAATTAAGTTGGGTTTACTTAGACCAAAATCTGCGCATTAAAGGTTTTTTTGATTTTCAAAATCCTTTTTTTGACCCTTTGAATGATTGTACTTGGATGCGATTTAGGCATGAATTAAAAGTACTCCAAGTCTTCTTTTGATTCCCATATTTAATTCGACAAAATTTCGCAAAAAATATAAGTTTTATCGAGTCGAAAAGGCTTGGGTTGCATTGCACTTTCTATTCTCTATTGTGAACAACATAGAGGAGATGGAGCAATAGGTGCATAAAAATTGGCATGCTGTTGTGTGCCTACTTAGGTCAATTATTCGACCCTTAATTGCTTAGCTTTGAGCCTAGCAACAAACAATCCCCCTCTTTGTTTTGCTCTTTTTGTTTTAAATAAATAAATAAATGAATGAATATAACATTAAACCTAATTCTGAGTTAAAATTAAATCCTACTTAGTTGGAGTTGAAATTAAATCACATACATACGTACTAATAAATAAAGATAGCTAGCTATCTTAGGCCTGATCCACTGATGATTTTGGAGATGAGAGAAATAAATTGTTCTCTAAGAAAAAGAATCAAATGAAAGAATATGGGCATGTCCCTAAAAATGGGTCGAACCTTAAAGATATCGTCTTGGATGGATATGAAAAAAAGAAAAAGCTACTTTAGAGGGGAAGAAATTTTCAAGAAAAGCAAGCAAGTCTTAAGTGACCATCTTGGATAGATGGTCTTTTCCAATCATCAAATTTAACACCAACACAAGCATCATCTTGGATTGATGGATATTGGAAAATTTGTCACCATCTTGAATTGATGAATCTTTCAAAATTGAAACTATTTTGAATTGAAAAATTTATTACCATCTTGGATTGATGGGTATAGTAAAAACTTGAACTTGAAAAAAACTTGAACACCATTTTGGATTGATGCGTTTGGCACCATCTTAGACTAATGGGCTTAAGAAAAATTATCTCCATCTTGGATTGATGGGTGTAGCAAAAACTTGAACACCATCTTGGATTAATGGGTTTGAAAGTTTTAATACCATCTTGGATTGATAGGTTTAGCACTATCATGGATTGATGGATCTAAAAATTTAAATTACCATCTTAGATTGATGGCTATTGAAAAATTGATTCCGTCTTAGATTGATGGATTTGAAAATTTATCGCCATCTTAGATTGATGGACTTGGAAGCTTATCACCTTCTTAGATTAATCACTACTAAAAAAGTGATACCATCTTGGATTGATGGATTTGAAAGAAAATTCTCAACTGTACACTTTTCTTGACTTTAAGGGTTAATTACTAAGTCACTATGGTCATTTGACCTTATTGATAAAAAGAGATCTTGGATTACATACTGAGGACTAGGTCACTTTTTGAACTTGGGTAAATATCACAAAACTGATAAAAATGGTCATTAGGATTGAGTGAGAAGAAGAAATTTACAAACGAGGGTAAGACTTATGTTGGGACAAGATTTAAAAAAAAAAATGTTTGAAAGAAACAAAATTAAGCACTAAGGTTATACATAGCTAAATAAAAACTCGTTTGGAATCGACTTAAAGAAAGCTTGTCCTTTTCTCTTTTCTTTTTCCTTTTTTTTTTATTTTCATGCTTTTTTTCTTAAGATTTGCTAATAGGTTTAGGTTCTTTAAGAGTCCCAATACCACCACAAGAGTGTGGGCTTTTGATAACTTGCTCTTTTTCTAACCTTACTCAAATCGGATGACAATCTTGTTTTCAAGAGATCCTCTTTTCTTAGGCTGTTCTACTTTCTTTTTCGAGCTATTAAGCTTGGGGGAAGTGATCATTTGATGTCACCTGGGGTAATCACAAGGGTAGTGACTCTTCTTGAAGACCTTTCAAATATCTTTTAGTCACAGGAATGATATCTCATAATTGATTAGTTTAGTCTAAGAGAACATCCTTACCTTCTCTCAGTTCAATTTCTCACTCTTTACTGTGATTCAAAAAATTATGGTATGTTTTGCAAGTGATATGCCTCAATTAATTTGTCCGGTCTTTTTTGGGTTATAATATAATATAGGCTTTGGTTCTTGGTTTCAAAACGGATAATAATATATAGGCCTTCTTCAAAAAGAGTTTATTCATTCATCCCGAGTTTATAAGTCAAGAACCTTATAAGTAAAACTAAAATTATGCTTGCTCTAATTTTAAATATAACTTTTACCAAAGATAAGTTATTTCCTTTAAAAAGGGCCTTTGAAAGGGATGGAATTATAGGTGGCACTTAGTCTGTAAGACGAGTAAATTTTGAGAATCTTGCTTTTTACCCCTACTCTTTTACATTTAGGGTTTTTTTTTTTTTTTTCTTTTTCAAGAGATGGGCCTTACTTCAGATTAGGCTTTTTGAGGTATATACCCCTAATCATTTTCAAGTTTTAGGGCTTTGGATTTCATTGTTTTATTTTTAATTTTGTAGATTTCTTTTTTTGGATGGATTTTTCTTTTTTTTTTCTTTTCAAATTTTCTCATTTTTCCGTTGGCCCCTTCTTTTCCTGTCTTTTCTTTTTTTTTTCTTCTTCATCACCAACACTACCACCTCGTACCCGCCTACCGCTTCCTAATACCAAGTTGATCATCCCTTCTTTTAGTTTATGACTCAAGGTATGTGTAGCTTGCATATAATGTTTAGAATGGAAGTCGTTCTTTGTCTTAAAGGAAATAAGTAATTAGAAGTAATAATTATAGTTGAATTAAGGTGACTGAAGCAAGCACAAATTAGCTTTAACCTTTTCTCCTTTTTTAATGACCCTAACCTCCAAATTACCCCATTGGAGGAGTGGTCTTTACCAAGGTTTAATTTTGAAAATACTCCATTTAAAGGCTTAATGAGGTTGACAAGGGATTTTGCATTTAAGATATTGAAAAACAAATTCCTAACATCATTTTGATTCACGTATCAAAATAAAAAATAGACCTCCTTTAAGGAACGAGTTTGATAGCCTTATATAGTGTCACTCAACTCTCAAAGCGTGTTTTAAGGTTAGTGTTTGAGATGTGGTTTGCCTCTTTTCATTCTAAATTTTTTCAATTAGTGGGATTTTCCTTTGGTAAACTTCAATGGATTTAACATTTCCAATTTGCTTTAGGATGACCCAGTGAAAGGCAACTTAGAAGATAATATTATTCCAAATTATAGAGTCATGCAAACATAGGTTTATTACATACTTTATTAAAAATAACTTGAATCTTCTTTGCCCCTGCTTTAACTTTGCTCCATTTAAGAGCCTAATTATTTAAGATGATATGTGAGCTTGTCAGAAGGTATTGGTAGACTCATAAGATTTGGAGCTATAGGTGATTTAGTTAAAATCCCTCATGACTTAAAGAAGGATCAACTTCTTGAAGCTCTGGTTGAATAACCTTAGCATCAATCAGGTCTTGAATCTTATTCCTCAACCTCCAACATTTTTCAATAGAGTGCCGCTTCTAACCCATATGATAGTCGCATTACGCTTCTAGGTTAAAACTATATGATCTGTAATTTAGATTAGGAGCTTCGCAGGCTAGGATCTTGGCCTCCTTTAAATGATGAAAGAGTTGGGTCATGGAGATCTTTAGTTGAATAAATTGTCTTCTCTAAGCCTTTTAGGCTTGTTTTTTCGTACTCATCCTTAGCTCTTTTCTTTTTGGGTTACTTTCTTATTTAGGTTTACTGATGTTTGATCAGTATTGGACATCATGTGTTATCTTCTAAGTAAAAGGCTTATTGCCATTTCTAAGTCTGCGATACCCTTCTACAGTGTTGCCACTTTTTCTTCTAGATTTGAAAGTCTCTTTTCTATGCTTGAAACTTAAGACACTTGGAACTGGTGATTACGGGAAACGGTATCTACAACTGTTGGGCCATTTGACAAAATCATTTTTTCCAAGGAGGTGATTTTATCATTAGCCATTTGAACTTGACTAGAAGAATCCTTACTCGTTAGTAATCCTTCTCTCTCTCTCTCTCTCTCTCTCTCTCTCTCTCTCTATTTTTCTTTTAAAGAGAAAAAGGATTAGCTTAACTTCTTATAAAGATAATTTTTACAAAAGTGGAGAAACCAAAAGAAAATTTACAAATTATTTTACAGGGGATGATGAAAAGGAGAAGATGGCTTACACCAAAAATATAAAAATGAGATATAATTACATGAGAAAATCCTAAGTTTATAGACTTAATTAATGGACTCTTTATAGCCTCTTCATAAATCCAAAAAAAATTAGAGTAAGAAACATTTCAAAATTTTATGATCAATTAAGGAAAAGTATTTACAATTTGTAGGTATTTAAAAGATTACCTATAATACTTATAAGAAGTGTAATTAAAAGATAAGAATTATTTTACAAAGGAAAATTTTATGAGGTACTTGATATTTATAAATAATTTCTAATTGGAAAATGTAGATACTACGAAGAATGGGTAAATAAAACTAATGATAAGAGAAAGAAAAATCTAATGGAAAGGGAAAGACTGGTAAGGAGATTTATGAAAACTTAAGAAGACAAATATTTTTCATTTGTAAGACTTTACATAGATGAACATTTTTTTTTTTTTTTAAGATTTATGAACTTGGGAAGGGGAGGTGATATAGACAAATTGCTAAGTATTTACAAATTTAAAGGCTATGGGAGTCTATGAAAACCTTTTATAATCTATAGAGTAGTGAATTCTAAAATTTTACAAAGAGTGAAAAAGTTTATGAACTAAGTCCATTTCTTTTCATCTTCAAGTGACAAAGACTATTTACGAGGTTGAATTTTATAAATAATCTACAAGCAAAAGGAAATTATTTTACAATATATAGGGATACCTTTTGATTTGGAAAATAATGCAATTTTTATAAAGATAGTTAGGATAGCAGATAAGATCATAAGCATGAGTAAACGAGCACAAATATTTTACATATAAATAAAGACAAAAAGATGAGGGCACGTAGATACAAATGCAAAGGACCAATGACTAAATAATAATGTGGCAATATAAGGGTTTAGGGTTGGGACTTTATTAAAATTCCATTACTGTAATAAATTCAAAATTATAAGGAATTTCTATATTTATAGAAAGGTTTATAAAAAAAAATACAAAATACAGGGAAATTTACAATGGAAAAATCCTATACAAAGAACTAAATTACAATTGGTGGTACAGGGAAAGTGTATTATAGAAATTTTGTGACATAGTAGAATTTTGATAGAGTTCCAAACTTTCATTGGTAGTATATGTCAGGTTAGTTGGATTACCTAAAATTTTCATAACATGTGTGCACTTATGATATGAAAACTGCCTTACAAGTCAGAGATTACGAGACTCTAAATAATAAATTACTAAGATTACTAATTTTCAAGTAATTAATTTATTGTAACATAATATAACATAACATAACATAACATATAAAAATAAATAACTATAGATATTCGATATCTCATAACTCCTTAGAGCCGTAGAGAATCGGTATCTCCTATCAAATAATAAGATAGGATATACTAACATTATAAAAAAAATATGCAAGAAAAATTAAATTATAGTAAGTTCTAACATATAAATATTTTCTATAAAGGATGTTTATATATCATCTAAAGAATACTTAGCTACTTTTAATACTAGTATACATATCTTCGTCTTGCATTCGACACTCGGGACTTATCCTAATCCCATCATAAGTAAACTTGCAAGAGAAATTAAGGGGGAATGAGCATAAAATAGCTCAGTGAGTTCGTCCTTCATCACTATCATTCAAGCAAGACATCACACATGCAAGTAAGCTATCTACGTACAATATGAATGCAAGCATGATGAATACAAGCAACATATCCATAGGAGTTTGAAACTATAAACGGTGTAGAATTACGCCATTTACACTTCGATTATCCCCTGTACTTACTCACATAGAACACCTCAATTTATTCACATGAGGCTGTCTAGGGGCACCACCCCTTTAAGCAACACTCGACTATTACCTGAGTCGAGAAAAGAGTTCCAATTCAAATAGGTAGATCCCAAACTAAATTTATCCACCATCCAAGGCCTTTCGAGTACAAACATGTGAGTCCTCTCGCAACCAAAATTATCCAAGGCCTTACAGGCATAATAAGGTGAGTCCTCTCGTTATCAATTGGAGATCCCATGCTAGCTTTGCCTTTATGTTAAAATATTATTTATGGCTCCACAAGCCCTTATAGAGATTATATGAAAATATGTTTAAGAGTAGAAAAACTTTTTCTAAAAACACTTTTCTCAAAATTTTTGCAAATCTAGCACTCTCCATTCATACCTTTACTGAGTCATAGACATGCGACGAGTATAATTGGTTATTTTGGTCTAATACTTATATTTATCAATTTAAAAACGTGATCACACATATAATAGCAAACAAGCAAAGTAGTCATTCAAACATATAAACAACAGTAAGTAGCAAAACCTTATTCAAGTAACATGCATAAGCAAGTAGTAGGTCATTAGAACTTCCTTACCTAGATTATTGCTCATTCTCCAAGCCTTTAGGGTTTCTACAACTCGATATTGAATGCCTAAATGAAAATAGTTAAACTTATAAGTATTTTGAGAAGTTAGACTCCTTAGTTAACTAAAAATCTATTGTAGTTTGTCTAGTTCTCTTAATATAACCCAAGTATAATGTTTATAGGGTTTACAATATTCAATGGATTAATAGTAAATATTTTCTTATATTTGTAAGTTATGAGACTTCCTTGATGTATTTAGTAACTTTTCATTATAATTCTAATATTTACGAACTTATAGTTGTTTTTCTTCGTTTTTGGACGCACGTTTACACGGTGATGTCTATTTTGGACGTTAAGACTCGTGTTTTACGATATGGACTAAACTTATTAAAATTTTAACTCATTGAAGCTTAATTATTCTCATTGCTTATGTTTATATCGTATTTTAGTATTTAATGATTTAATTAGCCATTAGATTCTTATACTTAGAGAATTTTACATTGCTATTACTAATTTATGTACTTAATTAAGTTTAATTCAATTTAGAAAGTGTATTAGGGTTTAAAGGATCTTCGACTCCTAAGTATATGTATACATATATATGTTATATTCTTATGTAATCTTATAATTTATTATTTTACAAGCTTATGCTTATGTTATCGCTTAGGTCATCAATTGCTTATGTTATCGCTTAGGTCATCAATTGCTTATGTAATAATTCATTACATATAAATATATATATATCCTTATGTACTCATGCATACACTTTATACATATGCTATATACATACCTATACTTCTAACATACTAATATGTATACTTGTGTACTTATACGTATACTAATACACATATCTATATACACATATTGTGACATACGTATTTTTATATATATTTTCGTATGCCTAAAATTCCTCTTAAGAAAACTTCTCAAATTTCATCTTTTTGTGTTTTAAGGGTGTACTTAGCATGGTATAGGCATGTATAGTTAGTATATGTCTTAGTTTAGGTTATTTACATAATGAATATTTATGTACAAAGGTCTTTATACTTGTATTTCTCTAGTATGCTCTTATGTACACATACTTAAAGACATATACATATACATCTTCTTCCACTTTATAAAGATTCCTACTCTTCTATACATGTATATGGAGCTTCCACTTATATCATACCAACTTTCTATACTCACTTAGCGTATACAACTAACTACTACATAAAATAGATAATCAAATGATAACATACCTCTTTCTCCTTGATTTATGTTAGTAGAAAGTGTGAAAGTATGTAAGAAAATGTTTGGAATTTTAGAAGCAAATGGAATCACGGTTGGGAAAAGGAAGAAAAGAACTTGGTTTTGTGTTTTGAAAATGAAAACAAATGGGGTCCAAAGTGGAGAAGTTGTGGACGACAAAGAAGTAGGGAAAAGGAAGAAAAATTTAAAAGAAAAGAAAAGAAATCATTAGAAGGAAGAGATATTTTCTAAAGTGAAAGTAACTTTTTGTTGACTTTTTCATATGTTGACTTTAGTCAACCTTTTGACCTTGGTCAACATGGGTTGACTTGGTCAACTTTCCAAAAGTATATACCATTTAGTATACATAATGTAGTAATTAAGGAAAATTAGGAGAAAAATTAAGGTAATGAAAGGAAATAAGAAGTTTAGTAAATTAATTAGTAGAAACAGATGATGAGATCTTCTATTAGGTATTTATATCCTATATACATCATTTGGTAAGCTACTTAGTATAATTATTATGAAAAATGTTATTTAGGGTGTTAATATTTACTACATACAACATAAACTTTAACTAAACTATTAACTCTATATAATACTAACCTAGTCATATACTTAGAAGATGAATACGATCTATGATGCGATATCTTAGTTTCTAAAGGATTACTTTAGTATTATAAATATTTGTGAATGATTGTAGGTTATCTTTAATCTTTTACTAATAATTTAGTATAATTCTAAGGTTATATTATCAATTAGAGTTTTAGGGTGAATTATGGTAAATTAGTGCTTTTATATTTTTAAAGTTATATTTTTAGGGTCTTTATTACTTCTGAGTACAATCTCTAGTGTTTTTACACATTTAGGGTTTAATATATTTGTACACGATTAAGTCTTCAATTGTTATCTTAAGGTTTTGACAAGGTTCTAGGTTAACTTTTACAGTTACATATACTTGAAGTTTTAAGGTTTTCGTATGCGATTAGAGGTTTAATTGATAATTTAAGGTTTTTTTTTTCATATTCGCTTTAGGTTTTGAATTGAGATTTTAATCGATTTTAAATCTCACTGGCCCTATTGACTTTAGGAAATCATCTATAGTTTGAGAATTTGATTCTATACTTAGAAAGCTAGATTCGTAGGGTTTATAGTATGCCCCATTACTATTTAGTCATCGGTATAACCTTACATGTTTTCAGAGAAATGGTTCATTAGTTATATCAAAGATTAAGTGGGGTGGCTTAATTAATTTCGAGTAATGACTATACTATTACATCTAGAGCTTACACAATGACCCCCTACCCTAGGGCCTTAAAATGGCCTGGGTTTGACTGACTGTATCTACCTTGCATTTGTGATGCTATAAACAACCCCCCATATCCCAATGTACTGCATGCAAGAATTAGTTTAACAATGCAAATAGATTCTTTACAATAAAAGAATAAATTAGCATTGTTATTCCGAATAATAAATTTAATTTCTGAAGCTTTAAGTAGCTATCCCTCTTGACATCCCTAGTGGAGTTGCTAAGCTATTGAGCTTAAATTTTTGAGTTTCATTATTTTCCTTAATTTGATCTATATTAAATTTTATTTCTATTCAATATAGATCATTGACTAAGAACTAAGGAAAATTGGTTTTCTTATAAATCATTTTTTTTTTGAAAAATTAGAGTTGCCACACGACCGAAGTTAGAAAAAAGTTAAGCTATAATCAATTGGGTAGAATGATTCTAAGTTAGCTACTGATCTATGAGAAAATTGCTTTAAAAAGATGATTTTGAAAAACCAGAAATTTTGAGTCTAAGGTTGACTTATTAAATCATAAACAAATACTATTATAACCTTTTGAGATTAATTTTATTTTTCAAAATAACCCATTTTAATATTAAAGAGTAATTCTAACTTTTCAAATAAAATTAATTCTATTTACAAATAAAAGACAATAATAAGTTGAATTTATTTACAAAAGGGAAAATAAAAAAGTTTCCTTATTTTAAGTTATCTCGTAACTGTCTACGGATGTCTATTTATTTGCTATTTAGGATTAGACTTTCTGTAGTTAGTTGAGAAAACTTTAATGTATCTTATTATTGAAAAATAGTCAAATGTATGTTTTCAATTTGTTTGATTTCATTTTAGGAAAATTCTATTAAAAGCGGCCTAATTCTCAAGTGATTTATTTTTGTAAGCCCTAAATAGTCCCTAATTTTGAAAAGGATTCATTAATCTTTTATTTTGAAAATGAGTTTGCTAAGTAAAGTAAAATATATATATATAAATATATTTTACCAAAATACAATTTTATTTTAAGAAAAAAGATTTTTTAAAAAAATGCAAAGATGAGAGGAAAGGAAAAATATCTAAAAGGATGAAGGAACAAAAGGATAAAAAAACAAAAGAAAATAAAATTATTACTACTGTTTTCTATTTTTTCTCTACCATTACTTACTTTTTTTTTTCTTTTTAGAAAAAAAATAAATTTAAATAAAATAAAAGAATTAAATGAATAAAATAGAAAGAGAAGGGTTGGACTAGGAAGCTGGATACATGTTAGAGTCAGGTTTGGAAGGGAACTGGGTCTCTAAGAAGAAGACGGAAGAGTGGTTGAAGAGGGTGGTTTAAGGCGTTTCAATGGCCAAAACTTATGGGAGAAAGCACTTTCATAACTTTTTCATTAATAATAGTAGGTCCAGGGCTAATGCCTCGATCATTGGTATCCGTTTAGGTGTGGTGCGAATTTGGGTTGGCGGTGGTAGTGGCGGTTAGGTCGTATAACAGTTGTTGGGGAAGAGTTGATGAGTAGATTTGGGCTTTTTGGGGGTACTGATGCTTGTGGTGTAGTTTGTTTGCTTCAACAACCACCAAAAGTAGTGTATTTTAGAGAGAGAAATCGAGTTGAAACTTTAGAGAGAGAAAATGACATTTAAGCTTGAGTGGGAGTGATTCAATTGTTTCTTTGTGGTAGAAATGAGTTCTCAAGTCCCTTTTTATACTTATTGATGCTCGATTTTGCTTAGAAAAGTCCAAAACGTTATTAATTCAAGATTTTGAAATAAATGGGTCTTTGATAAAATTGATGTGGTTTGGAAATGAATAATGAGGCAAGATTAAGCTAGGCTTACTTAGACCAAAATTTGTGCATTAAAGTTTTATGTTTTTTTTTTTATTGTTGAATCCTTTTTTGATCCTCTAAATGATTGTATTAGGGTGCAATTTGGGCATGAATTGAAAGTACTTTAAGTTTTCTTTTGATTCTCATATTTAATTTGACAAAAGTTTACACAAAATATAAGTTTCGATTGAGTCGAAAAGGCATGGGTTGCATTGCACTTTTTGTCTTCTTGCAGTAAATAGCATAGAGGAGATGGAGCAACATATGGTCATGTGCCTTTGCTTGCATGTGTATAGTGAAAAAAAAAAAAAGAGGCATGCACCCTCAACTGTTGGGCTTTAAGTCCAACAACAAACAATCTTTTTTTTTTTAAATAAATAAATGAATATAACACTAAACCTAGTTTTCGATCTAAAATTAAATCCTAATTGGTTAGAGTTGAAATTAAATCATGTACACACATGCTAATAAATAGAAATAAATAAATAATAAATAAAATAATCTTGAAATCATGCCTAATTTAATGATTGCATGCACTTAAACCCCATCCGACACTAAAAAATGAGATGACCTATTTCATATGACACAATAATTCTAAAAACAACTTGACACTTCTATTGTTCTAGAAATTCTATATTTCTAAAAAATTTATCTTCCTAAAAAGTTTTATTTTTTTGTATTTTTTTAATTTTTGAATTAAAACCCTTTCCCTTTATTTTAAAAAAACTCTAAAAATTACAGGAAATACAAAAATGGGGTGTCTACACTCACCTAGCTTAAATATGAATCGATAGAGGGTGGGGTTAGCTTATCTAAATTTAGGTATGGAAGATTTAGGGGATTAACTTGTCTAACTCCAAATATGGAAGATGGAACACGATGTAAAGAAACTTAAAGTTTAGGATAAGAACAAGTGCAACTAATAGAAAGGTTTTTTGTAATGGTCTCAAAGTAGTTCTAGAAGAAGATTGTTGTGTCACATTATAAAAATTATAATGTAAGCATAAAAGGTGATTTATTAATATATGTATTTAATGCATTATGACGTATGCTTCTACTATATAATATGTAATATATGTACAATTTGTGGTTTTAGTTACATACTTTGAACTAGTTAAGCCATATCCTCATCTTAGGGATGGTATAGCTAAATCATCTTCTAGGCTCTAGGTTCTTAACGAAGTCCTAAGGAGGTAGGGTGCATTATATTTAAAATCTTAGAATTCTAAAACAGTAAATCATGTTTGTCTAAGTGTGACCATCTAATACAAAAATCTAAAATCCTTTATCAACCTAGAAGTAACATAACCTAATCTATTCCAACCAAAACCTTTGGTTATAAATGATTATATGGACAATCCTGTAGACTTAATGGAAATAAGTTGTGAGGATGAAAAAGAAGGCCCTAAGATCTTTACAAAGCTCAAGAAACATGAGATATATGGAAAGATTTTCATAAAAAGAATGTTATGAATGGAAGAATTCTTGATTTTTGAGTTCATACATTCCATGTATAGCCATGCAATAAAGCAGAGAGGATGGAAAACATTTGTCACTCTTGAATAGCAATTTTATCCCATGGATATAAGTAGTGTCTAGGCCATTGTTGTAGTAAGAGAGAAGTCTAAGCTTATGTCTCATCTTGGTGGCAATCAAAATGATTATACTATACATTGAAAATACAATTTTTAAGAACCAAGATATAGAAAACGAAGTTGCCTATGATAGCTTTGTGGAGGTCTTAGAGTTATCCCATGATGCTTACCTAGAAAGCATATATAAAGATCCTCCATGATCTTTGTAAGCCTCGCAAATTTCACGTTTTAGAGTTGGAGTTAAATTTGAAGAATCGATAGATATTCCTTAAACTCAATCAAATCGAAGGAATTAAAATCAACAAATTCTAAATTAAAATGTTAGAATGAACTAGAAAACCCTAGAGATGAAATTTGAGAAAAAGAAAAAAACCCTAATTGGGTACAAAGACCTTGAACCCAAGTACGTATGATTGCAAATTAAAAATACTAATTGAATAAAAACCCTAAACCTCAAATCTTAGAGTTGCAAAACATTAGACTAAACTCTAAACACAAAGGAAACCCTAAATTAAAACATTTAATTTGAATTATGTAAATCGCATAAAATTGATAATGAATGATGGCTGATATCTTCAAATAATAGCGATGAATCAAATTAAGTCAAAAAGGTAATAAATTAATAGGATTACTAATTTACCCCTAATGATACATTTTCCTCAAAAGTAAAGCTAAAATCATAAGCATGCCTTTTAAGCCTTAAAACCCTCACAAAACCTAAAATGTAGGAAGCCCTAAAACAACTTGGAAACTCTAATTTAGTGTTGAAGGCCCTAATTCAATGAATTAACACTAATTATATAGCTACATTATTAATTAATTACTAATAATTCACTAAAAAACCCTAATTTGCTTTTTGAAATCATAATTGATTAATGATGATCAATTCCAACCCTTAGAAACCCTAAATTAATTAGATTAAATGACCAAGAGGCTTGATTTGCTTAATTATATAAGAAAACCATAAACTATGTCTAACTATGGTAATTTACACTAGTAGTTAGGGTAGTAATCTTAAATTGCATTATAATCATTTACATGTATTCATGCATTATAACTAGCTAAAGATAAGCACAATAAACTATAAATGACAAAATAATTAGTTGGGAAAATAAGGGGCCACTCATCTTTAGTAGACAAATCATTGCCTTAATTGGAAAAAATTATAAAATGCAATTGGTCCCCACTTGTACTTATACCATGTAACTAAATTGAGTTAAAACTTGCTCTCGACTATACAAATACCCCCAATTTGCCACAAAAGTCTCTCATTCACTCTCTCATTTCTTTAAAAAGCCTATAAAAACTCTAGAACACTTTCTAGCCTTACAAACTCCAAATCAAAAGAAAAAGAACGAAAACATTTTAGATGTATGTTCTAATAAAACAAACTTATTAGTGGTAGTTTAATGTATGTTGTAATAAGCTAAGTATATGATGTGTAAAAAGCCCTAGGAAATCATCTAAACCAAACTGGCCACAACAACTCCCCCCCTACACCGCCCTCCCCCCCACCCCCCCTCCTTTCCTAATAAGTTAAATAACATGTTGTGAAATGTTGATTGATGGGTGAATTACGTGATTAATTTAAGACAATTAAGATTTAGGACTTAAACTAGCAAGATAAGAGGCTAAACAAGATGTATGTTGAGTAGTTAGGCCTAAAATAAACAATGGGCTTAGAAAAACCCACTTGAAACCTAACAAACCATTAGTATTAGATTTGGAACTCATATGGTAAAATGGGTTATTTAATAAGTTTAGTAAACTATTAGGCCCATTGGATTAGATTAGAGTCAAGATATAGGCTCTAGGACATGAACTAGGCCTAAATTGAACTAAAAAATCCACAAAGTAAGCCTTAAGCCTATTTAATCACTCATGGCTAGTAGGTATGTTAGAAAATAAAACTTAATTAAAAGAGTTTATTAAGCCTACTAAATAATTCAAGGAGCTCCTAATAAGCCTAAGTGCAAATATAGCCCATAACTAGTTAAAAGGAGTTAGGCCTTAAAATGACAAGAGATAGACTTTAGGCTTATAGAGAATAATTAAGAGCCTAATTGATTGGTATAACTTGATCTAAAATTGAATGTCAAATGGGTCATTTAGTAGGTTTAATAAGTTATTTGGGCTATTAGGATAAGTTAGAAATAAGTTTAGGGCCTTAGGATGCAAATTAGGCTTAAGATAAGTTAAAAGGCCTAAAAACAAATCTTAAGCTTGCCCATAAACTACCTGACCAGCTGCTATAGTAATTATTTAAGTTCTAAATAAAAGGTTCATCAAGCCCATTAAGTGATCTAGGAAGCCCATGATAAACTTAAATAAGAATTAAGGCCTATAACTATTTAAAAAGCTTAAACAAGCCTTTAATTCATAAGAAATAAGTTTCAGCCCAACTTAAAATGGTCCAACTAAATTAATGACCTTAGAATAATGTGATAAAGGCCCACTAATAAAAAAAAAAGTCCATTAACTTAAAAATAACCTTAGGCCCAAAATAAAGCCTATATCCTCGTAAATTAAAACAAGGAAATCCATAGTTAGATATTTAAATAAAACTTGAATATTTTAAGCCTATAACAATATAAGAACCCAATTAATAATAATATATGACTAGAACAAGGACTTACTGACTTAAAACACTTAATTAAACTAGAAAATCAACTAAGTTTAAAGGGAAACATATACAATTCGAATTTGACCCTTATCTAAACTTAAGGTTGTGGGTCTAAAATGGGTCCCATATTACGAAAGTATGTCTAAAATCATATGAAATCAATTGTAAGAATATGAAAAAATGAACTTAAAATGAAGAAGTTACAACGAAAACAAGTTTTAATTGTACTCAAGGATTTTGGGTGAGCTTCAATAATTAGGTAAACATTTAGGTTCTTTAAGAAGTCCTCTTCTAATTACTTACATAGATATTATTATGTTTTAGATGACTTAATTTTTAACTCAAGAACCCCAAAGGTTAGGATAAGTAGGCAAGCAAATCATGTGAGGGAGTTCCAATAAGCTACTACTTGCTTGTGTTTGATAATTGATTGATATTTTGTTGTTTGCCCTTAATTGTCTGGTTGAGTGATTGGTTGCTTTATATGCCAACATTCGTATGATCACCTCATTAAATTAGTAAGCTTGAATATTTAGCCAAATTATTTGAATATACTGATTACATGTCTATGATCTAATAGTTGTTGATAGGGATATTTATGGCTTTGCCAAGTTTTATGAAAATTTTGCAAAATGCATTTTGATATGTTTTATGATGTAAAGAAAGATTTATCAACTTGGTGAGTGCTCATAACAGCTGCCTATGGTATTTTGCTTGTTAAGGAAAAACTAGTAGACTATCTTTAGTTGATTGATAGCGAGTAGCCTAAGTTGAAACTTGCATGGTTTAGCTCGTGGGTGCATTATATAGATTTGTTGATATTGAGCCCATGGTTCATTATATTAATTGTTGATAGTAGATAGCCTTAGATGGGATCTGTGTGATTGATTAGTATGGTATTTTTTATTAGGGTAATAGTTAAGTTTCATTTGTCAAGACGATGTACATAGATAGTCTCATGTGAGTAAGGTAAGGTGCCTCGTAAAGTTAAGTATAGGGGACAATTGACATATAGATGACATAAATCTACACCTTCCATGGTTTTGAAGCACCATGGATGTGTTGTTTGCATTTACCTTGTGTGCATTCATTTCGTATGTAGTTAGATTGCATGCTTCTTAATAATGTGTGATAACAAATTTGATAACTTTCTTGAATGATAGCGGTGAAGGATGAACTTACTAAGCTGTGGTTTGCCTACCTCCCAATAGTTTCTTTTTGTTAGTAACAAAAAGTTGGGAATGCACTAAGATTTGGGTGTAGAGTATTCCTCTAAGCATGTGGATTAGATGGATAAGATTAATTTAGTGGACTATATTAGTTAAGTTAGATCTTTATAATATTTAGTAACTTATGATGTAGTTGAAGTTGTCTTATTGTTTGGTAGGTGATTTCAACTCTCCACGATCTTTGTGGATTGTAAATTATTAGGTTATCTTAGTTGCTTATATAAATATGTAAATTTATGTAAAATGAGTAAGCATCCTTAGGAACTCATTAGTTAGAGTCTTACAGCCTTTAACTTGTAAGGTGTTCTTTATATCATAAGTGCACATGTGATATGAAGATTTCAGGCAAAATTGCTAGGCCTCCTTTTTAGAGTGATACATTTTTTCTAACTAAATAATGACAAAAAATATACATTCTGCATACCTTGTTAGAAAACTTGTCCCCACTATTCCATATATCATAAGCTCTTACCAATCTAAGTTGATAGAGTCTCCACCTGGGTGAACATAGGCGAGCTTATCTCATAAACCAAGGTATATCATAACTGCAAGATTGTTGGAAAGATAAATGGAAGTAAATGTTGCGTTGGGTCTTGCTCACAAGCACTTAGATATGATGCATCATATGCCTCACATGAACTTGGATTTCAGCTTAATATGACGCACAAGCTTTGCAACAGGGTTACTCGCCGCTAGTTCTTGCTTAAAAGAGGCTAGATAAGAGTAAGGTTTTAGACTTGGTTCACAATGGGAACATAAGCATAAAGGATGAATAAGAAGAAGATTTTATTGCTTTAGACTCAGTTCATAATGTGCAATAATTTGTTGTTTGTTGAAGTCTCTAATTCCATAATTACTAAACATATATTTTGATCATGTTAGAATATATGTTAGATTAACATTGAGTTTGTGAAAACCTTTTCTAATTAATAATTACGAACTGGATAATTTAGATTAAAGAAAGGCATGTCATATGCTCTTTAATTCAATTAAGGTTTTGGAATATGAAAGGATTAATCAAGCTTATTTCTTGTTTAGTGATAGAAAGGACAAATTAGTTAATCATGGGTAGTTATCTACTTTGCAGGAAGGAAATTTTACCTAGTATTTCACTGGTTTTAAAACTAAACCAATTAAAAACTTGGTATTAACATTAATTGAATTTCTCTCTATCTAGTTTATGATTGAATTCATTAAAGATGTTGAATATCTTAATTCACTTTGTTAGATTAGTTGTAGTATTTGCTTTTATAAATAAAAAATAACATCTTTTATTTGCTTAACTTTAGATGGCACTAACACGGCTGAGAGCTAGTATAGCATTCCCTTTGTGTTTAACTTGGTCTCATAAGTATTATACTATATATGCTTCCTAGTGCACTTGCTAGTAGACATATAGTTTTATTATAAAGTATAGTTAGGTTTAGTGTATATTAGTCAACTTAGGGTCAATTTTGAAATTGCTTATAAGATCTTGGGAGCCCAAACAAGTGGGAATGGAGTCCGACTTCTTCTTAGGTAATTTGCTATTGGAGAGCTCAGCGAACCAAGGTGACCATTCTATAGGCTCAGGACTCAGTTGTAGGACCTTGATTCCTATCATCCCCTATGAGCTGTTTGAGATATAGAATCAAATCTGGGTTGACTTCATGCTTTTCTTCCATGAGAATGTATGGGTTGATAAAAGTGACATTGAAAGCATTTGAGACTCCATACTCACTTGGTAAGTCCTATTGGTTGGCATTCTAGTTGATCTTCTCTAGTATCTTAAATAGTTCATCTACCTTAGGAGATAACTTGCTAGTGGGGTATATACAATGTTAATAGGTAAGTGTACCTAGTGAAGTTATAATATATATAAAATGGATTTTGAGTCCAAGTGTTGATCCTACAACAAAGCATACGTAGGAGTATATTTAATTATATTTAGCAATAATACCTTGAAATTATTCAATTACCTAACTTTAAACAACAAGAGATTTAATAGACTAAATTTAAAACATAAAGTAAAGGTGACAATAATCAAATAAAGGATTAAGATAAAAGCAAGGAAATCAAATTAAAAGAGTTAACTAAGAACAAAAACAACAAAATAACTAATTAACCTAATTTAATTAATAAAGGGATAACATTTTCCTTAGTAAATCTTTACTATTGTTTATTACCTAGTCCTATGTGATTTATCCAATCTTAAGTGATATATATTAGACCATAATGATTTCTATTACAAACTAATTAGACTTGTGTCTTTAGCTAATTCTTAATCTTGAAACCCCCTCTAGTTAAATTGCTTTTGAATAGAGCATTGTCAGATTGCATGACACTCTTAAATCCCACTATTACGTTGTCCTAATCTAGAAAAACCAACTACAAAACGTTTTAGCTAGCCAGTTTTGTCTAATTGTGTTAGTTAGTCATATTGCATGCTCTCTCGAACTTTACAGTAAACTCTAGCAATAACTTAATCACCGTTAGATTGAATTAAAGTAAACAATATAAACAACAAAATTATATCACAATATGCAAAATCATAGATCAAATTTTATTAATAAAAATCACCCTTAGAACATAAGTCATAAGAATTGACCTCTGAACCGATCATGTATAGTCAAGTTAGAGAACTCCAAGGATTTGCTCGGAGGATAGTAGCTCTAAGTCATAGTTGAGGTGAGGATCCCTATCTTAAGTTGATCTCCTATTGAATAGACTATCAAATCCTTACATGCGTCAGATTCACTCCTGTTCAGCAGCAACGCTTTATCCCAAGCTATAGCCTAAGAGTAGCTGAGGCGAGCTCCCAATCCGATTATAAGCATTCAATCCTGAATCAAGCTGACTTTTCTTCAGAAGAACTAATTGGTCTACAACTTGGTCTACATCAGGTCGACCCTTAACCACAAGCATTACTTTGTTTCATCTTACCCTGTACTGTATTCCTCCTATCCAAACACCACGCGACATGTGTCTTCTAACACAGTGTTCCAGAATGATTTTTTCTTTTTTCACATTGAATATTCTTTTTCTCTTTTACCCTTTTTAGTATGTCTTTTGTAACTTAGTTGTAGAATACCCTTTTGTCTTTTCATACATGTAAAGCAAATTTAGTAGGCGGGTATATAAACCCCCCACTTTCTTATATACGGATATCAATCATCCAATCAATATAGAAATTATTCACTTTGAGTAAACTTAGTGTTATCATTATCATTCAACCCTTATCTATTCCCTTTAGTAAGGAGTAGTGGTGAGTAACCCTTCAGTTTGGATCGGTATGTCATATCTAGTAGATTGTTGGCCAAGTACGATCAAGTGGTGCGTCATACCCATTCAGTAGTTGAGCAGACTTTGCTAACCTTTTCCTTATTTGTTTTGGTTTGCTTTGTTGTGGTGTCTTTCTGTGTGTTTGAACTTGGAGACGCATCAATAAGGATTAATAATGATTTACTAAGTATTTAAAGTAAAGACATAACAAATAAAAGAAGATAGGAAGAGAGAAGCCCCCTTAGTAATTCCATATCCTAATAACTTGTGCTTAAGGGATATTGTAACCTTAGGTCTAAATGTCTATTTATAAGAAGTGGACCTAGAATTACAAGGAAAACCAATAGAAGATTTGAAAATCATTGTAAGTCTATGCTTAAAGTGCATAGCCATGAAGGTTGGTCATATACTTGCACTTTGTTTGCCATCTTGAAATTTCAATGGAAGATGATGATGAGGGGATCGTAGGTAAGGACCACAATCATGGTCCTTGATTGTGATATCTAATGGACTTCGTTCCTTGATTGGAACTCATTTGCTTCTCTCCTTGATCAATGCTTTTACTTCAATTAAGCTTAAACCTGTATAAAATCCTTCCAAACTTCATAAGATGTTTTCGGAGTCCTTAAAAATAATAATTAAGCAAATTAAGCTCAAAATAACATAAAAACAATGAGAATAATGTCTAATTTAGCACAAATTAATCATATAAAATATATGTTAAATTCATTTCGTCAAATGGCCCTATACAAGACAATCAACTACAATCTTAGAGAAGTACACCCTCAAAATTGAATCCCTTAGCAAAAAATTTCCTGAATGACCCTTTTCCTTAACTTCATAATACCTTTAAAATACTTAAATAATAGCAAATTGAGAACTATTGAATTTCAGTGATTTATTTAAATAGCTTAGAGTTAGCTTTTACACTTAGGCAAAAGCTAAACTAGAGACTAGAGTAGATATAAATTAATCAAGAAAAAGTTATAGAGATTTCCTCAATCTAATATAAGAAGAGAGAGATCTTACTTAATCATTTTTATTTCGAAAACTAGACTAGATGCATATTAATCAATTCATCCTCTGATTGTCTCTCGAATTTTTTTCATTTTACATTGGGAGGCTTGTTAATTCAAATTGATTTTCTTATTGAAGCTTTATTAGCATTGAGAAAGTACCTCACTCTTCTAATGGATTGAGGTCGATCTTTACTAATTTAACCCCATTTTTTAATTATTTTAGTAGTTGCCAGTGGGAAAATATCTTGCTTTTTTAAGAGACTGAAGCTAATCCTTAACAACTTTAATTAATTTCACTTCTGCAGTAAGCAGCGGAAAAGAGTCTTACTTTTTTAAGGGACCAAGATCAATCTTTACCAATCCTTAGCAATTATTTTAGTTAAATTATTCACTTAATACCTTAACCTCCAACTACTTTGATTTTTCAAGTAACTTTCAAATGATAAATCTTCATTATTTATCCAATCTAGAAATTTTGAAAATGAAGCAAAGATAAGTATTCTCTAAAATCAAGCTTAGAAATCAAGATAACTAGTTTTTAATCCATTCATATCTATCTTAATCCCAAGTCTAAGTTTAAGCTTAAGTGACTAAGAACTTTGAATCCTAAAGATTTAATAACTTAAATTCAGCAAAGTGTTTTAAATCAATAAAGGATGTCGGCAAATTCGAAAAAATTAAAAATTTTTGCTTTGCTTAATGTATATAGGGTTGCAAATTTCTATGAATTTTCAAAAAAAAAAAGCAAAAAGCTTAAGTAAGTATGTATTGACATACATAATCTATCCTTCCCCCATACTTAAGTTATATATTGTTCTCAATATATGCAATTATGCAAATCATGATTCTAGTAGGAGAAAATAAAAGTAATAATAAAAACAAGAAAGGAAAATGAACTTAGGACTTCCTTGGTTTTAGCATTGATCCTTGCAAAAAATTGAAGCCCAAAATCTAAATTCCATTGAATCGTTAAGTACATGATTCTCTTTGCATCAAAATGAACTAATTAAAGAAAATGAAAAGAAAATGTTAAACTAAGTAAGGTAACTAAATAAAACTATTGTTACTAATTTAAGCATCTACGATTAGCATCCTATCGACTTACAGATCATCAATAGATAAAGTAGTCAAGAAGTAATGAAAAGTTAGTTAATAATATAATCATCTAAAGTACGAAAAAAAAATGAACCAAATCTTTAAAAAAAGAAAAAATTACTCTTCATCCTTTTCTTTCTCCTCCTCTTTGATCTCATCCCTAGTTGACTCTTAATCAAGTGTATACAGCACTATAGGAAAGTGTACCTGATTAAGTTATAGCATAGATAAAACTAATGTAAGTTTAAGTATCGATCTTACTGGGAACTAGTGTGTAAGAACCTAATACTTGTAGTTTCCAAAAATTTCCAGTTGTCTAACTTTACAATATAAGGATAATTTGCAGTTAAATAAAAGAGATAAATTAGGGGTGATAAAATAGGAGCAATAAAATAAAATAAATAAGAACAAGTAAAATATATTAATTAAAACTAAACTAATTAACAATAAGAAGCATGATTCAATGAAAATAAAGAGGGCATAATCCTTAGTGAATTTTTTGATAATTGGATTTCATTCGACTATTCGGTTGCTGATATGCTGAGTAACTTACTTCTCGGCTAATGCCGATTAACATAAATTTGTATCTAATTTGAATTTAAGGAAAGTGGTATGAACAGTTATCACTTGGCATGATTATATTGCATAACTGCCCACTATTTCTACATTTTAGGAATGTACCTGATCGAGAGGTCTTTACGTGTCCCAATAATCATACGATTGATTGCTATTTCAGACACTAGATATTCACCTATAAATACGGAGACGAAGTACTGTAAGAACAAGCTAAGACACCATAACTACTCATTTTATTTTTCCCCTAAATTCATTTACTAACTTAGGCATCGGAGTGGTTATACTGGACTGGCCATGGTAGCCTTTAGTTCTTTGTACTTTGCAAGAAGAAAATTATCCAAAAACCACCTAAAAACATTTGCCGTTGTCTATTTTTTCTTACTGATCCACATGGTTAGGATAAGATTAACTGAAAGTACAGGTGTTGATACTTCATCCCACTACCTTGAAGGGGGAAGTAGGTGCACTTACGAATAATGTTTGGTAATGCTAGAGCGACTTTGGCTCAACTTAGCCAAAGAAAAATACTAATTAAGAAAAAAACATGAAGAGATCCTTGATCTCCTTTGTGGTAATGTCCACCTAAGTCAAAATAAAGACTATGGCAATCACAATATTGAGAATAGTGACAACTCAATCTATTCACCCAAATTGCTGAAAAAGTAAGTTAAAGTTACAATGAGAC
This sequence comes from Lumnitzera racemosa, assembly GCA_024138005.1. Taxonomy (NCBI): domain Eukaryota; kingdom Viridiplantae; phylum Streptophyta; class Magnoliopsida; order Myrtales; family Combretaceae; genus Lumnitzera; species Lumnitzera racemosa. Next base: position 74,699,087 of record JAMXBC010000008.1, read on the forward strand.
CTTTGGCCCCTATACTCAAGAAAAATGATAAGGGTAAGCCATCGTAGTAGGTGCACCATGCTGGGCCTTTGCATATTAGTACCCCTACTATAACGAGTAAATAGTTTCAAATTAAGAAGAGTGCTTTCATCCTGAAGATTTTGGAGGAGGTTATACCATGGCATGTTAAGTTGCTACAGTTTGAAATGAATGATGGGATGCGAGATTTTGAAGATCATTTAGAGTGCTATTGCACTTAAGTCAAGTCACATAGCTTAAGCGATGCTGTGGCCTACTAAGCTTTTTACTAAACATTGAGGAATGTAATAAGTACATGGTTCAAGCACTTGAAGCCAAACACTATTTCATGTTTTGAGGACCTGGTAAAAGTGTTTCTTCAACACTTCCTTGCAAGTAAGCTTCCTGTTAAGGATTCTTCAGTCCTTAACATGATAAAAACAGAGATCGGATGAGTCCATTAGAGATTATCTAGCCAGGTTTATGATTGATATGGTCCAAATTCCAGAATTAGACATGAGTGTAGCTCTTAATGCCATTATTGATGGTGTCAAGCTTTATGGAGGCTTTTTCAAGTCTCTTGCTAAATATAAGCTGAGAAATTTTGCCACGTTCAAAGCCAAAGGCACTTCTTACATCCAACAAGAATACAACATTAAGGCTTGCTCAGAAGCTGATCAAAATAGAGTAGATAGGAAAGGAGACAAAAGGAGAAGCGTGAAAGATCGACTCGGAATGGACGATGACAACTACCTTAATGCCGAGAAAAAGAGGCCACGAATTTCGACATATTTAGTCCATACTGTTGTTGGTAGATTTTGGTAATTAGAATTATCTTACAAAGAAAGAAAAAGCTCTTGGTATTAGGGCTAGTTTAATGCGTTCATTCTGATGCCTAAGTTAGTAAATATGAATAGAGAAAGTTAAGTGAGTGGTCAAGAGGTATCAAATGCTCTTATAGTGTTTCTTTCCCATATTTATAGGCAAATGTCATGTCTAAAGTAGTAGTTGTTAGAACAGCCATTGAGACATGTGGAAGACTCGTGATCAGACACAATTCCTGAAATGTAGGAAGAGTAGATAGTTATGTAATATAACCATGCTAGTGATAACGGTTTTCGCCAATTCCCTTGAATTCAAGTTAGGAATGGATCTGTGTTACTTGGCGAGATACTGAGAATATAGATTACTTACCCTGTCATCTGCTAAATGGATGAGTGAGTGAAGCTTTGAGTATCAATGTTTGACAAGTTGAGTGAATGAAAATTGACTATCAATATTTGCCCCCTAACTCCCATGTACAAGGATTTGGCTAAGGGAGTAAACATCTTGATGTTTTGTGGGGTTAAGTAGGGAATAATTTTCCAAATGCCAAGTAATCAAAATTGTTTTTTGATTTCTAAGAGGTAGATTGTGTCCTATGCAAAAGGTTACGACTTTTAATTTTCCCGCCTATCAGAAGCTCAAGCAGTGGTATGAATGATAATTATCACATTAGCCATAATTATACTGTAAGCCATAATAATTGTTAAAACCTTGGTAACTGTTGGATCTCTATCTCACAACACGCATCAATAACCCATGCCATCTTCTATTTAGCATGTCATTTCCAACAGTCTTTAAGATTTTTTTGATAGCAGAATCAAACTTTACAATTGCACTCATAAGCTTTCTCTTACTTTCAATATTTTCATCTTCAACTTCAAAATCTTTAAACATTGTAAATTTATAACCAACTAGGTATGGTTCGCAACGTAATTCATTCACTTATCCTTTCGGATTTCGAAGCAATGGAGATTGAGGTCACTTCTCCCCCCCAAAAAAGGAGTGAGATAGCGTGTTCCTTAAGTAGTTCAGCTGATAATGTGGTGGAGCTGTAGGATAAACTCGCTTGAATCAATTCTCTTGCAGCAGATACCTAACCAGATGATAAAGAGGGAAGATTTGTGGCTAAGTATTTGTATAATAATATTGTTTACTTCCATAACTCGCCAGACGGAGTAGTTAGTGCCATCGATAGGGTCCTTGTCTTGAAACATAACAAGTACTGGCAAGACCTTCTAGGGGCATCGAATCTTAGGAGGGTGAGGAAGAAGAAAGAATGTGTTTTCCGAAGGAGTACGAGTTCCACATCTATCTAAAGTATCTTGATTTTGGATTGTGCTTCCCTTTCTTAGCATTCATCAAGCAGTTCTTCAATTATTTTTGAGTCGCGCCGAGTATGTTTTCACCAAATACATATTGGCCTTTAGTGGCTTTCGAAATAATTTGTGAAGAGGTTGAAGTCAAGGTTACGGCTCACCTATTTCAGTACTTCTTTACAATTAGTAGGTAACCTAATGGTTGGTACTTTGCTACTGTGAAGTATGGATGGAAGTTCATGGATAGGTTAGAGTCTAAGATCCATAAGTAACACGATAGATTCATGTCAATAGTGTCAGATGAGGAGTTAAATTTCTAGACTCAATGGACTGAACTTATCCGTACTAAGGATATAGAGTTGATGCCATTGCAACAAAAAAGATTCAAGAAAAGAGGAAGAAAAAAAAATGCTCTTCTAGGATGCTGAAAGAATAATAAGGCATTATGAAATTGGGGAGTCGATCTTTTTTGAGAAGGCAGCTACACTACTGAGTAACTGTCGTACTAAGTATAACTTCAAGAGAAAAGCCGTTCTTGTAACTTAAGGGAAGAATTGTTGCCTTTGAACCTTATTTAACACGAAGAGTGTAAGTTCGTTCTTTTTCCTTGCATTAATATTAATATGTTTACTGTATATTGCAAATATGGGTGATAGCGAAGTAAACCCTGCTAAACTATTAGTATAAGCTAAGGCTAAGAAGTCAAAGGCTGACAAGCATACGGCTACCATTACCACTACCACTCAGCTAGCTGCTGTGAAGAAAGTAGAAAAGGAAGGTACAGTGAAGTAGGTGGCAGCCCAAAAAACCTCCTAATCGATTGAAAAGTAGAAAGGGAGTGGAAAGCATGCATTGGCCAAGACTAAACCAATTGAGGTACCTTTAGTTGAGAATGTTGCATTAGCTGCAGAGCTGAGTGATGGTAGCTAAGTAACCCAACCACAAAATGAGGTTGAAATTACCATTATCGTTGAGGGGTTGTCACTAGTGGTAGAGGTGGTGCCGAGCACTAGTAAGAGACCTGGGAAGGAGCTTGTCGGCTAGCCACTAGCTAAGAGGTCTAAAGAGTTGGATGAAAGGATGAAGGAGGCCATGCGTAACAAGGCTTCGACTTTAATAATGCCAAATTCATCCCCAGCACAGAGGTTAGTGAGTATTTTGTCCTATATTGGAGCCACACCATCTTGCATACCAATTCAGCCTTGGGCAATAGGACACAATCTTTAGCCTTGATGTAAGGCATTATTTTTCCTAAGGATAAAGAGAACGCAAAGAAAGACGTCGATAGGGTTAGTGGTTGTAATAAGACCTATATTATGGCCAAATTGTATGATGTAAGTACCTATAGCATGCTTTCAATAATCAAGTTTTCTTTATTGCTAATACTCTTATTTGTTTTTAGATAAGCAACTACATTCTGACAACGTTAGACAAGGCCGACAAAGAGATGAAGAAGGTAATAGCAATGATAGTCTTCATGTATTCTGCCAAGTCATTTGGAATATTCATTACTCTTCATCTTCTTGTTGCAAAAAATCGAGGATGCATACAATTCCCTTAAGGCCTAGACTACTGCTGCTGTTGAGAACTCAAGAATAAGGGTCGAGATGGAGGCCAAGAAGAACTAGCTATCGAGAAATTGGCACACTCATTAGTTACCAATGAAGTCTCAAGCCATAAGGCTAAGGTCAAAGAGCAGTATAAGGAATCTAAAGGCTTGAAAGAGGAGCTACTGTAGCGACCTTAGGAGGGGCCTACTAGTATTGCCTAAAATTTCCATATCACGTATGCACCCATGATAAGAAAATCTCCTTACAAGTCAGAGATTGCAAGACTCTAAATAATTATTTGCTAGAGTCTTCAATTTTAGTTCATTGACTCATTATATAATATAAATAATTATGGATATCCATTTTTCCACAATTCCTCAGAACCGTAGAGAATTGGTATCCCCTACCAAAATAGTGAAATAAGATAAACAATTCTAGAAAATTTTAAACTTACTAAATATACTAAACTTAATTGAGACATTAGTTGTTTTTCGGAGCATTTCGAATTAACTACACAAGCTTTTCATCATACTGATTCAATGGTAGCACTTTACACTCGATTCTTATCCTATTCCCAACTATCGATCAACTTGCAAGGAAAAGAACTGTTGGGGTGTAAGCTTACGCTTAGTGAGATAATTACCTTCATCAATACCGCATGATAGAAATTTATTAAATGCACAATCATATGAATGCATGAATAATCAATATGCCAAACAATGCATGTAGTGGCCTAAGAACTGCATACGACTTAGAATTACGCCCCCTGAAGTCGGGGTTTAGAGATAATTAACCGATCCAAACCAAAATCCGGGTTCTAGACCTTGGGTTTTATTCCATTTGCACTATTGTGCTTAAGCCAAAACAAAACTATATATATATATATGCGTGTATGTGTGTGTGTGTATGTGTATACTTTCTTTACCGAATAACAATCATATTTTTAAAATACCAAGTCTAGCAGTGTGGTGGCCTCCGCAATCCACAAACACACGCCCTAAGTAAAAGCCATAAGACTCGGCCCCTTGCCGACGGTTGGCGTCTCCTAGCGCCTAGTAAGCCCATCAGCTTAGGACCGAGACTCAATATATATGATGACATAGCTAGTGCTCAATCTTGCAGGAAACTCGTATTCCTGTGAGTCCCTTCCCATCTTCTGTGTGAAGCGGTAGTCGGTGTTATCCGTATGCAATATGGGGAATGCATGATTCATTTTGATTTCTTAATCGTATAAGTGATTAACTTGATTTTGAAGGTGATCAAACAATTTCATTCCATACAATTCACATGTATATATTAGTACAAACAATTCCAATTATTATATATATAATTAACAAGTCATCACATTCATCCATAAATCCATACACATGCATCTCCCATATCCTACAAGCATCTAAATTTATATATATAAGTTTAGGTACATCTATTCTACAAGCACAATCAAGTAAAGAGTCATCAGAAATTTACTCACTTTGCCATGTGGGTCAGTCAAAGTAATCCAGAGGCACGTTGTCTCCGTACACGGTGTCCCCTGGTCATTGAAATAATATTTATAAGGGATTGAAATAAACTTAGGAAACTAAGTAAATTTTTCCTTAAGTTATACTTTGGTCTAGTTTTCGAAAATTTTCCCGATTTTGCTTAAAGTTCAATCGCGTATAACTTTTTCGTTTTAAATCTGATTTTTATGATCTTGTAGTCAATCTTCATTGTTTTCAAGTTTACTTTAACATGGTGAGGTTAGATTTTTGAAATGAGGTACACAATTCTGTCCATGGGTCAGAACAATAGCGTTCCTCATGTGTTGCAGTGCTTTTGGGCCTTGTATGGTGAATGGGCTTTTTGATAACTTGAGAAATCCTTTGGGCTTGATCTTAAGATTTTATACTAAGCTTAAAATACTCCTTGAGATCAGATTTACAACTTTGATTTATATTCCTAAGGCTAACAACCACTTCATGGGCCCTTTAGTGGGCTTAAGTTGTTAAATGGGCTTGTTTTTGGTTTAAACTAAAGTTACTGACTTTGGTGGGCTTGTGGGGACTTAGGTGGATTTCTTATGGGCTTCAAAACAACCTTTCTTGATGTCTTAAGGTGATGGTCAGAATTTCATTGAAGGCCCAACTTAGAGTTTTAGGCTCGTTTTGAGAGTTTTAGGCTCGTTTTGAGAGTTTTAGGCTCGGTTTTGAGTTTTAGGCTTTGTATGCTTACCATACTTGCTTTGGTTGATCTTTTCACTTTATTCATTCACTTTTATCATATTTTTAAGCTCCTTTTTCTCACGTTGCAGATCTATTCATGATGATTCTAAGGGGTTCTTGCTTGGTTTTTCAACTTGTTTCATCATTTCCTTAAGTTTAGGTGGTAGATTATGCACTTAAACTACTTGTATCCAAATAAGTTTTCTTCCAAAACATGATCCTTTAACTCATTCTCCATATAAAGAAATAAAAGATCTTATACTTAATATAACCTCCATATCATAACTCATGTCATACAAAGTTGGTTTCTTCATAACACTTCATGTGATGGATTTTTCCTTAACTTAAGTCTAGATTTGAGTATGTTTAACTTAATGGAAACAAAATCAACATCCAAATGACTATGGAATCCTCACCTCCAGCATGCTCATCCTTCATTCAAGTTTTTGTTTCAAGACTTTCTCAACTTAAAATCTTCCATTCAAAGTGTTGAACAAGTGTCTTTACAAAATATTAACTTTACATGCTCATACTTCAACTTCATGTAAAGGTTTCATGGTTTGTTTCTTAAAACGATTTTTGGTGTCATAACAACTTAAACCATAGTTATATCTTCAAGAAATCAAAGTCTCCTAATCATAAACACTAACCCACAATCACAAGAAATACTTACTCTTCCTTAAAGCAAAATATGGTGGTTGTGCACAAAGGTTCCACTTAAGCTCTTTACTTTGCTTCCTCTTTTGCAACCTTTTGGAACCTGAGTCTTTTGGTCTTTTGGAATGGGGTTTGTGGAAGGTTCTAATGGCTCTAAAAGATCTTAAATGGTGAAAGAGAATAACACAAGAATAAGAAGAGAAATTGCCGTGAGTATGGAAGCAAAAATGGTAGCGGCAATGTTGGGAATTTGTAAAGTTTGATTTCTTTTTTTGATTTGTGTTTAAAGTGAGAGAAAAGGAAGAGAAAATGGGAGTTAAAGAGGGAGAGAGTGGCAAATTTTGAATGAGGAAATAAGTGTGTGTAAGAAGCTTTAATTGATTATCTTATAGCTTACACAAAAGTCAATAATTGCAACTATTGATGATGTAAGCATTAAGGGGTGAATAGTGATGTGTAAGAGAAAGTGATTGATGGTTAAAAGGCAAGAGCATGGCCCCCCTTTCTCCCTTGTCCAAATCTTCCATTTAAAGTCTTTTTGGGCCATGGAGTGGTCTTGTCTCATTTATTAAAATTAAGCTTATGAAATCTTGTGAAAAATTGCCCACATGTAGTATAAGTGAAAGGGTGATAAGGAAATTGTCTTGTCACTAGATTTTGATAAGTTATCAATTGATAAATGATTCCAACTCTCAATTGATAAGTTATCTAAGGTGATTGGTTGGTCTACTTATTTATGTGTAAAGCTTATACATGAAGATAAGGGCATGGCTTTATAGGAAATTGTTTTAGGGTTTTCATCTCGCATTGTTTTGTAGTTTATGATTTGTTTTTTATAAAATTGTGAAATTTTCTAAAGTTGAATGAAACTATTCAAATTAAATTATCGATTAATTACTTAGGGTTAAAATTCCTTAATTATTTTAAGATTTAGGGTTTTAAGTAACTTTAGAGCTTGTAGTTCTTCAAGACAAGCTCGGGTTTAATCGATAATTATTTTTTTTTTTGGATTGGAAAAATTTAATTCGTTTCTAAATATAAACTTAAGTTTTTGGTCTAGTTGATCTTTGGGAATATTCGGAAAGTACTCGTACTCAAATCTTAGGCCCATTAAAAGTAGGGTTTACAGCTATAGAAGAAAAAGGAAGAGTGCTAGGGCCTGGGTTGAACTCTTTGCACAATGAGCGATGAGGAAGATAAGCTCGGAATGCAAATCAAGGAGCTAGAGACTAATAACACAAATTTGCAAAGCCATGTTGCTGAGTTGGAGGAGATTATGAAGAGAGATCCCTCTGTTGAAGAGGCATTAGACATTATCACTCCTAGTCGGCAATATGAGAGACTCTTGTAGAAGAAGTTATTGGAGGGGGTCTAGGTGGCAGGAGAGGAAATCTTTAAGCTTTACCTCAATTATGATCTCTCCTACCTTAATTTTGCCAACGTTGATGACAAAGTTAGCAGTTGCGATGAGGACGATGACAATGAATCAGGTATCAAGATTGTCATGAGGGGTGATAAGGAAGCGTATGTTAAGGATCTTGGGGAAGATGAAGAATGTTTGTCAAAGGAAATCCCTTATGAGCAGAAGAAAAAATCTACCTTCTTTGAGACCCCAAGGGCTAAAAAAGAATTATGCTCCAAGAGAGCCCCAACCTCTGATCCAAATATTGCATCTGCTTACTCTAAAAATAGGCCATAGGATAGTCTTGTACTTATGTTCTTTGTAGGTAGTACTCTGGGTCAACAGGCCGAGCATTTGTAATAATATTGTTACGAATGAGAAACACTTATTCTTTATATGACTTAGTATTTCTAGTACATTTTATTTCATGCACCGTGTTTTCCTGGCATGTATAATTTTTCTACTAATATACATGTTTTATTTCACACGCTAAGTTTTTCTTAGCATGTTTTACTTTACACGCCTAATACTTTTTGGCATGTTTTATTTCACACACCCAATTCTTTCGACATGTTTTATTTCACATGCCTTTCTTGCGTCTTTTATAGACATTTTCCATTAGCCATTTGAGACATGTACTAGCCGTTTTACTTGGCTGTAGGATTGATTTATGGAGTTCGCTAACCACAATAAGCTTGAACTTATGTCAGTTTATTTGCCATGCAGTTTGAACTTATTAACTCATCAGTCATAAATAGATCAACAAACAAAATAAAACCTGAAATATAATTGTCTCAAATAAGTAGGTTGTTGCCTTACAAACAAGTAAGCTGCTGCCTTACAAAATAAATGCAAATGAACATCATCTAGATGATCAATTGAAATAGAGTTTCGAATTCTCGACATTCCATGCCTGAGGGATGATTGATTCGTCTAACTTCTCTAGTCAATAGGCCCCTCAACCAACGAGTTCTCAAACCTTAATAGGATCTTTCCAATTTACGCTAAGCTTTCCTTAACTTTCTCTTGTGCCAGTTGCTTCCAGTTTTTGGCAAACCAAGTCTCCAGGTTGAAAAACCTTATGCTTTACTTTTTGATTGTAATACATAGATGCTCTTTATTGGTATGCCAAAACCCTTGCCCTTGCAATATCTCTAATTTCTTTAATGGTGTCCAAATTTGTTGTTAATCCAACTTGATTAACCATCACATCAAAATTTTGCGTTTGTAAATTAGGCAGATCTAACTGAATCGGCGAAATTGATTTCATATCGAATGCTAACCTAAAGGAGGTCTCCTATGTTGCAGTTCTATGGGTGGTTTGGTGCCCCGATAAGACATCCGGCAGCTCATCATCCCACCTCACCTTAACTTGATCTACTTTTCTCCTTAAGCCGTGTAAGATGATCTTGTTGACGGCTTTAACTTGTCCATTTGTCTGAGGGTGTGCTATAGACGTATAGTTCAGGTGAATGTTGTATTTCTCACAAAATGTTTGGAACTAGTTGTTGTCAAATTACAGGCCATTATTTGTGATTATCATAAAAGGAACCATGAATCTTGATATTATGGAGTTGAAAACAAATGCCTCCACTTTCTGTTTGGTGATCCTTGCTACTGCCTCAGCTTTCGCCCATTTTGTAAAATAGTCCATAGTAATAATGATAAATTATCACTGGGCGGTAAACTTCGAGAAAGGTCTGAGAATATCTAACCCATACTAGGACTGATAAATTGGCACCTCATGCTTATGGCATTGTGGACAATGCCGAATAGCTATCTTATATCTTTTTTCATGGTCAGCCAATAGTAGTTAAGTCACAAAGCATGAACATACAATGTTTGAGCTTTCATGTAGTTATTGTATACACCATTGTGTAGTTTAGATAACACCTGTTGGGCATCTCTTGGAGGAAGGCATCAAAGATAGGGTTGTGATATGCTGCGTTGGTATAGTTGACCATCTATCAATGTGTAGTTCTTAGCTTAATAAGCCAATCTTCGAGCTTCTTTCTTGTTATTAGGTAGGGTGCCATCTCTCAAATAATCTGTAAGGGGATCCATCCAAGACTCTTCTTTCAGGCAATGAGCTAGTTTGCAACTCTGCGATACAGTGTATAAACTTTTATGTGGAAGAAATTCAACAAAAAGTTTGTTGCTTAGGTTAGGGAATGCCGTATTGGCCAACTTTGACAACTTATTGGTAGCAATATTCTTACTTCTTAAAACTTTGTGGCTTGAAAAAGATTGAAATTCTTCTATGAGCGATCATACTATCAACTAGTACTTGCTCATTTCTTCTTCTCTTATTGCATAACTTCCTATGACTTAGTTCACCACCAGTTGTGAATCAGAGAACACTTTTAGTTTCTTGGCACCAATCTCTTTTGCTAGTTTAAGTCCAGCAATCAAAACTTCATACTCAGCTTCATTGTTGCTGGCTGGGAATCCAAATTTCAAAGCATAACTAACTTTGATGTTGTGAGGGTCTTGAAGAATAAGCCCCCCACCACTACCTTCTCTCATAGATTTGATGTCGTGAGGGTCTTGAAGAACAAGGCCTACACCACTACCTTCTCTCGTGGAAGAACCATCCACATAGAGGTACTATACAGGTTTCTCGATAAACTCTGCACTATTTTCCTTACCGGTGAACTCAGGTAAAAAATTTGCCAACACTTGAGCTTTTAATGTTGTTTTGGGTTTGTACTGGACATGATAGGCACTTAGTTTTATGGCATATTTCATCATCCTCCCAAAGGAGTTTAGGTGTTGTAATGCCTGTCGTAAAGGCTGATTAGTGAGGACTATGATCTGGTGAGCCTTGAAATATGGTTTCAATTTCCTCGCTGAGAGAACCATTGCTAAAATAAACTTCTCCATTTTAGTGTACCAATGCTCTGGCACTTTTAAGACATGCCTTACGTAATAAATGGGTTGATGCTCTAGCTATCCATTTGGACTAATATAGAAGAACGAACTTGGTAGCTGACTGATAAGTACAAATATAAATTATCTCTAGAAATGAGTGTCAAGAGTATTGGGGGTGATGTAAGGAATTCTTTGAGATCATTGAAAGCTCTTTCTCAATCGTTGAACCATTTGAATTCTTTAAGATTTTAAATAATTCTACACACCTATTCATGCTTCTTAACACAAACCTATTGAGGGTAGCTATTCGTCCAGTGAGTTCCTATACTTCTTTGACCATACAAGGGGATTTCATGTTTATCATTGCCTTAATTTTTCTTAGGTTAGCTTTAATGCCGCACCAAGTGACCATGCATCTCTTAAAAACTTTCTCAATGTTGCACTAAAGATGCGCTTTTGTGGGTTAAGCTTCATGTTGTATCTCCTTAGGGTAGCAAATGTCTCCTCAAGATTAGCGAGATGTCAATCCTCTGTTATGCTCTTCATAATCATGCCATAAACATATACTTCAATGTTTTGATAGATCTAAGGTTTGAATATCCTGGTAATAAGTCTTTGGTAAGTTGCATCAGCATTTTTCAACCCAAAAGGCATCACCGTATAACAATACATTGCGAATTTGGTAACAGATGATGTGTGAACTTTGTCCTCTTTGTTCATCTTAATTTGGTTGTAACCTGAGAAAGCATCCATAAAAGAAAGGGTCCATAAAAGAAAGCAATATATGTCCAATGGTTGAATCTATCATCTAATTGATTTTCGCCAGTAGAAAACAATCCTTAGGACAAACCTTGTTGAGATTTATGAAGTCTATGAACATGTGTCACTTGTAGTTAGACTTCTTGACTAGCACATGGTTGGCTAGCCAAGTCAAATAAGGCTCTTTGCAAATAAATTTTGCCTTTAATAGCTTTTAGACCTCTTCTTCTATGGCCACTTGTCTCTTGAGGGAAAAATGCCTTTTTTTGTTGGATCACCTTCTTACTTGGATCAATTTGGAACTTGTGTACCATATTATCCCTTGGGATACTCGGCATGTCTGAACGAGACTATCTAAACACATCGGCATTGACTCACAAGAAGTTGATCAAACTTTCCTGAATGTCTACCAATAAAGGTTTCCCTATCTTCATTGTTTTCCCAAGGTCATCTCTTAAAGAGATTTCTTCCATATCATTCTCGGCATTTTCTATGCTAACTAAATTTCCTTCTGAATAGGTTTCTATTTGAAATACCTCTTCTAGTCTTAAGGCTCTTATGTACAATGACCTTGTCAACTGCTAATCCTCTTTGCACACGTCGACTCTCATGAGAGTAGGGAATTTGGCTTTAAGATTTGCTGTAGAAGGAACAATGCCGAATAGATGTTGATATGGCCGTCCCATGGTCATGTTATATGGGGACCAACATTTGACGACGAGGAAGTTCACTTTATCCTCTACGACATGCTCGTCATATCTAATTTGAATCGGCAAAGAGATTACTCCAGCTACCCGAATAAGTTGATTGTTGAAGGCATACAAATCATATTTATAAGATCTTAGTTGTGCTTTGATCTTTGGTCTCATTTAGTCAAAAGCATGCTTGAAAATGATGTTTGCTAAACTTCCGTTGTCAACAAAAATTTTCTTGACATTGAAGTTGGCAACTCTCACACTAATAACAAGTCCATCATCATGCAGCCTCTGGATGGCCTCAAAGTCTTCCTTTGTGAAGGAGATTGTATTATTGATCTGGACCTTCTTGCATTAGATGTTGAAAACATAATATTTGGCATTAGTTAGACTCAAAGAGCTTGACTGGCCTATAATAGGTCTATCAACAATAGTGTTAATTACTCCATTGAGTGCTCTGTTAGAACTCCTATCCCTTACATCTCACCTGGAAACAGTTGGCCGAGTGTCATTCTCTTGTGCCTTACATCTCCTTTGAGATGGTCTCTTAACATTCTCGACATCATGTGTTAGGAACTTTTGCAAATGCTCACGTTGAATGGCATCTTCAATTACATTCTTGAGTTGGATGCGTTAGTCTATGTTATGGCCTTTATCATAGTGGAAATCACTGTACTTATTGGAATTCCTCCTTGAGGGATTTTCTCTCGTTTTTTTCACCCACTGTAGAACGCCTCTTTACCCATGTACCTCCATCAATATGTCTGAAATTGGTCGATTGACAGGTGTGTGGGATGAACATGTTGGAATCCTTAGTCTCTTTCTCTTGGCATCTAAACTTTGATTGTCATCTCTCCCAAGTCTATCTTTTACACTCCTCCTCTTGCCATTTTTCCTATCTCCTTTGTTCTGATTAGCTTCTCACTAAGCCTTTATGTTATCATCTTATCCAATGTATAAGGTGGCCTTGCCTTGAACTCAATAAAATTTCTTGGCTTATTCTTTGTGAGAGACTTGAAAAAGTCTCCATGGGGCTTGACTCCATCAATTACAATGTTATGGGCCATTCTCATGTCCAATTCTAAGATTTAGACCATTTTATCCATAAGCTTAGCTAAGTAATCTCTGATTGACTCATCTAATCATTATTTGATCCTGTTAAGGATTGAAGAATCCCCAATAGGAAACTTACTTATAAGGAAGTGCTAAAAAACACTTCTACTAGTTCTTCGAAATAGGAAATGGTGTTTGGTTTCAAATGTTTGAGCCATGTATGACTTGCATTCCTTAAGGTTAAGAGAAAAGCTTGGTAGACCACTGCATCACTCAAACCGTGTAACTTAGCCAACATGCGGTAGTACTCTAAATGGTCTTCAAGATCTTTTGTCCTGTTGTAAGTTTCAAACTATAGTAGCTTGATGTGCCATGGTATCATTTCCTCTAAAACCATAGGAATGAAGGGACTCTTCTTAATTTGGATTTGCTTGCTTGTTGCAGCCAGGGTGCTAACATAAGAAGGTCCAGCATGGTGTACCTATTGTAATTGCTTACCTTTGTCAATCTTTTTGAGTGCAAGAGCCAAAGGTGACATTGTAGCCTCCGCTTACTTTTTTCACATTTTAGGTGAATAAATCGAGCCATTGTTGTTCTAGGCATTGTGCCTACCATGCTCTTTGTTTTGATTTAGGTGAACATTATTATGGAGAAGGTTAAGGATTTGTTCATTTTTTTTGTTTAATTCTTGATTTTCTTTTGCTAAATTAAGGCAAAGTTGCATGAGCTTAGCTAAACGTTGCTTGTTAGTATGCTTATTCCATACCCACCCCCCATCCCCCCTTCATGGTGTTCGGAGGAAGTGCTAGCACCTGCACTCTTAGTCATTCTAGTTTGTGCCATATGGGTATGTTTGAGAAAAAACAGATAGCGCCAAATGTTGTTGGTGGATTTTGGTAATTAGAATTGTCCTATAAAGAAAGGAAAAACTATTGGTACCAGGGCTAATCTAGTGTAGCCACTTCAATGCCTAAATTAGAAATATGAATAGAGAAAGATAAATGAGTGGTCAAGAGGTATCAGATGCTCTTGTAACATTTTTTTTTCCGTATTTATAGGTGAATGTTATGTCTAAAGTAGTAGTTATCAGAATAACCATCGAGATACGTGGAAGACTCTTGATTAGACACATTTCCTAACATGTAGGGAGAGTAAGCAGTCATGTAATATAACCATGCTAGCGATAACTGTTCACGTCAATTCCCTTAAATTCAAATTAGGAATGGATTTATATTATTTGGCAAGATGTCGAGAATACAAATTACTTGGCCTGTTGTTAGCCGAATGGATAAGTAAGTGAAGCTTTGAGTATTAATGTTTCACAAGCCCAGTGAGTGAAAGTTGACTATCAACATATGCTAGTCAATTGTCCAATTTTAGACATATTAATGGAGGTGTGTAGATAGAGAAGTGTGTTGCAATGGCCAGAAAGGATGAGAGGAAACCCATCAAGTTAAAATTCCAACAAATATTGCAAAGGCCATAACACAAAAGAATGCATCCAACTTAAGAACGTAATTGAGGATGAAATTCAGCAAGGGCACTTGTATAAGTTTCTAGTGCATGATGCAGAGAATATAGAGTGACCATCCCAAAGGAGACCAAAAAACGAGGAGAATGTTACTCGACGTGCTTCTGTTAGGAAAGATGTAAAAGATGAGAATGGGAAGTACAGTCCAAAGTTGAGATATTTTAGATAGGTGTCCCATCTTCTACGTGAGGTGGCAATCGTTATAGTTATAATGCAAATATGAGAAATGCATGACTCATTGATTTCTCTTAATCGGGTACTTAATTAGTCAAATTTCCATTGTGATCAAGGAGTATCATTCCATACAATCCATGCATAATATCATCATAACAATTTCCATTATTATCTGATTAGCAAGTCATGGAATTCAATCATAATACAATACACATGCATTTCCCATATCCCAAAGCATTCAAATTCAATGTATACATTTAAGTACGACTATACTATAAGCAAAATCAAGCATGAAGTTATTAAGAATTACTCACTCAGCTATGGTGGATTAATTGTAGTAATTCGAGGGTAAATCTTCTCCGCTAGTCGGGTACCTTGAACAATGCAAATATGATAAAGTTAAGAGTTTGAAATAAAGTTAGAAGACTAACCTACAATTCTTCAAGTTACACTTTTCAACTTGGTTTTGTATTTTTTTCAGTTTTACTTAAAACTTCAATAGTGTATAACTTTCTCATTTTAAATCTGATTATTATGATCTTGTAGTTGATTTTCATTTTTTTTAGTGTACTTTAATTTGGTGAGGTTAGATTTTTGAGATAAGGCACGCAAAGCTATCCATTGGTCAGAATAGTAGCAATCCTCATGTTTTGGTATACTTTTGGGCTTTGTTTGATTATTGGGCTTTTTGATATCTTAATAAATCTTTTAGGCTTGGGCTTTGGAATTTATTCTATGCTTAAAACACTCTTTAAGGTCATATTTTAATCCTTATCTAATGACCTTGGTGCTATCAACATCTTCTCAGACTTTTATGTAAGCTTAAGTGGTCAAATGCGTTTTTTTATTATTTTTATTATTTTATTTCTTTTATCTAAACTAAGAATAGTCACTTTGTTGGGCTTGGGAAGTATTATGTGGGCTCCTTATGGATTTTAAAAAAAAATTCTTAGTTGTTTTAGGTGTTGGTTAGAAAATTTGTGGAGGCTCAACTTGGAGTTTTAAGCTTGTTTTAAGAGTTTTAGGCTTTATACTCTTGTTATCCTTACTTTGGTCGGTCTTTTCACTTTGTTTATTTGGTTTCATCATATTTTTAAGTGACTTTTCTTATGGTTCTAGATCTGGTCATGATGGTTCAAGGGTCAGCCACTTGGTTTCTCAACTTGTTTTATCATTTCCTTAAATTTAGGGGTTAGATCACGAACCTATGCTATTCACATTCCAACTCCGACTTAACTTCTCTTCCATAAGGTAATTATTTAACTTATACACTACATGAAAATGATAGATCTCATACTTATCATAACTTCTATACCATAGTTCATATCTCACAAAGTTGGTTTTTTCATGAAAGCTTCATAAAATGGATTTTCCTTTACCTAAGGCTAGTTTTAAGCATGTTCAACCTAATAGAACTGAAATTAACACCTGAATGACTTCTACATACTCTACATCCAGCATGATAATCCTTCATTCATGTGTATATTCATGATTTTTTCCGCTTAATATCTTCCATTCTAAGTGTTAAACATGTATCCTTACCTAACACCAACTTAACATGCTTATATTCTAACTTTCTTGTGAATGATTTATAAGCTAACTTTTTGAAGTGGCTAGTTAAGTTATCATCTTACTTTTATGCCAACATCTTCATAAAAATATGGTCACCTAACATGACATACTAGATCACTTTAATAAGGAAACATCTTACTTATCCTCAAAAGCGTAATAAGGTGGTTGTGCAACTAAATATCCTCTTAGCTCCTTATTTTTCTTCCTCTTCTAGCAAGTTCTTTTGGAATATAAGGTCTTGATCTTTAAAGTAGGTTTTGAGAATCTTCTAAAGTTTCGAAAAATAGCTTTTGAAGTTGATAAAAGAAGGCAACAAAATCAAGCTTTTGTGTCGTGAGTATAGAGCAACGAAGTAGTGGCAATGTTGGGATTTGGTGGGGTTGTGTTTCCTCTTTTGGTTTGTGTTTAAGGTGAGAAAAAGAAAGTGAAAATGAGGGTGAAGAGTGAGAGAATGTGGCTGGTTTTGATAGGGAAGGAAGTGTGTTCAAGAAGCTTCAATTGGTTTTCTTTTATCATGCACAAATGCCAACTTTAACAAGACTAAAATGATCTAAGCATTAAGGGGTGAATAGTAGATGTGTAAGACAATTGAGTGATTGAAAGTTGACAAGGCATGGCCTCCCCTAATCTACTTCTTACAACTCGTCATAGGGGTTCTTTTTGTGTATTGTGTTGTCTTGTTACTTATTTGAAAATTGAATTCATAAAATAATGTGATAACTTATCCATATATAGTATAGGTTATGGCAACATATGGAAAGTATCTTATCACTAGCTTTTGATAGGTTATCAATTGATAATTGATTTCAACTCTCAATTAATAAGTTAATTAAGGTGATTGGTTGTCTCACTTGTCCATATGTATAAGGCTTATGCATTAGGAATAAGGGAATTGTCTTATATATAATTTTTTTAGGGTTTGATTCTTAAATTAACTTATAAGTTATGATTCAATTCTCATAAAATTATGAAATTTTTTAGAGTTGAATAAAATTGTTTAAATTCAATTTTTAATTAATTAATTAGAATCACAAGTCCTTAATTATCTTAAGGTTTAGGGTTTTGGGTGACTTAAGGTCTGCAGTTTTTGTATGTGAATTTAATCGTTAATAAACTTTTGAATTAGGAAACCAAGTCCATTTTTAAATGTAGACTTAAATTCTTAGTTTAGTTAATCCTTGGGAATGTTTGAGAAGTACTCTTAGTTAATTCACATGCCCGTTAAATAGTAAGGGTTACAGCAAATGTTGATAATCAGATTTCATTCTGCTACTTGGTTGCTGACATGCTGAGTAACTCACTTCTCGACTAACATCGATTAACATAGATCCATATTTGATTTCAATTTAAAGAAAGTAGCACGACCAATTGTCACTTGGCACGGTTATATTACATAACTGCCTGCTATTCCTACATTTTAGGAATATACTGATTGAGAGGTCTCCATGTGTCCCAATAATCATACAATTAATTGTTATTTTAGATACTTGACATTGGCTTATAAATATGGAGAATAAGCACTGTAAGAATAAGCTAAGACCCCATAACTACTCATTTTATTTTTTTTTCCTTAAATTCATTTATTGACTTACATATCGAAGTAGCCGCATCAGATTGGCCCCAGTATCCTTTAGTTCTTTGTACTTTGTAGGAAGGAATTTATCCGAAACCACCCGACAACAGAATTGTTATTATTTACTCTCTAGTTCCTTATAACCTTTCAATTTCAATTATTCTTTGGACCATGGAGATTCTTAATCCTAATCCTATTCCTATGGAAATGGACTCTGAATTAGTCGGAGTCGTGTCTTTGGCTAATCTTAACATTGAGACCCTCTTTATCCGCATCGCTGCTGAATAAAGCATCTCAAGGTTGCATGAAGTCTGTGGATCCCACTATTAGGTTTCCCTAATCTAAAGAGATCTAATACCTAATCTCTTAGTATATTGAAACTCTTCTAAATATACTTGTCTACTTACTATAGGCCTCATGACTCTATAGTAAACTTAGACATCTAATTAGTAACTATAGTAAATACTAAAGGAAGACAATGTATTTGGTGTAATTAGATTATCAAATAATAATATCATAGATAGAAATAATAATTGTTGTAAAAAGACCTAGATTCCAATAATATTCACTAAGAATGATTAAACAAAAAAAACAACATAATAATAGAAGAAATAAATAAATTTGAGAGATACACAACAATATTCTAAACTACAATTGTACTAAAGGGTGCTCTCATAGAAAGCACTAGTCTAAGGATCTATTTATAGAGATGTAGGTTTAGGTTTACAAAGAGAAACTTGACAAAATAAATGATACATCAAATATTGCATGTCTAAAAATAGGATATTTGCTTCAAAAATAAAAGATTCACTTGTTACAGTATGAGCACACCTTAAGTACATAGCTGTGGTGGCTGAACATGTACTTATTCTTTATGTGAAATCTTGAAATTTGAAGAAAGTACTTGATGAGATGAATACAATTAAGGACCACGGCCCTGGTGGTGGTCCTTCTTGGGCTTCTTTTCACACTCGATTCTCATTCAATCCTTCCTTAGTTCATCTTGTGATCAATGCTTTTGCTTCAAATTACTCCCAAAATGGCTAAAAATCTTCAAAACTTCATAAAATGCTACAGAAGTCCTTAAAAATGAAATTTAAATGAATTAAGCACAAAATAACAAAAAATTAACTTGGTTAAGGTCTTAAATAGCGTAAAAGAACCATAGAAAATATATGCCACTTTTGTGTTATCAACTCTTCAATAGAGTCAGGTTTAGGTATGGGTAGTGATGGTGGTAGTTGAATCCTTAAGTAGGTCATGATCATCTCTTGCTATACCAAGGCACAATTTGCCTTATGTTGTAAGGTTCGTTGCTTTTTGAATAACTCTCTCATAAACTTCTTGAAAGGACCAATCAGTGAGAAATATGCAGATTCTACTCACGGCCTTGATGATGAGGAGGTGACCTCACTAGCTAGTTCAAGTGGCAGATCTTTTGGTGCTAGTGGGAGTTATATGGCTTTGATTGCATCATAGGTGATAGGACTAAGGGTATTCATCACTTACATGTAGGCTACATTGCGAAGGCTAGGAAAATTTTTGGTTAAGAAAATTTTGGCTAGGTGAGTAACGAAGGGACCTACAAAAATATACTTAAAGTACCCCTCAATAGCTTGGTTTCATAAGAACCAAGCCATTCTAAGTCCTAATGATAGGAATCAGCCCCTTGGACCAATCATACATAGTTGAGCTAAAGGACTCCAAGGACTTGAAGTATACTAGCTTGAAGCCATGTCCAAGATATGGATTCCTATTTTGAATTGATCTCTTGCCAACCTAATTATCAAACCTTCACATATGCTAAACCTGCTCCTACCTACTGCTCAGCAGTTGTGCTATGGTAGGATATCCAAGAAGATAGTGCTAAGACCATCCGAACTGAGCTCTTAAGCCGACCACAAGCATCTGACCCCAAATTAAAATGACTACTCTACAGTAAGACTGGCTAGCCCTCGACCTAGTCCAAATCAGGTTGGCTCTTGACTGAAAACTCTCTTTTCTCTTCCTTACCCACTTTGTACCATATTTTTGACATTTAACCATCGAGCGACATGTATCTTATGGCATAACATTTTAGAAGGATTCTTACTTTTCATACTAAATATTCTTTATCTCTTTTACCCTTTCTAGTACATATTATGTAACCTAATTGTAAGGATATCCTTTCGTCTTTTCATACATATAAGGTAACCCTAGTGGATGGGTATATAAACCTCCACTTGTTTGTACGAATCATATATTATTATAAGAATTATTTATGTCTCCTTTGAGTAACCTTAGTATTCTTATTATCCTTGAACTCCTATCTATTTCCTTTAACAAGGAGTAGTGGCGAGTGATCCTTCAGTTTAAATCAGTGAGTCACATCCAGTGAATTGTAGGCTGAGTATGATTAAGTGGTACATCATATCCATTCGGTAGCTACTTGGACTTTCCTAGCTTTTCTTTTATTTCTTTTGGTTTGCTTCATTGTGGTGCTTTTCTGTATGTCCAATCCCGGAGACGTATTAACTTCATTAGTATCAAAGCATAGTTCTGAGAGACAGTGTGTGAAGTTGTAGTGAAGTTTTTGGTTTGCTTTGCTGCTAGTGGCTGTTGTGCTCCTTCTGTAGCTATTGCAGTGTGTTTGTATGGAGTAAGTTTATAATTGTGAGTTGTATAGTGAAGATTTATGTGTTGATAAGTGTGATTTCATCGTTAATCTATTCTTGCCTTGTTTTTCACTACAAAAGTAGAGCAAGATCATTTCTATTCTATTTAAGTTGTTATTGAGTATTAAAATTGTTGGTTGAGGTTTTAAGAAGTATAGAAGCATTGTCTTCCTGTATATTGAGTTGTAATCTGTTTCAGAGATATTGTATCATGTCAGATTCAGGTGTTCAGGGTGTTATTTGTGATCGGAGTAGTAGTGTTCAACCTCGTCGTGGTCATAATGGTAACAATACCCTTAGGTCAATTGATGAAAAACTTGATAGACTCATTAACTTTATTAAGAGTCTAGTCATAACAATGCAAGTTAATAGGCAACAACCTTAGGGTATACCGCTGCATAACCCACTTGAAAATATTCATGAGATAGGTTATGGCCAAGGTGGTCGAGCCCATTGCCCAGTTCAACCCCTTCAAGCTAGAGGACTTATAGATCGAGCTGCTAGATAAAGACTAGAGTTAGAGAAAATTGATGAGGATGATGAGGAGGTTGATGTTGAGGAGTATGAAGAGGAAGAAGAAGAGGTTGGGTATTACTAAGCATAAGAGCGAGGACCTTGAGCTCCTTGAGGACTAGACCATGTTAAGGTCGAAATCCTACCCCTTAGTGGAAGTGGAGATATAGATGTAGATGAATACTTGGAGTGGAAAGAGAAGTCGGAGAAGGTGATCGATTGTTACGGATATATAAAAGCTATCAAAGTTTAACTTGCTGCACTTGAGTTCTTTAGGTATTCCATCATGTGGTGGAAAAATCTGAATACAGCTAGGGCAAGGGATTGAAAATGAAGCATTAGGACCTAGGATTAGATGAAAATATTGTTAAGAGATAGATTTGTGCTTGAGACTTACTTACAGGATATGTTTGCAAAGTTGTAGGAACTCTGCCTATTGATAGTTAGTTTTTGTCCACCTGTCTTACTTGTCCATTCAGTTGGCAATAGGCTGCATTATTCATATTCTTGGCACCAAGCCGAGTAATTAATATTTTCGACATTACGCTGAGTAATACAGATCTGCTACTGATTTGAATTCAAGTTCATGACATGAATAGTTATCACAAGTACTGTTATATTACATAATTGCTTGCTCTTCCTGCATTTTAGGGAAGATATCTAATCAACAAGCTTCCACGTGTCACAATAGTTATTTTGATAACTGCTCTGTCAAACATGACAATCTCCTATAAATACAGGAATGAAACTCTGTAAGAGACATCGAATAGCTCTTAACCTCTTTACTTTACCCTTCTCATTCCTATTTACTAACTCAGGCATTGGAGTGGCTATACCAGATTAGCCTCGATATTAAGCATTTTTCTTATCTTTGTAGGATATTTCTAATCCCCAAAATTCACCAATAACATTTAGTGATGTCTGTTTTTCTTAAACACACCCATATGGCTAAAACTAGAATGACCAAGAATGAAGGTGTTAGCACTTCCTCCCAACACCATGAAGGGGGGAGTTGGTATACTGATGAGCAACAACTAGCTAGAATTAAGTAATTATGCTTCGATTTGGCTAAGGAAAACTCGGAGTTAAACAAAAAGCATGAGTAGATCCTTAACCTCGTCCATAATAGTATTCATCCAAATTAGAACAACAAGCATAGCAATCACGATGCTGATAATAGTAATGATTCAATTTATTCACCTAAGTTGCAAAAAAAGGCAAGCCAAGGTTGCAATGAGAACCTTCGCTCTTGCTTTCAAAAAGAATGACAAAGGTAAGACACTGCAACAGGTGCATCCTGTAGGCCCGTCACATGTCAACACCCCTACTACATTAAGTAAGCAATTCCAAATCAAGAAGAGTCCCTTTGTTCCAAAGATTTTGGAGGAAGTGATACCTCAGCACATCAAGGTGCCACAATTTGAAATTTGTGACGGAACAAAGGACCCCAAAGATCACCTGGAGTACTATTGTATGTTGGCCAAATTGCATGGTTTAACTGATGCAGTGGCTTGCTAAGATTTTCCCTCAACCTTGAGGAATGTAGTCAACACATGGTTCAAACACTTAAAACCAAACACCATTTCTTATTTTGATGAATTAATAGAAGTATTTCTTCAACACTTCCTTACAAGCAAACTTCTTGTTAAGGATTCCTCAATCCTTAACACAATCAAACAAAAATCAGATGAGTCAATCAGAGACTGCCTAGCTAGGTTTATGGTCGAGATGGTTCAAATCTTAGAAATGGATATGAGTGTATTCCTTAATGTCGTGAATGATGGAGTTAAGCCCTATGGAGACTTTTTCAAGTCTCTTGCTAAGAACTAGTTGAAAACTTTTACGGAGTTCAAGGCTAAAGCTACCTCATACATCCGTTAGGAAGATAACATAAAGGCCCGGTAAAAGGTTGATTAGAATAGAGGAGATAGAAAAAATGACAAGAGAAAAAGTTCGAAGGATAGACTCGGCTCAGATGATGATTAAAGTTTGAATGTTGAGAGAATGAGACCAAGAATTGTAACATTTTCTTCCTATACACTAGTCAATTGTCCAATTTTGAACATATTGATGGAGGTACGTAGGCAAAGAGGCATTCTACAATGGCTAAAAAGAATAAGAGGAAATCCTTCAATGAGAAATTCCAACAAGTATTGTGACTTCTATCGCGACAAGGGTTATGATATAGATGAGTGCATACATCTAAAGAATGCGATTGGAGATGCGATTCAACGTAGGCATTTGTGAAAATTCTTAGCGCATGATGCCGAAAATATCGAGAGACTGTCCTAGAGGAGACGTGAGGAACAAGAGAATGACACTCGGCTAACTATGGTTAAGAGAGATATAAGGGGTGCAAATCCCAGCAGAGCACCTAACGGAGTGATCAATACCATTGTCAATAGACTTTGAGGGCATCTAGAGACCACATGATGACGTACTAGTTATCGATGTAAGAGTTGCAAACTTCGAAGTTAAGAAGGTTCTTGTTGACATAGGAAGTTCGGTTGATATCATTTTTTAGCACGCGTTTGACCAAATGAGACCCAAGATCAAGGCACAGCTAAGATCTTACAAGTATGATCTATATGCCTTCAATAACCAACTAGTTCAAGTAGTTGAAGTAATTTCTTTGCCAATACAAATCGACGATGACGAGCATGTCGTAGAGGGTAAAGTGGACTTTTTGGTCATCAAATGTTAGTCCCCATTCAGCATTGTCCCTTCAACTGTACATTTTAAAGTCAAGTTCCCTGCTCCTATGGGAGTCAACATGTGTAAAGGGGACCAACAATTGGCAAGGTCCTTATATATGAAGGCCTTAAGACAAAAAGAAGTCTTTTAGGTGGAAACCTGCCCGGAAGGCAAGTCGAACGGCATAGAGAATATCGAGAGTGATACTGAGAAAATTTCTTTAAGAGATGACCTTAGGAAAACTACGAGGATTGGGAAGCCCTTGTTAGCAGATACTTGGCAAAGTTTAATTAACTTCTTGCAAGCTCACGTTGACATGTTTGCATAGTCCCCTTCAGACATGTCGAGCATCCCAAGAGAAGTTATGGTACATAAGCTCCAAATTGATCTGAATGTGAAGGTGTTCCAATAAAAGAAGAGGCATTTTACATTAAAGAGATAAGTAGCAATAGAGGAAGAAGTCTAGAAGTTATTAAATGTAGGATTTATCTGGGAAGAGCCTTATTTGACTTGGTTAGTCAATTGTGTGTTAGTCAAGAAGTTTAACGGCAAGTAGCGAATATGCATAGACTTCATGGATCTTAACAAGGCCTATCCTAAGGATTGTTTCCTACTACTAAAAATTGATCAGATGATAGATGCAACTGCTGGATACGTATTACTTTCTTTTATGGATGCTTTCTCTGGTTACAACCAAATCAAGATGGATAAGTAGGATGAATTCCATACGTCTTTTGTTACCAATTTTGGAATGTATTGTTACACGGTAATGCCCTTTAGGCTGAAAAACGCCGGTGCAACTTACTAGAGACTTGTTACCTAAATGTTTAAACCCCAGATTCATAGAAACATCAAAGTATATGTTGACGACATGATTATGAAGAGTATGAAGGAGGATCGACTTCTTGCTAACCTTGAGGAGATGCAATATGAAACTTAACCCATATAAATGCATTGTTAGAAAAACATCAGGAAAATTTTTAGGATATATGGTTACTTGGTGCAACATTGAGGCTAGCTTGAGAAAGATTGATGCGATAAGGAACATGAGATCCTCTCGTATAGTCAAGGAAGTGCAGGAACTCACCAAGCGTATGGCCACCCTTAATAGATTTGTGTTAAGAAAGTGTTAATAGGCGTATGTCTTTATTACATAAGTTATGTTTTGCAGGGGCCTGAGCTTTGATACACGAAAATTGAAAATTTTATTTTAGTAGTGGTTCTCAACAAGGAAGTTAAAGCTGTATTTTGAAACTCATAAGATCATAGTGCTTACTGATCAGCTATTGGGGTAAACATTGCAACAACCTGACTCCTTCAGGAGGATGATGAAATATGCATTAGAGCTGAGTGCATATGGCATATAATACAAATCCAGAATGGCACTAAAGGCTTAAGTGTTAGTAGATTTTGTAGTCAAGTTCACTGGTGAGGAAAATAGTGTGGAGTTTGTTAAGAAACCTATTTGGTTCCTTTATGTAGATAGTTTTTTTATGAAAGAAGGAAGTACTGCATGCCTTATTCTTCAAGGCCTCCACAATGTTAAAGTTCATTATGCTTTAAAATTCGGATTCTCGACTAGCAATAATGAAGCAGAGTATGAAGCTTTGATTGCTAGACTGAAACTAGCAAAAGAGATTGGCACAAAGAAACTTCAAGTGTTTTTTTATTTGCAATTGGTGGTGAATTAAGTTATGAGAAGTTATGTGGCAAGGGAAGAAGAGATGAGCAAGTACCTATTGGTGGTATGAATGCTTGTAGAAGAATTTCAATCTTTCACCATCCTTAAAATTCCAAGAAGCAAGAATATTACTATTAACAAGTTGTCAAAATTAGCCATTATGGCATTCCCCGAATTAAGTAACAAACTTTTTGTCGAATTTCTTCTGTAGAAAAGTTTATCCACTCTTTCGTAGAGTTGTGAGTTGCCTCCTTACCTAAGAGAAGAATCTTAGATAGATCTCCTAATAGATTATTTGAGAGAAGGTACTCTCCTAGATGATAAGAAAGGAGTGCGAAGATTGGCTTACCAGGCCGTAAAATATATACAGATTGATGGTCAATTGTATAAACATGACATATCATAATGATGAACTACCGACCAGTGGTCCCATTACTTGCTCACAGCTTTGAGGACTACAATCCCTCACTCAAAGAATTCTCTCTTAGCAACTTATTGATTATGAGAAAGTTTACATCGAAGGAAGGTGGCTGAACTCCTTAAGCTCCCTGCATTATCATACTATGATCTATTCTCTCGGTAGTGATGATGTTGACCATTACCTCGCCGAGGACCCTATGCCGAGTAATCTGACTAGCTGCTGCCGAGAGGTTCTTACCGAGTGATGAAAGCCTCACTTATCGGTCAGGTAGTTTCCTTTCGGCATACTACCATCTCTCTCGTCCTAGCCCCTTTATTGTTGCAACATCTTGATCCCTCTCGCCTGCTATGCTCAAATAATATTACTATGGGACCAATGCTGCACTGCCACCTGTCTACTTCGTCTGACATTGTACTACTTTTCTATTCTTGTCTTTTGTCCTTTTTACCCTTTTTTGTATGTACTAGGAATCTCTTTTTTGTATATACTTTCTTGTAATTTCTTTATTTGTAATGTTACCATAGGGACTTACTATAAATAGTCCCTTTCTCTTGTGAGTCGGATATAACTTACATTTTTAATATTGAATATTTTGTTCTTGTAAGACAACCTTCTCTAAGTCATCTTTCATACACTCTTATCTAATCTTGTCGAATAGCTTAAGATCTGTAGTGGACGGACCTTAACATCAACTTATATCTCATATGAAGTGAGGTACCAAGTCGTATTGCGTTCATTGGTGAGTTACATGGTATTCATTGGTGAGTCACATCTTTTAAGTAGCTTCACGTCAGCTACTCTTGTTCATCTATAGACTATTTCCCTCTCACTTTCTTTGATATTTCAGAGGACCCATTTTAGCCAGATTTGCTACCATAAGCCCTAATGATAACGAAGCTCCTAGGCACATCATATAATTTCCTTCGTATGGAGCTTGAGGTTGAGACCAAGAGTTGTATAGTAATAGTTAGTCTATTGTTTGATATATTTTTGTGTGTGTTGAAAGCATTTGAGTGAAGTGTCTTTACTGAAGCTTTGTGTTAAGAATGTCGAACCTTAGTGTATAGGGAGAGATTAACAATGTCGAGAGTAATGCTCATGGTCATGGTAGAGTTACCTAACAAACACCACATATTACTGATGAGCAGATACAAGATCTTCCTACTATTGTGACCAACTTGGCTGTCTTAGTAAACAGGGTTTTAGAGACTGGACCACATGATAGAGTGGCTGAGCAGGGCCAAGGAGGTAGATAAACGAGTGAGCTCTAGAAGCCTTTCCAGTGAACGAAGCACCAATACGACATGCCCATAGAGTCGCGAGGAGAAGATTAGAGTTGAAGGAAGTGGAAGAGTACGAAGAAGAAGAATACGAGTATGTTAGGATTAATGAGTGTGAGTTTAAAGCGCTAAGAGGTATCGAACATCTTAAGGTACAGATTCCGAGCTTCAATGGGTTTGGTAGTGTTGGTGATTGCCTGGACTGGGAAGAGAAGATTGAAAAGATATTCAACTGTTATGATTATGAAGATGTTGTCCGCATTAGACTGGCCGCGTTAGAATTTTTTGAATATACGGTAATGTGGTGGAAGAAGCTATAAAATGTTGGCCTGAGGACTTGACGTAAGGTCTGAACATGGAACGAGATGAAGAGAGTTATGAGAAGTAGGTTCATTCTTGAACATTACGAACAAGACACTTTTCGACGACTCTAAGACTTGAAAAAAGGTAACAGATCCATAGATGACTATGTTTGAGAGTTTTAATTACTCATGATATGATGAGATGTCGATGAGCCTAAGACTCAAACTATAGCACAGTTCATCTCTAGATTACGGGTTGAGATTGGTAACATTGTAGAGCTGCAAAGCCTCATAACTCTGGATGAAACCATCCGTATGTCCTAGAGAGTTGAAAGGCAACGGCAGAACCAGGTTAGCCAAATGTCGATTAGTCGAACACTGATACCGAATAGGATCGGCCTACTGAGCCGACCAATCAATGACAAAGTTTCAAACAATTTTAAGGTAGAGTGCCGAGGTCACATGCCAGGCTAACCAGACGAGGGCCGAGGTGAGAGCAAAACTAAAGAGCCTAAGATCCGAAGAGACTAAGGTCAGAGTTCAAGGAGGAAAACCCGAGAAATCAAATGTTTTAAATGCCTTAGCTATAGATACATGGCTAGTCAATATCCAAATCGCTAAGTCATGACCATAAGGGACATAAGAGGTTAAGGCCTAAGATTATGTGCTCCTTTTAGTCAGGAGATTCTTAGAGGTTAGGGAGAATATAAACTTACCTGCTGAAATACAACAGCTACTTTAGGAATTTACCGACCTCTTTCCTAACAAGATGCCAAAAGGTTTACCTCCCTTAAGAGGAATTAAGCATTGCATCAACCTCTAACTAGGAGCTGCCTTACCAAACCGACCTGCTCACAGGCTTAATCCAAAGTAGATAGTTGAATTGAAGAAGCAGGTAGATGAGTTGGTATATTACGGATATGTCCATGAGAGCATGAGTCCTTGTGTTGTACACGCTATACTTGTGTCAAAAAAGAATGGGACATGGCGAATGTGCATTGATAGTCAAGCTATCAATAAGATCACCATCAAATACCAATACTCGATCCCATGGTTTAATGATGCTTGATAAGTTATA
The DNA here is from genome assembly GCA_024138005.1 of Lumnitzera racemosa. Taxonomy (NCBI): domain Eukaryota; kingdom Viridiplantae; phylum Streptophyta; class Magnoliopsida; order Myrtales; family Combretaceae; genus Lumnitzera; species Lumnitzera racemosa. Next base: position 74,727,886 of record JAMXBC010000008.1, read on the forward strand.
CAGTACTAGCATCATTTCTAAGATTGACTTGAAGAGCGATTACCACCAAATACAAATGAAACCTAGGGATGAATGGAACATAGCCTTCAAGATAAGGGATGGTTTGTTCGAATGGTTGGTGATGCCATTCGAACTAACTAATGCGCTGAGTACATTTATGCGATTAATGAATCATGCACTAAGGTCGTTGATTGGAAAAAGCATTGTAGTTTATTTTGATGATATTCTACTCTATAATGTTGACCTCCTTGTACATGTTGAACATTTGAGATTGGTGTTTAACATACTCTACATCGAGAAACTATACGATAACTTGAAGAAATGCACATTCTGTTAAAGCGAGGCTGTATTCCTCAAATACACCATTTCACGGAGTGGAGTTCAAGTTAATGAGGAAAAAGTCAAAGTTATTAATGAGTGGCTTACGCCGACTGGTGCTGCCAAAGTTAGGAGCTTCCATAGCCTGGCCTTGTTCTATCAGAGATTTATCCAGAACTTTAACTCCATAACTATACCGTTGGCTGAATTGACCAAGAAGAATGTTAAGTTTAAATGCACAGAAAAGGCTTAGAGGAGTTTTGAAGATGTGAAGTCTAAGTTGACGTCTGCTCCAGTACTCAGCCTACTAGATTTTGAGAAGGTTTTTGAGGCTGAATGTGATGTGTCTAGTGTCAACATTGGTGTTGTCCTTATGTAGGAACGTTGACCCATTGCCTACTTTAGTGAAAAACTCTAAGGTGCTGCCCTAAATTACTTAGCCTACAACAAGGAATTCTATGCCCTTGTCCGTATACTCCAGAACTAGTAGCATTATCTGTTGTGGAGAGAATTCATCATCTATTCAGATCATGAATCTCTTAAGTATCTTCACGAGCAATAGAAGCTTTCTTGGCATCATGCCAAATGGGTAGAATTCTTGGAAACCTTTTGCTATGTCATCATATATAAGAAGGGAAGCACCAACACAATAGTTGATGCACTTTCTCGCTATCATACCTTCATCACAACATTACAAGCTAAGGTGCTTGGATTTGGCAGTTTACCTGATTGGTATGAGCACGATCCACATCTTAGACCCTTAGTAACTAGGTGCAATGCTAGAGGAGCTGTGGAAGGGTTCTACTTAAGTAAGGGTTTCTTGATGAAGGGCAAGCAAATTTACATGTCGAGTGGTTCTACAAGGAGCTACTGGTTCGAGAAGCTTACGTCAAGGGTCTGGCCAGCCATTTTAGAGAAAAAAGGATGATTGAGATATTGAAGGAGCACTTTTATTAGCTTAGAATGATAAAGGATGTGCACCAAATACTTGAGAGGTACAATGTGTGTAAGTATGTAAAAGGGAAGAGAGAGGCCTATGGAGAATATACACCCTTACCAATTCCCGAGTGGCCGTAAACCGATCTAAGCATGGATTTCATGCTTGGCCTTCTCTACATGCCAAAAAGATACAATTCGATCATGGTAGTGGTCGATCAGTTCAGCAAGATAGGCTACTTCATTCCCTGTCATAGAACTAATGATGCTTTATTCGTCGCTAACCTCTTTTTGCAAGAAATTGTGCGACTACATCGAGTGCCGAGAAGTATTGTGTCTGACCATGATTCGAAATTCATGAGCTTCTTTTGGAAGACCCTATGGAGGAAACTCGACACTAAGCTCCTATTTAGTACCTTTTGCCACCCCTAGACAAATGGCCAAACTGAAGTAGTTGACAAAACCATCGGTAATCTCTTGTGTGCTACTGTTAAAAAGAACTCTCATGACTGGGATTTATGCCTGCCCATCATTGAATTTGGTTACAATTGCTTAACTCATACCTCAATCAGAACATCACCATTTGAATTTGTTTATGGACTTAACCCGAACCTACCCTTTAATTTAATTAATAGCCCAACTACATAAGGGGAAAGTCAGTCTGGCCTACAACATGCTGAGGAGTTCTAAAGGTTATGTCGAAAAATTGTTGAGCAATTGACCTACACTGTAGCCCGGCAAAAGGAAGTGGGAAACCACGGAAGAAGGCGAGTCATTTATACCCTTGGGGACCTTGTCTAGGTTTATCTTAGTAAGGAACACTTCCTTAGTAAATGGACTAGCAAACTATCTCCCAAAACGGATGGACCCTATAGGATCCCGAGGCATATTAATGATAACGCTTATGAGATTGAGCTACCTGAAGGTTTCAGTGTATCTACCTCCTTCAATGTCGCCGATTTAACTCCTTATGTGCCTAATGATGACGAAGACCAAGATTTGAGGGCAAATCTTTAGCAACCCTAGGGAATTGATGAACTATCAACTAGCGGTCTCATTACTCACGCATGGCTTCGAGGACTGCAATCCCTTACCCAAAGAATTCTCTATCGACAACCTGCTGATGATGAGAAAGTTTACACTGAAGGAAGGTAGTTGAATTCCTTAAGCTCCCTGCATTATCATACTATGATCTATGCTCTTGATAGTGATGATGCCAACCATTCCTTAGCTGAGGACCCTATGTCGAGTAATCTAACCAGCTGTTGTTGAGAGGTTCTTACCGAGTGACAAGAGACTTACTTATCTGTCGGGTAGTTTTCTTTCGGCATACTACCATCTCTCTCGTCCCAGCCCCTTTATTGCCACAACATCTTGATCCTTCTCGCCTACTATGCTTAGATAATATTCCTACGGGACCAATATTGCACTACCACCTATTTACCTAGTCTAACATTGTACCACTTTTCCATTCTTGTCTTTTGTCCTTTTTACCCTTTTTCATATGTATTAGGAATTTCTTTTTTGTATATACTTTCTTGTAATTTCTTTATTTATAATGTTGTCCTAGGAACTTATTATAAATAGTCCATTTCTCTTATAAGTCGGATATAACTTACATTTTTAATATTGAATATTCTGTTCTTGTGAGATAACCCTCTCCAAGTCATCTTTCATACACTCTTATCTAATCTTGCCTTGTAGCTTAGGATTAGTGGCGGGTAGACCATGACATCAACTTATATGTCATATCAAGTGAGGTGTCAAGTTATGTTATGTTTGTTGGTGAGTCATATCCTTTAAGCAGCTTCACGTCAACTACTCTTGTTCATTTGTAGACCATTTCCCTCCCACTTTCTTCGATATTTTGGAGGAACCATTTTAGCCAGATTTGCCATTGTAAACCCTAGTGATAACTAAGCTCCTAGGCACATCACAAACCTTATCTTCGATACCCTCTTTCGAGAGATTCCTAGAAGGTGTTATCTGAGTTGCATGGTAGCGTATGTAGTAACCACATAAAAGCGTAGACACTGTATGTTCAAGCATTGTGACTTGGCTATTACTGGATAACCATAAGAGAAGATGTAAAGGAAGTTGTTCAACACTATTTTTAGTGCTAGTAGCGTAAGTCATCGAGTCATGTACCTATAACTGAGTTATGTAGCCTAACCAGTCCTTAGCCCTTCGCCCAATGGGGGCAAGATATTCTCGGACCCTCTCTGAAGTCTAACACCTAGCGACAATTAGTTATTGTTGCAGTAGATTACTTTACCAAATGGGCAGAGGCTAAGGCAGTAAACAATATCATTTTACATAACCTAAGTTGGAAAGTAGATCAAGTAAGAGGGAAATGGGTCTAAATGAACTACTAAATGTTTTATGGGGGTACCAAACCACTTACAAAACCGCGACTGAGGAGACCCCCTTCAGGTTAGCATACAACATAAAAGCCGTATTGCTGATTGAGTTGGATTTGCCAAATTTGTGAACACAGAATTTCGACCTTATAGTTAATCAAGTTGGATTAACAATGAATTTGGACACCATTGATGAAATTCGGGATATTGCAAGAGTTAGGGTCATAGCATACCAACATAAAGTAGTAAGGTATTACAATTAGAAAGTGAAGCACAAGGTCTTTCAACCTAAAGATCTGGTTTGCTGAAAGATAGAAGCTACAGGAGCACAAATTAGTCAAGGGAAGCTCAACACAAATTGGGAAGATCTTATCAGGATCTGAGAAGTTGTTGATGAGGGAGCCTATCGACTAGAAAGGTTAGATGGATCTATCATCCCTCAAGTATGGAATGTAGAGAATTTGAAATTATATTTCAATTGATTGTTCGGATGATGTTCATCTCCACTTATTTGTAAGGTAACAGCCTACATGCTTGTAAGACTACAACACTTTTTTATGAGAATTATGTTTGAAGTCTCATTATGTTTCTTATTCTTTTTATGATTGCCGAGTTAATGAGTTCTAGGCTGTACGATAAATGAACTGACTTAAGTTATAGCCTATCGTAGTTAAGGAATTGCATAAATTAATCTTACAACTGAGTAATGCGGCTAGTCAATGCCTCAAGCGGCTAATGGACAATGTCTATAAAAACTCATGATTTGGGTGTGTGAAATAAAACATATCAAGAAATAATTAAGCACTTAAAATAAAACGTGTTGAGAATAAGTTGGGTGTATGAAATAAAACATGCCGAAAGATACTTTGCATATGAAATGAAACATGTTGACAAATAAGAATGTGTGAAACAAATCATGGGGAACTTGCGATGCGTGAAATAAAACGTAGTGAAAACAGTTATATGAAAGATATTTCATTCAACAAATGCAGTTATAAATGTACAGCCTATTATATGAAAGATATCTTGTTTGAAAAGTTATATGAGAGAACATAAGGTACAAAGAATACAAAGAAAATCCTATGGCCTACTCTCAAAAACAACATAAGTAATTTTTGGATTGGAGGCTGGGGCTTTATCTAAGCAAGCTTCTTGCTTGGTACTGGGGTCTTAGAGTCGGCAGATTGCTCTTTTGGCTCATAGGGGGTTAATTTTGATAGACGTTCTTTGTCTTCCCCTAAATCCTCAGCATGGGCTTTGTCATTGCCTTTATTAACAATCTCGGCACCTGCCTTGTCGTCATCATCTTCATTAGCATTGTTGATTTTATCGTTGACATTGGTGAAGTTGAGATAGGAGAGATCATAATAAGGGTGAAGCTTTAGAGAGATCATAATAAGGGTGAAGCTTTAGGATCTCCTCTCTTGCGTTTGGACCCCTTGCCATAATTTCTTCCATAGAAGTCTCTCACATTGCCAAGTAGGAGTGACTATATCAAGAGTTACTTCAACTGATGGTCTTCTCCTCACAGTCTCCTCTAATTCAGCAACACAACTTTATAAGTCTGAGTTGTTGGTCTCTAACTCTTTAATCTACATTTTAAGCTTGTCTTGCTCATCGCTCATTATGCAAAGAGTTTAGGCTAGCCCCCAGCACTTTTCTTTTTTCTTCTATAGCGCCTCCTTCAAGCCTTCAGACTCCTTGTACTGCTCTTTCATTTTAGCCTTCAGGTTTAAGACTTCATCGGCAATAAAGGTATATGCCAACTTCTTGGCAATAAGGTCTTCTTGGAGCTTTCTCGCCTCCATCTGAACCCTTATCTTTGCATTCTCAGTAGCAACAGTCTAGGATTTAGTTGCATTATATGCATCCTCAATTTTCTATAACAATTTCATTTAATATGATGAGTACCGGAAGTGACTCAACAGAATACATGAAGACTACTATGGATCTTACCTTTTTAGTCTATTTATCAGCTTCATCTAAAGCTGTTAGAATGTGGTTGCTTATCTAAAAAGGAAACCGAATATCAGCAACTAAGTAAATTCAACAGTTATAAAGATGGACACAAATACTTACATCATATAACTTAGTCGTGATATGGGCCTTATTACATCTGCCAACCTTATCGACATCCTTCTTGGCAATCTCTCTATCCTTTGGAAGAATAATTCCTTCCATTAAGGCCAAAGATGTTGTCTTGTCACCTAAGGCCGAGTCGGTATCCAAAACATTTTGGCTCTAACACGAGATGAAGTACTTACCAACCTCCTTATTAGGGACAAATTCAGTGCTGATGATGTTAAGAGCTTTAGACTACATTGCCTCCTTCATCCTCTTATCCAAACCCTTAGACCTTTTAGCAGGTAGTTAGTTGGTTAGTTCCTTTCATGGTCTCTTATTAGCACTAGACACTGCATCTAACACCAATGACAACCCCTCGATAGTAGTGGCATCCTCGGCCTCACTACGGGGTTAGCTAGCTTAACCTACCTTTCTTGGCTCAATAGTAAGTTGAATATTCTCGACCAGAGGCTTTATAGAATGAGGGACCTCAATTAACACTATTATCTTGCCCTCTTTTTTCCTATCAGATGATTGTAAGGTCTTCTTCTGTAGTGCCGCCTGCTTGGATGTGTCCTCTTTTTCCATTTTCTTCACGGCAGTAGACCGAGTGGTAGTAGCTGCTATTCGCTTTTGATTTTTTGGCCATTGCTTGGGCTAGTAGCTTGGTAGGATTTACCTTACCAGTACCTATATTTGCAACATGAGCAAACAAGTTAATATTAATACGGGAAAAGAATAAACTTACATTCTCCATGCCAAGCAGGGCTCAAAGGTGACAATTCTTCGCTCAAGTCGTGAGAACGGCTTTTCTCTTATGGCTATACTCGGCATGGTTGTAACTCATTAGTATACCTTCTTTTTTAGAAAAGATTGGGTATATGCTTTTATAACACCGTATAATTCTCTAAGCATCCTAGAAGGACATTTTGTTCTTCTTCCTTTCTTGGATTTTCTTTGTAGTTGTTGCATCATTCGGCATAAGATTTATATCTTTAGTGTGGATTGGCTTAATCCATTGAGTCCAAAAGTCCAGCTCCTCATCAGACACTATCGACATGAATTTATCATGCTACTTATGGATCTTGGACTTTAGCCCATCCATGAACTTCCGCCCATGCCTTGTAGTAGTAAAGTACCACCCAGTAAGCTGCCACCTAATCATGAAGAAAAACCAAAATAGTTTATGTGTAGCCTTAACTTCAACTTCTTTAAAAACTCTCTCAAAAGTTGCTAGAAGACGGTATGTATTGGGTGAGAACATACTTGGCACGACTCTAAAGTAGTTAAAGAAGCCCTTCAAAAAGTCGAGAAAGGGAAGTATAACCAAAAATCTAAATATTTCTGGTATATATGAAACTTGCGCTCCCTTAGGAAACATACCCTCTCTTCCTCTCTCAGCCTCCTCAGATTCTACGTTCCAGGAAGATCTTGCTAGTGCTGGTTATATTTTGTGACAAGAACTCTATCAATAGAATTGGCAGTTCCATCTGGAGAATTACGAAAGTAGGCTATGTTGTTATATAGATATCTCACCGAGGATCTCCCTTCTTAGTCCTTAGGATAATTATCCAAAACAAGAGCATTTATCCAAGTGAGTTTATCCCACCTTTCCTTAATACTGTTGGTAGAGTTAGTAGAAGAACACACTACATCGCTCCTTATTTGGGGGGAAGAAGTGGCCTCAGTTTCTGTTGCTTCAGAATCGGAGAGAACAAGTCGACGGACAACGTTGCAAACCATACCTGAATGTTTATGAAGAATGGTATCACAAAAGTTGAAGAACTTGAGAGTAAAGATAAGAAATCAAGAAAATTTGTTTGTGACTTTGAGCAAAAATGAATTTTGACTCTGAAAAGTCCTTTAAATACGGATAGCTTATCCTCGTAACTGCAAATTTGTTTCTAATGGTAATGATGTGTTGATTTGATAATGGCACGAATTGTTGACACGTGTTTTGAGATAGAAATCCAATAGTTGACAACTCCTCAACAATTATTAGGCCTGTAGTGTAATGATGACCAAAGTGATAGGTATCATACCACATACTTTTTGGTTTCTTGAATAAGCAGGAATTGGAAAGTTGCAACTTTTCGATTAGGATGCAAACTGTCTTGCTACCCATCTTGCTCGACATCTAAAGAATTGTACCCCACTCGGCCTCTAGAGCACTATGTATTACTCCCTTTGTAAAATTCTTGAACACAAGAGTTAAGGGGCAAATATTGATAGTTATTTTTCATCCACCCATCTTATTTGCCTATTCGTCTACCAACAGGCTGCGTAATCTATATTCTTGGCACCTTACCAAGTAATTGACATTCTTAGCACTACGCCGAGTAACACAAATCCATTGCTGATTTGAATTCAAGTTCATGGAACGAATAGTTATACAAGTATGGTTATATTACATAACTACCTACTCTCCCTACATTTCTGGGAAGGTGTCTAATTAACAATTTTCCATGTATCTTAACAGTTATTCCGATAATTGCTCCTTCAAACATGATAATCTCCTATAAATATGGGAATGAAACTTTGTAAGAGACATTGGATAACTCTTAACCTCTTTACTTTACCCTTCTCATTCTTACTTACTGACTTTGGCATCGAAGTAGCCGTACTGAACTAGCCCCGATACCAATCATTTTTAATATCTTTGTAGGGTATTTCTAACCCCCAAAATTCACCAACAACACCGCTAAGGATGCCGAACAATTGATAATTATATAAGAGAGTTTTAGATGCTTATGATCCAATCCTACGTACAAGAACTTGAGGTTCGTATAGTATCAAGGTTCATTGCTAAACTCAGATTTGAGATTCACAACATTGTGGAAGTGCAAAGGTTTTAGACATTGGAAGAGGCGATTAAGATAGTGTAAAGGGTCAAAAGCAAAGGAGAAGTACTCTAAGCTGACTTGGGCAAACATTCTCCTGTCAACCTATTCAAGTCGAGCCAAGGAGGCCATATTAAGCTGAAGAAAGGAATAACCGATCTAACAATAGTTAAGTATGATAGTAGGCTGAGCAGGATAGTTGAATTAAACCGAGGCTAGGCTGACCCTGAGAACATATGAGAAAGGACAGACCTCTCGATGAAAGACCAATAAGGTGAAGTACTTTAAATGCTTAGGCTTTGGATACATGGCTACTGAGTGTTCAAACTAATGTGTCATGGTGCTTTAAAGAGATGCAATAGATAGCATCAACAAAAGTGAGCCTAAAGAGGAAAATGATGCTGGAAAAGCTGAAGCTGAAGAGGAAGAGAAGACCTATGTCTATGCCCATTAGGGAGAAGTGATGACCTTAGTCCTAAGACGAGTACTGTGTTCCCTACCGAACGCCAATAAAGATCAGGGAGAAAATTTATTCCATACAAAGTGTACCATCAAGGGGCAATTGTGTACCATTACAGTAGATGGAGGATGCTATACTAATGTAGTTGCATAGTCCTTTATGCAGAGGTTATGTTTGCTAACCTCTAACCATCACCAACCTTAAAAGCTACATTGGCTTCACAATAAGAGTGCTTTGCACGTAACTGAGCAAATATTATGCCATTTAGTGTTGGGAATGTGTATAGAGATGGAGTAGTTTATGATGTCGTTCCTATGGGAGCTTCACAACTAGTGCTTAGAAAACCTTGGTTATTCAACCAACATATTACTTACGACTGGTATAAGAACACATATGCCTTTGTCAAGGATGGAAAGAAGATTATGTTGTAGCCCATGACCCTATCCCAAGCAAATGAGACCCATAATCAGCTCACTCAAGCCATCAAGAAGAAGACCTTAGTGATGAGCCAAATAGAGCCTTGAGCTACTAAGAAGGTTGAAGTGCCTATGTTCCTAATGGTTAGAAGATTATTGGAGATAGGTGATTTAAAGGATGTTTCTAATGAGATTCAAAGTATGCTAAATGAGTTTTTTGATCTGTTCCTTAAATAATTGCTTCTAACTCGAAGCATAAAGCACTGTATAGATCTATAGCCAAGCGTCACCCTACTAGACATACCTACATAAAAAATGAATCACGAGTAAGCTGTTGAGCTAAAAAGCCAGGTGGATGATCTCATGGAGTGAGGATATGTAAGGGAGAGCATGAGCCCTTGTATTGTACCAGCTTTACTTGTCTCTAAGAAGGATGGTTCATGGTGCATGTGCATTAATAATTGAGCAATTAATCGAATCACTTTCAAATATGGGTACCCAATACCAATGCTTGATGACATGTTGGATGAGCTTTATGTAGCCAAAACATTTTTGAAGATTGATTTGTGAAGTGGCTAACACCAAATTCACATGAGACTAGGTGATGAGTGGAAGACTACCTTCAAGACTAGGCATAGACTTTATGAATGGTTGGTTATGTCGTTTAGCCTTACTAATAAGCTAAGCACATTCATGAGGTTTAATGAACCATGTGATGTGCCCCTTGATCGGAAAATGTAGTTGTGTACTTCGATGAGATATTGGTATGCAGTGTCAACTTGAATAACTATGTTTAACATCTTCGAGTAGTATTTGACATTTTATAGACTAAGAAGTTACATTGGAATTTGAAGAAGTGTACATTTTGTTAAGATGAAGTGATTTTTCTTTGGTTTGTAATGTCAGGGGAAGGAATTTGAGCATATGAAGAGAAGATCTAAGGTGTCTTGGAATGGCCGATACCAAAAAATGCTACTGAAGTTCGAAGTTTCCATAGCTTAGCTTCTTTCTATAGGCGATTCATGAAAAACTTCAAGAGCATAGCTACCCCCTTGACTAAGCTGACAAAGAAGAGTGATGGGTTTATATGGAAAGATCAAGCTAAACAAAGCTTCAGGGAGATCAAGGAGAAGCTCACCTTCACTCTTGTCTGCTCACCTCCGCTCTTGTCCTATTACTACCAAACTTCGATAAGCCTTTTAAGTTAGAATGTGATGCCTTAGGAGTTAGAATTGGTACTGTCCTGATGTAAGAGTAATGACCTATCGCCTACCATAATGAGAAGCTTAGTGGTGCTGCCTTAAACTATTTTGTATATGAGAAAATGTTATACTCTCCTTTTCGAGCCCTTACTGTACCGTAACGCTATTTACTGCCACAAGAGTTTGTTATTTATACAGACCATGAGTCTCTCAAGCATCTTTAGAGTCAGAACAAACTCCTAAAGAGACAAGCCTCATGGTTAGAGTTCATGGAAGGGTTTTCATACGTAATTCGACATAAGAAGGGAAGCACAAACATAGTTGTTGATGCCTTATCATGACAACAAACTTTGCTAACCACTTTAGAGATAAAATTATTGGGATTTTCACTTATGATTGAGTAGTACGCTAAAGACCTTCATATTTGTCTGGTTATTGAGCAGTATCGAGAAGGAATAGTTGTTAAAGGATATTATCTTGAAGATAGCTATTTGTTCAAGGATCAAAGGTTGTGTATACCAAACTGTTCCATGCATGATCAGTTAGTTCGGGAAACTCATAGTGGTTGATTATCTAATCATTTTAGAGAGACTAAAACAACCAACCTATTGAAGGAAAAATTTTACTAGCCCGTTTAACCAAGGATGTCTCTAAGGTAGTTTATAGTTATGAAGTATGCAAGCGTACTAAGGGGAAGAGAGAGCTCCATGGAGAATACATGCCCCTACCAACACTAACCTTACCTTAGGCCAACCTTAGCATAGACTTTGTCCTAAGGTTGCCTCGAAAATCTAGAGGAAAAGATTCTATAATTGTTGTAGTGGACCACTTCAACAAAATGGCACACTTCATTCTATGCCATTAAACTAACGATGCTTTATACATTACTAATTTTTTTTTTTTTGTTGGAAGTTGTTTGATTACATCGAATGCCGAAACTATCATTTCAAATCAGGACACAAAATTCTTGAGCTATTTTTTGAAGAATCTTTGGAGAAGACTTAGAACTAAACTTATATTTAACTTTAGTAGCCACCCTCAAACTAATAGCCAAACTGAAGTGGTGGATAGAACATTAGGTAACTTATTCAGAGCTATTATAGGAAAGAACTTAAGGAGCTAGGATCTATGTTTACTAGTTATGGAATTCGCATACAACCGAACTATCTACAACACCACTAGGAAGACCTCATTTGAGGTCTTCTATGGCCTTAATCCTACTACTCCCCTAGATATGATCGGTACCCCAATAGTTGCTCAAGAGAGTCAATTTGGAGTTAACTGAGCTTAAGAATTGCAAGCATTACATTAGTTTGTAACCAAGAAGATCACCAAGTTTAATTATAAACAACATGAGATTGGTAGCTAAGGTTGCCGAACTATCACTTTCTAGCCAAGAGACTTAGTATGGATTCGCCTCAGCTGAGAGCAATTCTCATACCTAAGATAGAGCAAACTATCTCTTTGAGCTGATGGTCCGTTCAGGGTCTTGAAGAAAGTTAATCACAATGCTTACCAGATCGAGTTACTTGATGACTATGATCTCTCCTTCACTTTCAATGTATCTGATCTCATTCCTCACCAACTAGTAGAAAAAGACCCTATGAGTGCCATAGAAGGACAACCAGAGATCACTCCCGATTTGAGGAAAAATCTTTCTGACCCCTGAGCAAATGATAGGAATCAACCCCCTAGACCAATTACACATAGCTGAGCTAAAGGACTCCAAAGACACAAGTAGCTAAGCTAGAGCCATATATAAGACAAGGATTCTTATTTCGAATTGATCTCCTATCGACCTGATTGTCAGGCCCTTACGTATGACAAACATGCTCCTGCTTAGTAGTTGTATAATGGTAGGATATTCGAGAAGATAGCCCCAAGACCATTCGAGCTAAGCTCCTAAGCCGACTACAAGCATTCAACCCCAACTTAAGCTAACTACTTTATAGTAAGGCTAACTGGCCTTTGACTTAATCCAAATCAGGTTAGCTTCTAACTAAAAGCTCTCTTTTCTCTTCTTCACCCACTTTGTACCATATTTCTGACATCTAACCACCAAGCGACATGTATCTTTTGTCACAACATTCCAAAAGGATCCTTACTGTTCCGTACTGAATATTCTATCTTTTTTTACCCTTTTTAGTTATACTATGTAACCTAATTATAAGAATACCCTTTATCTTTTCATACATGTAAGGTAACCTCAGTGGATAGGCATATAAACCCCCACTTGTTTGTACAAACCATACATTAATATGGAAATCATTCACATCTCCTTTGAGTAACCTTAGTGTTCTCATTATCCTTTAACTCTTATCTATTCCCTTTAGCAAGGAGTAGTAGCGAGGGACCCTTCAGTTCGGACTGATGAGTTACATTTGGCAGATTGTAGGCTGAGTAGGATCGAGTGGTGCACCATATCCATTCGGTAGCTACCCAAACTTTGCTAGCTTTTCTTTTATTTCTTTTAGTTCACTTTGCTGTGGTACTTATTCGTATGTCCCATCTTAAAGATGCATCACCTAAGTTGAGGGGTCATCAGTTAACAATACTATACAAATACAATATGTCCCTTTCATTTACGACTCCTTAACTATTTCCTTTACTAGTAGAGCTTCTAGCCAACACATAGTGCATCATCCTTAGAACAAGATCAACTAGATTAGAAGCTTTTGACTTTTTGGGATCATAAGCTCTTCCTTCTCTTCTAGTCAAATCATTCCATATGAAAGACTTAGGCATACCTTAGGGTTGTTTATATGGTAACTCTATATACTCTAGACTTATGACATACTTAATAAGATGAAAACCCATGTGTATAGCAAGGTCATCGATTTGTATAGTAACTTCATTGCCAAAACACCTAAAATGAATGGTATTTTGCTTACCTTGAGCGAGTATCAATGCTTAACTTGAAGGTACCGAGGAAATCCAAGGTTAGTTCTTTGTATATCAACTCCTTGATGGTCAAGAGTCGATCCCATCTTCTAAACTCAATCAGTTGCCTAATCCTAGCTTCATAGCTAACTTGGGCCAATGTTTCCTAGTTCAAATATATGAACTTGCCAAATTCTTTCTTAGATAGGAGGTTAAATCTTTTACATTGCCATGAATGCTAAAATGTTAGTTAAGGGGGATAGGGAATAGCACTAGAATATTTTGTGTAGTATATTTAACTCTTGGCATGATCTAAAATTGAAAGAACGTAGAAGTTCAAATTTGATAAAAAAAAATTCATGTTTCATTATTAATGATTAATTTAAGAATTAAACTTGAAAATCATACCTAACTCATTTCTAGTTTAATATACTAAGGAATTAAGGTTATGATTGAATAAATCAACAAGATTGTCTAATGTAATGCTATCATTGCTAAAATCATGGATTGGTGCATTTATAGGATCATTTTCAAAATCAAGTCCTATAAGCTTTAGCATGTAAACCCTACTTTTAGTGGGCCTAAGACTTGATTAAGAGTACCTTTCGAATATTCCCAAAGATCAACTAAACTAAAAACTTAAGTTCATATTTAGAAACGAATTAAATTTTTACAATTCAAAAGCCAATTGTCAATAAAACCCAAGCTTGAAGAATTGCAAGCTCTAAAGTTACTTAAAACCTTAAACCTTAAAACCATTAAGGAATTTTAACCCTAAGTGATTAATAAATAATTTAATTTGAATAATATCATTCAACTTTAGAAATTTTCACAATTTTATAAAAATCAAATCATAAATTACAAAACAATGTGAGATGAAAACCTAAAAACAATTTCCTATAAGGCTATTCCCTTATCTTCATGTATAAGCCTTATACATAAATAAGTAGACCAACCAAACACCTTAGATAACTTATCAATTGAGAGTTGGAATCATTTATCAATTGATAACTTATCAAAATCTAGTGATAAGACAATTTTCTTATCACCTCTTCACTTATACTACATATGGACAATTTTTCACAAGATTTCATAAGCTTAACTTTAATAAATGAGACAAGACCACTCCATGGCCTAAAAAGACTTTAAATGGCAGATCCAAAAAGGGGAGAAAGGGGGGCCATGCTCTTATCTTTCAACCATCAATCATTTTCTCTTACACATCACTATTCACCCCTTAATGCTTACATCATCAATAGTTGCAATTGTTAACTTTTATATAAGCTACAAGATAATAAATTAAAGCTTCTTGCACCCACTTCTTTCCTCATTCAAAATCTGCCACTCTCTCCCTCTTTCACTCCCATTTTCACTTCCTTTTTCTCTCACTTTAAACACAAATCAAAAGAAGAAATCAAACTCCACAAATTCCCAACATTGCCGCCACTATTTTTGCTTCCATACTCACGGCAATTTATCTTCTTATTCTTGTGTCATTTTATTTCACCATCTAAGATCTTTTAGAACCATTAGAACCTTCTATAAACCCCATTCCAAAAGACCAAAAGATTCAGGTTCCAAAAGGTTGCAAAAGAGAAAGCAAAGTTAAGAGCTTAAGTGGAACCTTTGTGCACAACCACCATAATTTGCTTTAAGGACGGGTAAGTATTTCTTGTGATTGTGGGTTAGTGTTTATGATTAGGAGACTTTGATTTCTTGAAGATATAAGTAAGGTTTAAGTTGTTATAGCACCAAAAAATCGTTTTAAGAAACAAACCATGAAACCCTTACATAAAGTTGAAACATGAGCATGTAAAGTTGATGTTTTGTGAAGACATTTGTTTAATGTTTTGAATGGAAGATTTTAAGCTAAGAAAATCTTGAAATGAGAACTTTAATGGAGGATAAGCATGCTGGACGTGAGGGTTCCATAGTCATTTGGATGTTGATTTTGTTTCCATTAAGTTAAACATGCTCAAATCTAGACTTAAGTTAAGGAAAAATCCATCACATGAAGTTTTATGAAGAAACCAACTTTGTATGACATGAGCTATGATATGGGAGTTGTATTAAGTATAAGATATTTTATTCCTTTATGTGGAGCATGAGTTAAAGGATCATTTGATGGAAGGAAACTTAAGTTAATATTTGTACATAAGTAGTTAAGTGCATAATCTACCACCTAAACTTAAGGAAATGATTAAATAAGTTGAAAAACCAAGTAAGGACCCCATGGAACCATCACGAACAGATTTGGAACGTGGGAGAATGAAGCCTAAAAATATGATAAAAGTGAAAAGATTAACTAAAACAGGTATAGTAAGCATATAAAGCCTAAAACTCAAAACCGAGCTTAAAACTCTCAAAACAAGCCTAGAACTCTAAGTTGAGCCTTCAATAAAAATCTGACCAGCACCTTAAAGTACCAAGAGAGGTTGTTTTAAAGCTCATAAGAAATCCACCTAAGGCCCCATAAGCCCACCAAAGTCATTAACTTTAGTTTGAACAAAAAACAAGCCTATTTGACAACTTAAGCCCACTAAAGGGCCCAAAAAGTGGTTGTTAGCCTTAGGAATATAAATCAAAGTTGTAAATCTGATCTCAGGGAGTATTTTAAGCTTAGGATAAAATCCAAAGACTAAGCCCAAAGGATTCCTTAAGTTATCAAAAAGCCCATTTACCAAACAAGGCCCAAAAACACTCCAACACATGAGGAACGCTACTGTTCTGACCCATGGATAGAATTGTATACCTCATTTCGAAAATCTAACCTTACCACATTAAAGTACACTCGAAAACGATGAAGATTGACTATAAGATCATAAAAATCGGATTTCAAAAGAAAAAGTTATAAGAGATTGAACTTTGAGTAAAAACCGGGAAAAATTATGGAAACTAGTCAAGG
This sequence comes from Lumnitzera racemosa, assembly GCA_024138005.1. Taxonomy (NCBI): domain Eukaryota; kingdom Viridiplantae; phylum Streptophyta; class Magnoliopsida; order Myrtales; family Combretaceae; genus Lumnitzera; species Lumnitzera racemosa. The sequence goes on from JAMXBC010000008.1 coordinate 74,744,267, forward strand.
ATATAACTTAAGGAAAATTTAATTAGTTTCTTAAGTTTGCTTCAATTCCTTATAAAAAAATTATTTCAATGACCAAGGGACACCGTTTACGAAGACGACTTGCCTCCGGATTACTTTGACTGACCCATATGGCAGAGTGAGTAAATTTTCGATGACTCTTTACTTGATTGTGCTTGTAGAATAGATGCACCTAAACTATATATATAAATTTGGATGCTTGTGGGATATGAGAGATGCATGTGTTTGAATTTATGGATGAATGCAATGACTTTTTTTAATTATATATAATAATGGGAATTGTTTGTAATGCATATATATATGTGAATTGTATGGAATGAAATTGTTTGGTCACTCTAAAAATCAAGTTAATCACTTGTACGATTAAGAACTCAAAATGAATCATGCATTCCCTATATTGCATACGGATAACACCGACTGCCGCTTCACGCAGAAGATGGGAGGGGACTCACAAGAATATGAGTTTCCTGTAGGATTGGGCACTAGCTATGCCATCATATATATTGAGTCTCTGACTTAAGCTGATGGGCTTACTGGGTACTAGGAGACACCAACCATCGGTGAGGGGCCGAGTCTTGTGGCTTCTGCTTAGGGCATGTGTTTGTGGATTGCAGAGGCTACCACACTGCTAGACTTGGGATTTTAAAAGATATGATTTGATTTTGGTAAAGGAAGTATACATATATATATATATAGAGAGAGAGAGAGAGAGAGTTTTGTTTTGACATGAGCACGATAGTGTAAATGAAATAAAACCCAAGGTCTAGAACCCGGATTTCAGTTTAGGTCGGTTAATTATCTCCAAACCTCGACTTCAGGGGGCGTAATTCTGAGTCGTATGCAGTTCCTAGGTCACTGCATCCGTTGTTTGGCGTACTGATTGTTCATGCATTCATATGATTGTACATTTAATAAATTTCTGTCATGCGGTATTGATAAGGGTAATTATCTCTCTAAGCGTAAGCTTACACCCCAACAGTTCTTTTCCTTACAGGTTGAACGATAGTTAGGAATGGGATAGGAATCGAGTGTAGAGTGCTAACATTGAATCAGTATGATGAAAAGCTTGTATAGTTAATTCGGAATGCTCCGAAAAACAACTAATGTCTCAATTAAGTTTAGTATCTTTAGTAAGTTTAGAATTTTCTAGAATTGTCTATCTTATTTCACAATTTTGGTAGGGGATACCGATTCTCTGTGGTTCTGAGGAACTGTGGAAAAATGGATATCCATAATTATTTATATTATATAATGAGCCAATGAACTAAGATTGAAAACTCTAGCAAATAACTATTTAGAGTCTTGCAATATCTGACTTGCAAGGCGATTTTCTTATCATGAGTACATACCTGATATGGAAATTTTAGGTAATACTACTAGACCCATCCTAGGGTCGCAACATAGCATCTATGTTAATGTATGATGCATAATCTCTAAAAGTTGTAGCATTAAATTTACAAATCCTCAAGATTTCATCCAACAACTGAACTAACAAAATTTTGTATATCGAAATATTAGGTTTTTAAAGCCTTGAGGGAATTATAGGTTAATAAGATATGAAATTTCCATTCTTGAATTAGACATATGGTTCACCATCTAGATTAACATCAACACTAATTATTCAATTACATTCAATTAGAAACTTGTTCTTCCACACTATACAAACCATGTGCAAATTGTTCTATTCAATTCTATGTTAATAATTCTAATTTATATGGAAGTTTACATGGAAATTGCTCAATTACACAAAAATATCAATCATAACAAGTTTCTATGTCTAACATGAATTGGGTTCATCATAATGCAAGAATAACATCAAATTTGTAGTTTTCCCTCACTTTCTCCCTTTTTCTTTCACTTTCCCTTACTTTCTTATTATTTCCTTCATTCAATCCTTAACAAGCATGCGTTTTTCTCATGACTTCTAATAGATAATGTATTACATCACATCATCTATGTTAGATTACTCCTAGAAACTTAGATTTTCACACATGCAAAGAAAAGTTTTCTTTATGAAATCCTAATTAGGAATTGGATTTTTACACATTCTAATGATAAATCTAAGGAAATATTGAAGTAAAGTTGATGTACATATCTCGAATTTGTCATGTGCATGCTTAGTTTTAGGAGTTTTGTGAGTTTTTAAAGTAATTTTGGAGAGAGAGTAGAGAGAAATACGTGTGTTAGAGAATACCTGTGATATTTGAATTTAAAGTTGATCACAGGTAAAGACCAAGGCTATAGAGTGTGGTCATGTTCTGTCCCTTTGTGTCAGGTTGTAAAGTGTTGCGTATCTATGGGCAAGGACCATGCTTGTAGTCCTCTCTTCGTCCATGAATTTTTGAATTCTTTTTTAAACTAAATTTGAGAGGATCATAATCTAAATCCACAGGCATGGACTTTGGCTATGATCTTTCCTCAAAAGTGAAAATTCATGCTAGATTAATTCCTTCAACTTAATTCTTGAAATTGTCGAATAACTAAAAATTAGTTTAGATAAAGTAAAAAAATTTAGTCAAATAATAATCTAATTGGATGATAATTTCCTAACTAATATTGCTTAACAAGATAAAAACTAACTTAAAATTGAATACTTGAACTATCTTATTTGAAAATAGAAACACAAACTAAAAATTACTAAAAATAAAATTGATCAAACTAGGTAGCTTCCCAAGGAATGCTCCTGTTTTACATCATTAGCTCAATGATTGATATTTCTTTCCTCAGTTTGCTTCTAAACCCTTTAGTTTAGGATTCATTTCGATGTTTTTGGGTAAACTTCCTTGTGGCCTTTCAGTGATCGATCTTGCCAATTGGTCTAATTGGTTCTCAAAATTTCTTAGCGATGCTTTCGTGTTTCTTAATGCAACTTCATTGGCTTAGAATCTATCATCCAAACTTTAGGTAAGTCAGTTTAGTAACTCCTCAACATTAGGGAACCTATTATGTTGTTGTACATTGTAAATTTGTTGCTACCACTAGCCTTCCTAAGAAAAATTGGGATGATTCCTCCATCTTAGGTTATAAGTATTGTTGAAAGGATTATTCGTAGAGTTTTAACAACAAAATTCACATCTTTAGTTTCCATTAAAATTTCATCTTATGCTAATTTAATGCCTTTCATTAATCCATCAATGTTTATACTTAAATTTCTAACCTGAGCAATTAATGTAGTTAAAGAATCAACTTCATACTTCCCAATCGATCTCACCTTAGCTCTGATATTATCCTACTACGAATTTTTCGTTATCATGCCTCCAATTAGCTTTTGAGCCTCATTTACTGTCTTAACACTCAAAGTGCCTCTAGTAACAACATCAATTATTTGATGCGTGGAATAATTAAGACCATTGTAAAATATTTAGATTTACATCTAGTGAAGTAGTTCATAATGTGGACACCTCCTTAACAATTCCTTAAATCATAGAGTTTCACCACCAAATTAGACAAAAGTAGAAATATTATTTTTAATTTTTCCTATCCTAGTAGACAAGAAATATTTTCTTAGAAATTTTTTTGGTAAAGATTCTTAAGTCATAATTAAACCTCTAAGTAAAGAATTAAGCTATTGTTTAGCCTTATCTTGTACGGAGAATGGAAATAACTCATCCTTACCAAGTCATTTGAGACACCATTGATCTTGAATGTGTTGTAGATTTTCAAGAAATTTGAGACATGAATTTTAGGGTCTTCGTCAGACAATCCATCAAGCTAGACAAATTGTTAGACCATCTAGATGACACTAGGTTGAATTTGAAAATTCGTTTGAACTGTAGGTCCTACAATGCTAGATTTAGCTCCAAACACTATTGGCTTAGCGAACTCCATGAGTGTTTTTTTTGGCATTATCGCTATTGTTGTTTTCGTTGTTTAGTGCCATGTTTTCGACTTCTACTTCTTGCTTACTATTGAATCTTTTGACTCTTCCTTTAGTCTTAGAGGCAAGCCTTGATCTACGGTTTCATGATTGTTTCTACGGAGATGTCGTATTGTTTTGTCAATCTCTAGATCAAATTTCACTAGATTTTTGTTGCTGTTCCTTGTCATAAATAGAAAAAATTCAGAAGTTAGCAATAATATAGAAAGAGAGAGTGTTGTCAAAATCACTAAGGAAATAAATATTACAAATATGTTACAATGATTGATGAATCTAGGGTTTTTTCCAATTTCCTAATTAGACTACTCTATTTTTGTTCCCTAGCAATGGCACCAAAAACTTGATGGGGCATCTATTACGTTAATAAGCAAGTGTACGAAATCAAGTTGTAGTATAGATAAAATAGATTTTGAGTCCGAGTGTTGATCTCATAAGGAACCAAACTTGAGAGTATATCTAATTATTTTTAACAATAAAATGAGTCTTAGACTTTAGGTTTATATAGATCTATCTACTTCTATTTATCACCTTAGGATCTTTCATACTTACTAAAAGAAAACTCTTACAAATGAGTATCCCAAACATTCAAAGACAATGTACAATGCTGAAGCTAACATTAATAATAATGTCAAGGATGGTGATAACATAATGCGTGATAGTAAAAGATGTTAAGGAAATTGTGATAAAGACCAAAACCCATAGTAGTCACAACTAAGCATTAAAGCTGAACTTGTTTGAGAGAAAGGTAGAAGTGAAACACCAAAAGGGACATTGATACCAAAAGCAAAACCTACCCGTACGTGTTATTATAGAATTGTGTACTTAAATGCAGTCTCACCTTCGTAAGGGCCACCAAATACCTAAACCTTCTACCTAACACTACAAGCCTTACACCAATAAGAAAAAAGACAACTGTAGAACCATGGAGAACTAGCAAGCAATTGCATGAAATCTTAAGATGGTTCAAGGGATAATTTACCCTTAAGGTTACCCAGCTATAAGTCGAAATGTGTGGAGTTACTAGTAGAAAAGTGAGCATAACATGTGTAAATGAATGGAATTAGATTTAATTGAAGGATGAAATGCCTAGTAAAGTTGGTATAATATTAATATGAAGCAAAAATGTCATGACAGGATCATGGATAGTGCAAATGAATAGGGTTACCACATGACAACAAAAGACTATACCAAAGGAACTAAACCCATTAAGGAAGAAGTTTCCTAACTTTGTCTAGATAAATAGATTTTTCATGGGAAAGAGAAATGATCCATATGAGGCAGAAAATTGGCTAGCTCGAGTTGAGCTACCATTTGAAGCTTATGAGATCCTTGAAGACTTGAGGTTGACCTATGATATCTTCATGTTGCAGCATGGCGCTAAAGAGTGGTGGAACTCTAAGAGAAGAGCTTTGCCTCAAACCATTACTTAGAGTAAATTTAGAAGAGAATTACAAAAAGAGTATAACTTAAGCCATAAAGGAAAAAGGTCAATTGAGGAATCAATGTTATCATTAGGTGAGTCAGTAACAAAGAAGCCTTTTGGAGTAGAACGTTGGAAATGTAGCCAAGAGTGATGCCTTAGAAATTGCTCATGACTACAACATAAATGTTATTATTGTAGGAAGGTTGGACATAAGTACAAGCAGTGTCTAATGTAGAGTAGGGTGTATCATAACCACATAAATCATTGACCCATCTTTTCTAGGTGCCTCCACATGTAAGCCACACAAAAGACAACCAAGTGACTTTTCAAGGTACCTTAAGAAGTAAGTTTGAATAATATAAGAGGATAATGTAACTTAGGAGGAGATTGTATGAATGTATCATGATGATTGTTAAGTAGTACCGGTAATGGAGATTATGTATTATGTGTTATGGAAGTCTGATGGTTATCTAATTATATGTATGTATGAATATATATATATATATATATATGAATGCTTAATTTCAAACCAATAATTATGGTCTCATGTATGCAAGTGAAGGGTATCATAAGAGTACTAGGACAAGAGCATGTTATCTTTAAGTTTCGAGGATGATACTTATTATAAGGTAGAGAGGATGTAAACCATGCAAATTTTCTAGATAGAGGGTTGGAAGTTAATAAGATTTCTCGAAACATACCCTTAGTGTTGGTAAGATAACTAACCTTAAACTTGAAAAACTACTCTCAAAAACCTAAACCGAAACTCAAACTCCTAAAACCTTAGATAGCAACCTTAACCCTATTTTGAATCCTACACTCAAAGCCCTAAAATTTTATAAGAAAACGCCAATATCTAATGTTAACTCCTAAGGTCAACCAAATCTAATGAAGCCAACCCCAAACCCTAATGGGAAAGAGATCAATAGTTGAAGCCCATGAAAGCTCCTTAAAACTGATAAAGGGTAAGCTAAGCCAAAATGAATATTGATTATATATAACCCTAACAATAAAATCAAAACCTGAAAATGAATAATATAACCCTTAAATCAACTTTGGAACACTAAAATCCAAATTAGAATCCTAATACGTATGAACCTTTAAAATGATTGTAACACCCCAATCTAGTGTTGAAAACCCTAATCTAACTATTGCACTCTAATTAAATAGTAAAGCTATTCATTAATAAAAAACTAATTGCTTAGTTGCTTTAAAATCCTAATCCACTCTCTAAAACACACTCGAATAGCAACAATTGTCCCAATTCCTCGAACTAATTAGATAAAATGATCTAGTTGGCTTAACCAACCTAATTTAACACATTAAGCCCTAAAATGCACCTAATTTGTGCCAAGTGTATGATTAATTGAGATTAAGAAACTTAATTACACCTTAATCTGCTAATCAGGTCTTACATCATAATTAACTATAAGTCAAGAGTGATCAATTATATGAAACCAAAGTAATTATGTGAAAGTATTTCTTTAATAATGCCAATGTTAGAGAGACAATATGAACCTTGTAAACTTTCGGATTCAAACTTAGAGTTAGATATAAGAGTTAATAGGAAATCCTTAGAACCGCTTAAGATATAATAATAAATGCTATAATAATAAAATCAACAAAATAAAAAGATTGAACCATAAATAATAAGCCATAAACCCTAAATAATAAGTTGAAAAACCTTAAAGAGAGTAAAACCCTAATTATACAGATAAAATCCTAAAACCCTTAATACACGAGAAACCCTAAAATGACGGGAAAATATCAATAGACTCAATAAAACCTTAATTAGAAATCTAAAACCCTAATTCAACTAATAAACCTTAAGTATATCCCTAAATTATTTGTTGATCACAAATAATTTCTCCAATTACTTGGAAAGCCTAAATCACTAGTCTTATATGTAGTCTGAAAATCTTAATCAATTTCGAATAATAGAGAACTCTAACAAACAAAGTAATATAGGTTAATGAACTTAATTAAAGTGATAAAATATGGAAAGACCTTAGTTACACCTTAATTAAGCCTAAATTACTTAATTAAGTATAATCGAAATTAATTAGTTTAATTCCCCTTTATTCCATCTACCAACCCTAGTCTTCTTAATTAAAAAATGGATAAGATCAATTAAGGAGACAAGAAAAAAAGGCTAATTAGACAATTAAGATATTTTTAGACAAATCCTTGCTAAATTAAGTAAAGTATCAAGGAGCAACTCCTTGATTATTGTACCCTTTTAACTAATTAAAGCAATATCTTGTCCCCCCTTATCCCAACCTCTTTATTTGAAATTTTACCCATTCAAAACCTTCATTTGACTCTGTTCTTCACTCTTAGAAAACCCTAGGAAACACTCTTAAGAAATCCAAACAAAAACCAAAGGAAAAAGGGAAGAAAACAAAAGGAGCCATTGGACCTCTTTGCATACCTTATTACCTTATGGCTTTACCATTACCATACACCACCAAATCACAAGCCACCACCACCAAAAGATCACACACACATACACACACACACACTCTATTTTCTTGCCAACAAACATTACCTATCAAAAGAGCTCATTTCACCTTCGTTTTTAAGTGAAAAAGGTGGAACTCATGCAAACCAACTTAAGGTAAAACTCACTCAACTTGGCTTTCTTGTTCATATAAGTTATACCAATGATATCTCGAATGTTTAGGATTAGAAATAGTAGATAAACATATTATAATCATGTACATGTTATTTTAGAGCCATATAATCACATTTTCATTCATGTACTTAGCTAGTTTGTTACTTGCCTTCTAGAAGCATAGGAGATAATTTTATTTAGATAATTTGAAAAGAAGTTGATAAAACTCCATGAAACCCTTTGTCGCATGCATGATGCCACTTCCTTAGTGAATATCCATCTTTCTTTCACCATATTATGTAATGTTATTAGCTTAAAATAAAAAGAAATGTGATTAAAACAACGAAAATACACTAGAATAAGTGTTGGATGGATAGAGTTAAAGAAATCCTAGAAAACTCCTACTTAGTCACTACTATTGATGGACTTAATGAGCTATAAATTTTGATTAATTAGTGTAATGACATGATTGTTTAGTGTTAAGTATGATTTAATGTGTAATAAACCAAGTTAAGTAGGAGTAATGATGAGTTAATGGCCTAAACTAGTTAAGTGAGTGATTAGGGACTTAGGAATAGCATTAGAAACCCCATTAATGAAATGAACCAGATATGAACACTTAATAAAATGGGTTATTTAGTGGACTCATTAGGATATTTGGCCCATTAAAGTAAGTTAGAATCAAGTTTAAGGTCCTATAAAGTAAATTAGGCCTAAACTAGCTTAGTTAGCGATTAGAGCCTTAGAAATATGATTAGGAATCCAATAAATGAAAAGAACTATATCTAAATCCTAATAGAAAATGGACTTATCTTAAGGCCTTTAGTAGGCTTAAGCCTAAAATAATAAGTAGAGTTAGGGTCAAGGCCTTAAAATGTAAGATAAAGCCTAAAAGCTTTTAAAAGAACGAAGAATAGAGCCTAACAACTTCGTGGCTAGATCTGATCCCTAAATTAAAAAGCTCATAAAATAAAATATAAAAGCCCATTAAGTCCAAAAGCCTATTAAAGCCATCCCCTATTGACCCTTTAATAAGCTAAGACCATAAATTAGTAAAAAGGGCTCATTTAGGCCCAAGAGAGTAACATTAAAGCCCAAATTGAAAACTATGGAATTTGAATAGAAATTTAAACTTAAAATACCTAAATAAATGCTCAAAAGGTCAAGTGTAAGGCCTTATACCCAAAATTTGGCTCAAAGCACAAAACTAAACCCAAATCCTAAAGCAGTGAAGTGAACACTATTAACCAACGAACTTATTTAGCCCAAACCAAATTCTTACAAGTCCAAAAACCTTAAAATGACTTCACCAAATGAAAGAATATTAAAAAAGAAGAAGATGAAAATCAACTATAACAACCTGAAATTCCAATTTAAAATAAGAAAGTTATTACCAAAAAATCAAATAAGCGAAAATAGAGAAATTATAGCAAAGCTAGTAAATAGATTAAGTGTAACATGAGTCTTATTTATGTTAATTACCTTATTTAGGTGATTTAGGGTACTAAGTTCGAGACTATTGAGGATTACTAGGAATATTAAACTTTAAGGCTGAGTAAGTATGCCGACCCCTATCTTATTTTGCTTGTAGTTGCAGTGTAGAGCACCATTTGATTTGGGGTTAGGATTATATGCAAAAAAGGAACTTGTTTAGGGTTAAGATTATATACATGTATTTGATTTGGATGTTCTTGCTTGCTAAGAGATGATAATATACCTAAATTACAAATTAGATGTTACATTAGTAATTTGGGCTTTGGATTGTCATATATAATTGGTTGATTACCTATAAACCAAAATCATAACTATTAGACCTTAATAAAAACCAACCATGCATTGCATGTTTATGCATTATCTATACAAGGCATCGGTGCTACATAGTATGCAGGAAATCATGCATGTTGGATCCAGTATTATTTTGTGTATTATTGATTTATATGACATATTTGCGCGATATGTTCTTATGTGAACCTTTAGGATCTACGTAGTTCTAGGGAGTGTCACCCTCTACTTAAGACTAAGCCGTATTTGTTGCTTTAGGTCTATTGAATAAGAGATGAACATTCTTAGGAGATAGATGTAGAGATCTAGGTCTTGAGTGCCTAAATACTTCCTAACCTAAGTAACAGTAGGTGTAAAACCGTATTGTATGCAGTTACCAATCGACTATATACACTATTGGCATTACTAATCGACTATATACACTATTTGAATTGCATATACTTTTGTAAGAATTTGTATGTTTGATAAATAACTTGCTTGTTGTTGTTTAATGGTAAGGTAGGAAGGTTACTCACTAAGCTGAATATAGCTTACACCCAATAGTTTTTTTTTTTTTATAGGTCTTACAAAGCTAAAGCTAGGGCTAGTAGATTCGAGTACAGAGTGCTTCATTGGGCAGAGAAAGTAAAATATAAGTTTAGAAAAGCAAGTAGTACAGTCAAATTAAACTTTTAAGGTACTTATTGGCTTTATGATTGTCGGGATATAGATACCCTTTCTTATTGTTTGGTAGGTGATTCCGACTCTATGGTTTTAGTGATTGTGGATTGTTGGATCACTTATGGATATATGTATAGTTAAGTAATATATGTAAAATGAATAAGCACCCTTAGAAACTTACCAGTTAGAGTGTAGCAACCTCTGACTTGTAAAACGATCTTTATATCATAGGTGGACACATGATATGAAGATTTTAGGCAAAGCTACTAAGCTTCCTTCTAAGGCATTACATCATCAATTATGCCTAAATCTAATCATATAGGCAATCTCTCGATTGTGTTACACAACATCAAGTATAAGATTAATACCCTAGAAAATATCAATATAAAGAAATTAAGAACACATAATTGAGTTAAAGAAAATAAAGATCTTTATTAGATCTAATAAACTCAATGTTACATAGTAATTCTAGGTTCTACAAAACTCAAATAAGAAATCTATATGCTAATTATGGCAAAAGAACAATCTTGATTAAGATCCAATAAAAACATGAAAGAAAAAGCCATGAAAAAAATTAAAATCAATTGAATCTTGAATTCCGGAATGTGTCACTTTCTTTAGTGTTTTTGCCCTTTGAGTCTCTATCAAAGTCGTATGAAGAAGTCTATCAAAAATCCCTTAAGGATACATAACTTGGTGATATGGTAATGTCACTAGTCGTGTTCCTAAAGATTCATTAAATCTTTTAAATCTTTCTAAATCTGCTACTGACATGACTTAGGACATGGTGATATCTCCTAGGTTATATCACAAACTGTGAAATGTTCTTCTCTACTTAAAATTCTTCCTTGAAATTGATACAGTCATGTCGCTGCTCATGTTACTTTTAAACTTCATAACTTATTCAATTTAACTCTAAATTCTTAGGTCGTGTCACAAACTATGAAATGTTCTTCTCCACTTAAAATTCTTCCTTGAAATTGATACAGTCATGTCGCTGCTCATGTTACTTTTAAACTTCATAACTTATTCAATTTAACTCTAAATTAAGTGAAACTTGTTTTTATTTTCTTGTTTTCTTCTAAGGAATGTTCTGAAACCTAGAAATCAAGATTTTACTCAATTAATTATCATTTTCTTAAAATAAACCAAAATTTCAAGAAAAATCACTATATTAAATATAATCAATTGAGAACTTACCAAACTTTCCCACACTTAAGAAGTTTCTTTTCCTGAAGCAAATAGATTAGAGAAAAATTAGGATAAGAAATCCTTAATCAAAATTATCACTACTTAAGAGGCTAACAAAAAATTCCACTTAACTCAAAAAATAATTCAACAAATCACCCTGCAAGTTGCACTCAAATTTTTTTAACAGCTTTCGTCCTTAAACTCAATCTTTGTACAATGCTCAAAAGACATAAATATTAGAGTTTACAAGTTGATCTATGCAAATTAAAGTTTATCTAGATCATTTAATCAAAGATTCTCATGCTTAAAATTAAATTTAACATCTTGACAATGAAGAAAAAGTCATAAAAATTTTAACCTACATAACTAAAATGTATACAACCCTCTCTTCAATCTTGCTAAGCACCATAATTCAAAGTAAACATATATGTTACATCCATTCATCTTTTGATCACTTTCCTAGTATATATTTTCATTAAAAGGCTTCAATGCACTTCGTTTATTTCATCATTCATAATTAATTGATTTGTGATTGGAGTCCATTGGCAGTGGAATTCAAGCTTCACTCTTCTGACGGACTAGGGCAAATCCATACCAACTTAGCCTCACATCAGTAGTAGGAAATAATCTTGCTTTTCTGAGGAACCAAGTCCAATCCTTACCGTTCGCTTAATTTCATTTCATTTCCTCTTTTCCTTTTTCTCTTTTTCTTAGCCACCAACTAATTTGATTTTTCAAGGAATTCTCAAAAGAAAAATTTCATTTGCTTATTTACTAAGGATTATAGAGCTATAAAAACTTCTAAGAGAAAAGTATACATTAAAGTAAGTTTGAAAATAGTTATTACTAACTATTAACTAGTGATGCTCCTCTAATTCTAAGTCCTACAATCATTGGCTAAGTAACCCATAACTCTACTCTATAGAGATTTCAATAATCAACTCTAGCACCTTGTAAATTCAATCATCCAAAGATCAAGTTCACCAATCAACTCTAGCATCATGTAAATTCAATCATCCAAAGATCAAGTTCACCAATCAACTCTAGCATCATGTAAATTCAATCATGTAAAGATCAAGCATCAGATATTTAATGCAGCATTACCCTTTTCTCAACTAAGGCTATTTTTCAATATTACTTCTCTCCTCAACTTCAACATTCTTTGTGTCCTCATTACTCTCAAGATGGCCATCTACCATAGTCATCATCACTCCTATACCTAGTCAATTGCTAGTCAACTCTCCGAGCATCAAGATAAATATGAATTTTATTTCAGTGATCATCTTATCACTTGCCTTTTTGTCTCCACCTCCTATAACTACAACTTGTTCCATCTGCTTCTCTTCACCCCTAAACATACTACTGGATCCCACTAACTTAGAGCTATATGGTGGCAGATAATTCAAATCCCCCATTCATTGCCATTTTGCCTTCTAAGCCAAATATATTGCATCATTCATTGACTTAACCCTCCAGAGTTCTACTCCTTCACTTATCTCATATTTCAGCCCCTTAATGAATTTAGAGATTGTATCTTTCCTATGTTTAACCACTTCGCAACAAGTCATTGGCATTTCAAATTCATACATATAATCTATTAATGTATATTTACATGTATTATAGTGTGTAAGGGTAGAATAGTATTTTCACTACGTACTAAGGTTACAAAGCTAGCTCATTATATATATACATGTCTATTCTATACTCTTTTCTTTATGCAATACACCATACTCTTTCATATACCTTTACATGGTATTGCAGCTACATCACACTAAAAGACAAAACCCTAATTAATTTTTTATTTTCTTTTTTTGCCACAACACATCTTACTGCTAGATCTCCTTAATTCTTCTCTTCTCTAACTAACCACCCTTGTATTCACTAGAAAATGTTGACTTTACTCCTCATCACCTCTAACCATATCATTGTTCTCAACCCCATAACCTCTAACTTACCTCCACCTCTTCTCGTAACCTCCCCCATTGTGGCCACCTGTTGCTATACCTCTTACCAATGATCCTTCTCACTACATTAGACCCATCATGGCACTATCGATCGACCTTACAATCCTTTTGCATACATCCCTCTTGCCCTCCCTATTGAACCTTTAATAAAGGACCCTACCCTTCCATGTCATTGCCCCCCGTATACCTTTTTTCCCACCCATTCCTTTGAACCCATGCCTTCTTCCTACATTCATTACCAAACCCTAAACCCGATCACCTAATCGCAATGCCTCTCAATTCAACCAGCACCTTACTTACCAAATATGTCGAGCATCACTTTTCCCTCTCTACTATCTCTCCCTCTCCCTCACTTTTTCCTACACAATTACCTAAAACTATAATCTCCACTATCCCCTCTTCTACAAATATCACAATAGTTGTACTAATCAAACTTACAATAAACAATTGTCAAATATGGCTCTCGCTTGTGACATCTTATCTAATATCCTCCAATATGTATCGCTATGTCGATGGTACTATTTTGGTACCCCTATCCATAATCACTCTACACTTATTGCTAATCTTACCTATGCAACTTAGCTTCATACCAACCATACCGTTTCATGCTCTGTTGCTAGCTACAATCGAAATTGAAATCGTTATTGAAATTCATGTTATCTTCCTTACTTATGACATTTAGACTACACTTTCCTAGAAAAATCTATGTATGCCACAATTTATTCATAACCCTCCTTGCCTTAGAGTCTACAATTTATTAAATAGTTCTTGCCTATAAAATTCAAGAACAAAATACCTATACATGACATGTTTCATCTCTTCCCATGTGGTCACTTCTCTTTCATCTTGTTGCCTCTTGTTTGTCAATACATTGCTTTACCATAGAGTAGCATAGTAGCTAGATGAACTTAGCATGCTAATTATACTCAGAACATTTAAATGCCCTTTCAACTTTCTTTACCAATTCAAAGTGCACATCCACCAAATTAGTACTTACAAATGGTGCTATTTTCAATCCAATTGTTTCTAACCCCAGGATAGTATTATTGTGAACACCCTAAGAATCCCATCTACCATAAGATTATTCTTACTTCTGATTATTCTCCATGATCGGTATTAAAATTTTTCTCTTGTCCATGAACTCCTCTATTGCAACAACTCACTTGTTCACTTCCCCAATAGAATTGGAAAGTTCTTTAAGAGCATTTTCAATACCCTATAGAAGATTAGCACAACCTCCTCCACCCAATTAGCTAAGTTTACCCAACATATTGAATCAATGTATGGATTTCAATCACAACTTCATCAATAAGTTCACAATTTTTTATCAATAACAACAACAAATGTCAAATCACTTACACAATATAGCAATCCCAAAAATGTAACAATCACTATGCCAATGCAAACCTAATGTCCTAAATTATCAATAGTCAATGAAGAATGAAATTGTAACTCATTGAAAGACGTTTGAATCATAACATTGATATGAAAATTATGATATGACCCAGATCTAAAGGCAAATCTATGGATTATCAATAAAATTGATGCAACAATGAATTAATTGAAAAGATTGTATTTTTAATGTGTTATTGGGATTTCTAATAATAAGAAAATAAAATTGAAATTTTTATATGTGTTTAGGGGTTATTGTGAATAATAGAAGTGAAGGTAAAACGAGATATGAATGGTTGTTAGAATAATTCCAATAATCACATTATGATGTTAATTTGGGATCGATGTACATGCAATCTTCAGATCACAATGATTCTAATACGATTATCATAGTATTACTCAAGAAATAAATGAATAAAAAATAATCACTGTAATCAATTAGAATAGCTCATTGATAAGATTCAAATACAAGCTGTGGTGGCTAAGTTTACTCACTAAGAGAATGCAACTCAATATTGAAAATAGATTAGTTTTGAATTATCTTGTTGCAATGGATGCAAGAGCTCAAATATTAGCCTAACCCAACGGGTAATATCATAAATAACATAAATAAAGAAAATAAATAAAGTAGAAGTCACTTAAAAGGTATACATCTTTGTATCAATAGTATACACCCATTTATACATGACTTACAATGGTGCATTTGTATATTTCCATTCCTTCGCATATCATAGCTAATATGAAAGAGTATATGCCTTGTAGCGAGATCATAATCCTCAAACATAAAGTTCCTTTGTTTAAGCAATACATGTTTACGCCTTTCTTCATGCATTGGACTACATGCCTGTGAATCATCCTTCATCCTCTCTTTTCTCCAATGTTTGGCATTTTGGCTTCTTTGTCAACTTAAACCATGATGTAGGAGATTTTGAGTCTCATCATAAGCAGTTCTTAGTATTAATCACTTTTAATAATAGGTAGTTGGTGGTATTAACAAGTATTAGCAATTACAAGCAGTTGGTAATATCTGCTAATATTGCCTAGTCTTATTTTCATTTTATTATGTATATGCCTCGAGTTCGTTAAGGAGAAATTGTAAGTACTTTATTTTCTTTGTGGATTTAGTTTTGGTGAGTTATTTCATAAAAACCCAAATTGCACTCTTGTATTCTTCTTATGACCTTATCAATTGTTTCCATACAATTATGAGAATAAAAAATCAACTAAACATAGCTTTTTACATTCTCAATGTGACACTTTATCTAGCTTATCATTAGGTATCATCAGAGCAGTTTTATTCTTCTATGATCTCTTCTAGAAGAATTAAACATATCCTTTTATTTTTAAATTAATAAATCAAAACACAAGAACCCAAAAACAAATAAAACCCTAGTTTTATACACTTGGATTCTTTCCTACTATTCTTATCTCATCATCTTAGCATCAGCTACTTAGGTTATAGTTGGGCATTCTACGATATGTGATCAAAATTCTTTTAGATTAGGATATAAAGCCATACAGGTTGTTCATTATTGGTTGTGGTAAGCATATGTTTGATTTTACTTTCAATCCTTGAAATTTGAATTGTATGACATGGTTGATGGATATGGGCTATGAGACGATATGTAATGAGTTAAATGATATAGCACATGGTATGAGGAATATGCTAAGAGTTGGAGAATTATAACTTAATGGATTATGAGCTTAATGGGGCAATGCATAGATGAACATTTTTTAAAAGGGATTTAGCATAATGCCTTTGATAGCACAATAACAACAAGAGAAAGATTTGAAATGTAATAAATTATTAGGCATAGAGACCTTAAATTTCAATATCTAAACGACTATGTAATAAGGCTTGTTAATGGCAATCCTACAACTACTGAGTAAGACTAATAAGAAGCAATCAAATTGATCAATAGGAATTTAGTGGTTGTAGAGGAGTGTATAAATGATATTAACATTGATAAGAATCTCACTGCCACAAATATGGAGAATGGAACCAAAAAGAGAAAGCTTGAAAATGTAGAAGAAATTGTTGAATTTGCAAAGGGTACTATAGAGAAACATGTAGAGAGTGAAGTAAATAATACAAGCAAAGTGACTATTTAGCATTCTTTGACAATAAAAGAAGGTAGGGGCAATGCAACAAGATAGTCAGATTCCTAAAGTAATGTTGTTATTTACATTTAAAGAGACTAGTGTTTAGAGGCATTTGCATGTATACCTTCCACCATTTTGATTGTTTTATCATAACCATTATTGGCAATATAGGGTATAGATGGATGTTGAAGATCTATTATGCCAATGAAGCCATATAGGGTGTTTATTGGTGCTATGAGGATGAATATCTTTGCTGGGGAGGTCTTTTGCTTATAATTGGTGCTAATGTAAGAGAGATCATTGTTTCTAGTAGTTTGAGATTACATGGACACTTCAGGAGATTAGATTTCTATAGGTTGTTTGTTATACCCCGAAGTCATAGAGTCACAATAGTTCCACCATGTAAATCGACCTATAACAAGAATTGATCTCACAATGCTTATCATAGATACGATCTATATAAGATGTGGACGACTCATTATTTTGAAGTAAGCAGTTAATTTGAAAATTTAACTAAAATTTATAGTAATGATTAAAACCTTAAGTCAATATATATAATTACATGTATATTACCGTAGAATTCCTATGTGATTCTACATCATATCATGATAGATAGCTAGTTTACATATTGTTCATCAGTTCTTCATCCTAAAGATTCTAACAAGACCTTAAACGAAAACTTGATCATAAACTGGTTGATTCTCACTTCCTAGAGCTTCAAAAGAGAACTAACTTCTAGATAGTTGTAACGTAGCGTAATTAATCAGAAGTCAATACCTACAAAAAAATCTAGTGAGTATGAGCAATTATAGCTCAGTAAGTTGAATTGGAGACTCATAAATGTATACAAGCACAATCAAGGTTATCAAGTAAATATTTTCATTAAATGCGACAAACAAGTGCCATCACATAACGTAGTTCGATCTGTTGTGAAATCAGAGTAATTTCACTCACTCTAATCCGAGTTGAGGAGTTTTCATGTTATGTAACAGTTCACAACCAAACCCAGGTTTATGCAATGGAAACTCTGCTCCTCTTAAGACTATCCTTCAAACCAATTCTCTTATCCTCACTGTGACCTTCTCTCTTATCACTTAGTTTGATTAAAGATGAGGAAAAGACCAATTTGCTTCCAGTGCTATCTTTTTCGAAGGTATTGGTGTTTGGTTGGAAAATCTTAATGACCCTCTAAAGGGTTGCAATGCATGACAATTTAAGGTATTAGGGTCGATTAGGATTAGGTTTAATATAGGGTGTTTTAACAATTTCACATTAATCCAATCATAACAGTCATCAATGATAGCACACATTCTAGCACGAAGTTAGATACGCAAGCTCATAAATAAAACTACTTAAAATCATCATCATACAAAATCCTAAGCCTCCGAGTATTCTAAAATAGTACTCCAAATACGGTGAAGTGATAAACCTAACTTGGAATTCTGAGTCGCTCAACTCCTTACAGCAGGTTGATTCATCTCCATGTATCCTATAATATAAATATGCTCCTTTTTAGTACTTATACTTAGATGATACATATTCTAAGTTAGGATTTAACTCAATTCTCCTTATATATGTATCATTTACTAACAATTCATCTTACGTTAGTTTGGAGTTCGATTTCCAAATCCGATTCCAATTCAGGTTGTAATTTGATTTCAACTATGAGTAATCATAAAATACCTTTCCAACCCTAATGTGAAATTAATCACATTAAGCTCGAGTATCCCAATATCATACTAGGTCTTAATTTAGTATTCTAACCCACTCGGTATACTCTAATCCCGATTAGTGTACTGGATTTACACTTGATGTAAGAAAATTTTACAATTTTTGTATAATTACCTAAAATTAATTTTTATACCAAATTTAATATGTACTGATATTATTATCATATTATCCAATTTAACCTATTTTTTTACATTTATTAAAATTCCAATTTTACATTACTAAATTACTCACATTATATCACTTAAGTATTCTATAAAAAAATTTTGAGTTCCAAACTACACTCCTAAGCCTATTTATTTTTAATTATAAATATGCTCAATTTTGTTCAACTTCTTAAGCACTATATATTTACATATATGATTAAACTTAATCACTATTTTTCCCTAAATCTATAGACAATAAAACAATAGAATAACAACTTTCAGAATTTTTTAAGTAGAATTAATAATTTTAAGAAATTTTGCAAAATCGGATGAGATTTGGGACTTACGTGGTTTTTGAGCATTCGGCCACCAATACCAGTTTAGGGTGTAACGGCCAGTCCAGGTGGTCGGTTTGGAGTGGAGTGGTGGTGGCAATTCGGTTCCAAGTGGTGGTGACCGTGGTTTTAGCCTAAATGCACCAAATGCACAGTTTTGTGAAAAGTTTTTCTAAAACCCTAATTTCTCTCCAGTTTTCCTAATCTTCTAACTATCCAAAGGGTCTTCTAAATTTTTTTGGCTATTTATAGGGCCATAAAGCAATTATGGTACATTAATTTAGACAAGACAAGGCCCATACCATTTCCTATTTACCTTTTTTGTTGCTTGATTCTAATTGGTTCTTTTTTTTTCTTCCTCCCTCAATTGCCACGACTTGATCTAGAGCATTACCTATTTCCATATTTTTTTTATTTGATTTTTTTTTATAATTTTCTTTAATTATTTAGCAGTTTTCTAACAAATTTTGAACAATTTAGGTAATTTCGTATATTTTTACTTATACGTAAATACTTGTGAGGTACAAATAAACACTCCTAAATATTATTTAGCTCATTCTATGATTTTTAGTATACATATAATTTATCTTTAGCAATTTGTTAGTTATCGGAATGTATTTTACGCATTTTTTATAAATAACGAGTAATATACTTAAAATTTGAAAATATTATATTCTCTTATTTTATTACTTATTTTCTTAAATTCAAACTTACGGGGTCACTTTTACTAATATTTCTAACTTTAATTTATAATTTAGGTTTGATCGATTTATTTAACCAATGAGCTTAAACTTTATGTACTAAACCTGATTTTATAGTTACTTAGCTTATATTTAGGGCTTACACTGTTGATATAAGTTTCTATGACTAAGCAAGTGAATATTATTTTAGTTTGCAAGAGGGTTGGTTTTTTCCATTGTGTTAGCAGTTTGTTATCAGACATTGGTCCAATATAAGCGTTAAATGTATAGTAGATTCACATAAGGCTAATTAATAGGACCCATGATGAATATAATAACATTAGACTATGTTTATTAACCTAGTAGTTGAGGCTAAGAGATATTTGATACGATTATGTTGGGGCTAGTTACTCATGTTTAGATGATTTAGTGGCTGATGAGAGAACTGATCCCATAATGCTACTAGAGTTGATTATTCAAAGGGTTTTTTTAGAATATAAGCCTGGGCTAGATTGGACTGTTTTCCTAACTCCTTTTTCAAGATTATGTTTTGTAGGTGTTGAGCTTGAATTTTCTTGTTTTTGTTTTCTTTAATCGATTCATATCAAAGGTTATATCTATTCGATATAAACTCTCAACTAAAAATTGAAGAAAATCTGATTTCTTTTATAAGTTTTAAAACTTAGAGTTGCTAATAGAGTTAGATCAAAATCAATTGGGTGAGTTGACTTTCATCTAGCTACTGATGTGCAAGAAAAATAAATTTTGAAAACCAGATGCTTTAGATTCGAGGACTATCCTGTTAAACCCCAAATGGGTATCACTTTTAACCTTTCAATTTAGTTTTATTTTTCAAAATACCTTTTTTTTTTTACATGAAAGAATAATTCTAAATTTATAAGTAAAGAAGATTAACTTTATTTATAAAAAAAGAAGAAGAAGAAGAAGAGAATAATAAATTAAATTTATTTACAAAAGGGAAAAAAAATTCCTTATTTTAAGTCGTACCATAGGTGCCTACATACCTTCTAATAGGGATTGGACTTACTATAGTTTAATTGGTAAAACCTTAGGTGAGTTGATTTATTTAGATTCTGAAAATTTGCCAAGTTTATATCTCTTAGCCATTTTATTTTTTACTTGAAAAAAATTTATGGAATAAGGGCTCTATGCTTTCAATTGTCTATTTTTGGAAAATTCTAAGAAAGAGTTCTAATTTTGAAAAGGGTTAACTATGAGTTTTTACTTTGGAAAATAATTTTTCTAAGTGATGAAACTCCTTTGTTTATTTATTTATTTACTTCCATATTTTTCTAAGTATTTAAAATACTTTATTCATATTCATTAATAAAAAATATTTGAAAATACTTTACAAAATAGAAACCAAGGGAAAACAAAAAGAAAAAAGAAACCTTTTTAAAATATATTTCTAGTTTTTTTCTTCTTTTATTTTTCTTTGTCTTTTTCCTTTTTTATAATTTTATTTTTCATAATGAAGTATATAAATTAGAAAAGAAAAGGAAAAAAAAGTAAAATAAATAATCAAATCTAGGTTTGCGGATGAGTCATACAAAAAACATTGGTGGGATCATGCAAGTTCGAACTATGTCAAGATCGAATCACACATGACTCATACGTACGTATGAAGGAGACGAAATAAGCAATAAGTAAGGGGTTAACAGAGGTGGTACAAGTTGTCCACCGAAATGGTGGCATTGAGGGTTTTTATGTGACGATTGCTGGAGACAAGAGGGTAGGTGGGTCTTGGGTTCTAGGACACCATGAGCTTAACCATGGTGTTATTTTCCTCCTAAATGCGATGGGAGGTGGTGTTTCGAAATGGTAATGGGTAGCGATCAAGGTTTGGGTGCTAACGGTTGGTTCTCGCATTGTAGGATACAATAGAGAGTATATGTGCTTAGGTTTAAAAGCTTAGGTGGTAGGGAGTCTTGTGGATGTGCTATCTCTGCTTGAGGTACTTCAAATACGCCCAATGTTTAGAAAGAGAAGGCTTCTGTGAGTAGAGTAAGAAAGTAAGTTAAAACCACTATATGTGTGTATATGTGTGTTGGAATGGTTTCTTGATGTTAGGAACGAATTTGGGGTGCTCTATTTATTCTGTTTGATCCTTAATGAAGTTTAGGAAAGTCAAGAACAAAGTAAATTCGAAGATTTCCTAGAATGATTTTTCTAACAAAATCAACTTGAATTTGACCATGTTTTGATTCATTTTCAATGATGGAACATGTTCCCTTTGCTTTGTTTTTGCTAAAAGAGGGATTAGATTCTTTGAATTACATTAAGAAGCTTGAATCAAGATTAGTTCAAAATGAACTTAATATGCATGACCTAAGTTTCTCCAAACTTTACTTGTACGTTTGACCTCATAAATAATTCTTTTTAGATAAGATTTTGGGTTCAATCTAAAGTAGGCTATGCCTGTTACACAATTCCACGCATGTGAAAAAGTGGCTTAAACATGAGCCATTAAGTAGGAACAAAGGAGAAAATTTTGGGGAAAGGAAGAGAAATTGATAGAAACTAAAGAACATGTACCTAACTTACCTAGGTGTATGAGTGAATTATACCTGTGCATTTAAAAAAAAAACAAAAAGTGCTCAAGCGCCTAAGTTGAGCGCATCTTAGGCTGCCTTGTCCATTTAGTGACAAAGCTTTTAGCCTTAATGCAAAAAGATGACAAGACTTAAACCTATTAAAATGATTAGAGTTTTTTTTTTATATTTTAATTTTTGTTGGATTGATTTTTGTTTACCACCCTAGCTCTAACCTAAAATTAGCTTCAGTGACCAATACACATGTTAAAATTGATTTAATTTTCAAAGTATACCCTAATTTAATGGTTTTAAGACCCTTAGCTCAAAAATTAATTTAAGTCTATATGGAGTCTAAATATTTATTTAAAAAATAATATGACCTAGAATCGTTAAATTACATATGTGTACTTTGACTCTATCTAACTTAAAGAAAATAAAAGGAACATATCCATGTGACTTAAAATTCCTAAAAATGACCCAAGACCATTTTTTTTCTTTTGAATTTTTTTTTTCAAATTTTTTTTTTCTAATTTTTTGTATTTTTGAATTAAGACCCATTTACTTCATTCTAAAAAAAAAAAAAACTCTCAAAATTACAATGAGCAAAAATAGGGTATTTATAGCTGCTCTTCTTTGTAATAATGTTCGAGTAAAACTCTATTACAAAGATAAATGAGACACCATTTTTGCCCTCAAGATGAACCACATTAAGAAGTACTACATCTAGTTAGCTATTTTAGGCTTGATCTATTACGGATTTGATGAAAGGTGAAAGATATTTTGAAAGAGAGAAAAGGTACCCTAAGAGTTAGTTAAGACACGAGAGTAGGTTTTTCAAAGGGGTACAATACCCTAAGAACTAGCTATAACCTTAAAAAGTCACTAAATGAAGGGTAGTGCTCCTATGGGTTGGCAAGAATCCTAAAAAGATACTAAATAAAGGGTAGCGCTCTAACAGCTAGCAAGAACTCTAAAATGATACTAAACAAAGGGTAGTACCTTAAGAGCTAGTAAGAACCTCAAAATGTTAGCGCTTTACGAGCAACCTTAACCTAGTTGTACTCTTTCTTAATTAATTAACCTCAACAGGTATGTCTTTAAGGGGTTAGCAACCCTAATTAAGAAATTGATCTTATACTTGGTAGTGTTTTTCTAAGCTGACTAACCTGGGTAGGAATGTCTCTATAAGACTAGCAAACTTAAATGAGGAAATTGATTTGAAACTTAGTAGTAATTTTCTTTTTTTTTTTTTATAAAATAGTAGTGCTTTTCTAAACTAACTAAACTAAGCGAAAGCATCTCTAGAGGACTAACAACCCTAAATGAGAAATTGATTTGAACCCGGTTATACTCCTCTAAGTTGACTAACCTAGGTGAGAGTATGATAAGAATTAACCCCTTCGACTAATCATGCGTAGCCGAGCTAGAGGACTCCAAGGACTCACTCGAAGAATACTAGCTCAAAGTTATATCCACGATGGCGATTCTTATTTCGAACTAATCACCTGCTGACCTAACTATTAGACCCCCATGTATGCTAGACCTACTCTTGCCCAACAGTTGTGCTATGGCAGGATATCAAAGAAGATAGTCCTAAGGCCTTCTGAGCCAACCAAAAGCATCCGACCCCAACTTAAGCTCATTACTCTATAGCTGGATTGGCTAGCCCCTGACGGGATCCAAATCAGGTCAACGCCTGACTGAAAGTTCTCTTTTCTCTTCTTCGCCCACTTTGTACCATATTTCTAACATCTAACCACCAAGTGACACGTATCTTCTAGGACAACATTCCAGAAGGATTCTTACTTTTTAGTACTGAATATTCTTTTTCTCTTTTACCGTTTTTAGTATATATTATGTAACCTAATTGTAAGAATACCCTTTTTCTTTTCATACATGTAAGATAGCCCTAGTGGATGGGTATATAAACCCCCACTTGTTTGTCTGAATCATACATTAATAAAAAAATTATTTACATCTCCTTTGAGTAACCTTAGTATTCTCATTATCCTTTAACTCTTGTCTATTTCGCTTAACAAGGAGTATTGGTGAGTAACCCTTTAGTTCGAACCAGTGAGTCTCATCTGGCAGATTGTAGGTTGAGTAAGATCAAGTGGTGCTTCATATCCATTTGATAGCTACTAGGACTTTGCTAGCTTTTCTTTTGTTTTTTTCAGTTCACTTTATTGTAGTGCTTCTCTGTATATTCGACCCTGAAGACGCATTAGTGCATGTAAACCCTACTTTTAGTGGGCCTAAGACTACTTTCCAAATATTCCCAAAGATCAACTAGACCAAAAACTTAAGTTTATATTTAGAAACAAATTAAATTTTTCCAATCCAAAAAAAACCAATTATCAATAAAACCTAAGCTTAAAGAACTACAAGCTCTAAAGTCACTTAAAACCCTAAACCCTAAAATAATTAAGGAATTTTAACCCTAAGTAATTAATCGATAATTTAATTTGAATAATGTCATTCAACTTTAGAAAATTTCACAATTTTATAAAAATCAAATCATAAATTACAAAACAATGCGAGATGAAAACCCTAAAATAATTTCCTATAAGGCCATACCTTTATCTTCATGTATAAGCTTTACACATAAATAAGTAGACTAGCCAATCACCTTAGATAACTTATCAATTGAGAGTTGGAACCATTTATCAATTGATAACTTTTTAAAATCTAGTGATAAGACAATTTCCTTATCACCCTTTCACTTATACTACATATGGACAATTTTTCACAAGATTTCATAAGCTTAACTTTAATAAATGAGACAAGACCACTCCATGGCCCAAAAAGACTTTAAATGGCAGATTTGGACAAGGGAGAAAGGGGGGTCATGCTCTTGTCTTTCAACCATCAATCATTTTCTCTTACACATCACTATTCACCCCTTAATGCTTACATCATCAATAATTGTAATTGTTGACTTTTGTGTAAGCTACAAGATAATCAATTAAAGCTTCTTGCACACACTTCTTTCCTCATTATAAATTTGCCACTCTCTCCCTCTTTCACTCCCATTTTCACTTCCTTTTCTCTCACTTTAAACACAAATCAAAAGAAGAAATCAAACTCCACAAATTCCCAACATTGCCACTACCATTTTTGCTTCTACACTCACAGCAATTTCTCTTCTTATTCTTGTGTCATTTTCTTTCACCATCTAAGATCTTTTAGAACCATTAGAACTTTCTACAAACCCCATTCCAAAAGACCAAAAGATTCGGGTTCCAAAAGGTTGCAAAAGAGGAAGCAAAGTTAAGAGCTTAAGTGGAACCATTGTGTACAACCACCATATTTTGCTTTAAGGACGAGTAAGTATTTCTTGTGATTGTGGGTTAGTGATTATGATTAGGAGACTTTGATTTCTTGAAGATATAAGTAAGGTTTAAGTTGTTATAACACCAAAAATCGTTTTAAGAAACAAACCATAAAACCTTTATATGAAGTTGAAGCATGAGCATGTAAAGTTGGTGTTTTGTAACGATACTTGTGTAACACTTTGAATGGAAGATTTTAAGTTGAGAAAATCTTGAAACAAGAACTTGAATGGAAGATGAACATGCTGGACGTGAGGATTCAAAGGTCATTTGGATGTTGATTTTGTTTCCATTAAGTTAAACATACTCAAATCTAGACTTAAGTTAAGGAAAAATCCATCACATGAAGTTTTATGAAGAAACCAACTTTGTATGACATGAGCTATGATATGGAGGTTATATTAAGTATAAGATCTTTTATTTCTTTGTATGAAGCATGAGTTAAAGGATCATCTTATGGAAGAAAACTTAAGTTAAGATTTAGATACAAGTAGTTTAAGTGCATAATCTACTACCTAAACTTAAGGAAATTATGAAATAAGTTTAAAAACCAAGCAAGAACCCCTTAGAATCATCATGACAGATCTGGAACGTAGGAAAAAGAAGCCTAAAAATATGATAAAAGTGAATGAACAAAGTGAAATGATCAACCAAAGCAAGTATGGTAAACATACAAAGCCTAAAACTCAAAACCGAGCCTAAAACTCTCAAAACAAGCCTAGAACTTTAAGTTGGGCCTTCAATAAAATTCTGACCAGCACCTTAAAACATTAAGAGATGATGTTTTGAAGCCCATAAGAAATTCACCTAAGGCCCCATAAGCCTACCAAAGTCACTAACTTTAGTTTGAACCAAAAAACAAGCCCATTTGACAATTTAAGCCCAATAAAGGGCCCATGAAGTGGTTATTAGCCTTAGGAATATAAATCAAAGTTGTAAATCTGATCTCAAAAGTATTTTAAGCTTAGGATAAAATCTTAAGACCAAGCCCAAAGGATTTTTCAAGTTATCAAAAAGCCCATTTACCATACAAGGCCCAAAAGTACTCCAACACATGAGGAATGCTACTGTTCTGACCCATGGACAGAATTGTATGCCTTATTTCAAAAATATAACCTCACCACATTAAAGTACACTAAAAAATGATGAAGATTGACTATAAGATCATAAAAATCGGATTTAAAACGAAAAAATTATACGCAATTGAACTTTTAAGTAAAACCGAAAAAATTTATGAAACCAAGTCCAAAGTACAACTTAAAGGGTTTTAGCTTAGTTTTCTAGGTTTTTTTTTTCAAATCCTTATAGTATCATATTTGCGATGTCCAGGGGACCCGGCTTTGGGGAGACGACCTATCTTGGATTATTTTGATTGATCCGCATGGCTGAGTGAGTAAATTCTCGATGACTCTTTACTTGATTGTGCTTGTAGAATAAATGCACCTATAGTTATATATATAAATTTGGATGCTTGTGGGATATGGGAGATGCATGTGTATAGATTTATGGATAAATGTGATGACTTGTTAATTATATATATAATAATGGGAATTGTTTGTATTAATATATACATGTGAATTGTATGGAATGAAATTGTTTGATCATCCTAAAAATCGAGTTAATCACTCATACGATTAAAAAATCAAAATGAATCGTGCATTCCCCATATTGCATACGGATAACACCGACTGCTGTTTCATGCAGAAGATGGGAAGGGACTTATAGGAATACAAGTTTCCTGTAGGATTGGGCACTAGCTATGTCATCATATATATTGAGTCCCTATCCTAAGCTAATGGGCTTACTAGGCGCTGGGAGACGCTAACCATCGGCGAAGGGCCGAGTCTTGCGGCTTCTGTTTAGGGCATGTGTTTATGGATTGCGGAAGCCACCACACCGCTAGACTTGGGATTTTAAAAGATATGATTTGATTTTGGTAAAGGAAGTATACATATATACATATATATATATATATAGAGAGAGAGAGAGAGAGAGAAAGAGGGAGTTTTGTTTTGACATGAGTACGATAGTGCAAATGAAATAAAACCCAAGGTCTAGAACCCGGATTTTGGTTTGGGTTGGTTAATTATCTCCAAACCCCGACTTCAGGGGGTGTAATTCTGAGTCGTATGCAGTTCTTAGGCCACTGCATGCGTTGTTTGGCATACTGATTGTTCATGCATTCATATAGTTGTGCATTTAATAAATTTCCGTTATGTGCTATTGATGAGGGTAATTATCTTACTAAGCATAAGCTTACACTCCAACAGTTCTTTTCCTTGCAGGTTGATCGATAGTTAGAAATGGGATAGGAATCGAGTGCAGAGTGCTACCATTGAATCAGTATGATGAAAATCTTGTGTAGTTAATTTGGAATGCTTCGAAAAACAACTAATGTCTCAATTAAGTTTAGTATCTTTAGTAAGTTTAGAATTTTCTAGAATTGGCTATCTTATTTCACTATTTTGGTAGGGGATACCGATTCTCTACGGTTCTAAGGAACTGTGGAAAAATGGATATCCATAATTATTTATATTATATAATGAGCCAATGAACTAAAATTGAAGACTCTAGCAAATAACTATTTAGAGTCTTGCAATCTCTGACTTAAAGGCGATTTTCTTATCATGGGTACACATGTGATATGAAAATTTTAGGCAATACTACTAGGCCCTCCCTAGGGTCGCTACAGTGCTTCTCTAAGGGATTAACAGATCTAAATAAGGAATTAATTTAAAACGGAGTCGTACTTTTCTAAGCTAAGGAACCTGGGCTAGAGCTACTCTAACGGACTAGTAATCCAAAATGAAGAATGTTAGTTGAAACCTAATCATACTCCTCCGAGCTAACTAACCTAGGTAGAAGCGCTTTTAAGGGACTAGAAACCTTAAATGAGAAATTTGAATGGAAACCTAATGATGCTTTTCTAAGCTAACTAACTTAGGGATGAGCGTCTTTGATACAAGGCAAGTGCACTTATCAGTTTTAATATAGCGGATATGAGTCCGAGTCGATCCCTCAGAGACCTTAAATACTAATACTAACCTTAACTCTATTATCTAACTGGAAAATTGTGATAGGTTGAATGAATTAAAAATACTAAAATTAACAAACTAATTTAATTATGAGACTTGATTAAGCAATTTAGAAAGCGATAAAATTAAGAACGACTTTATGAATGCAAATAACGTATTTAAAAATTATTTCCCCTAGTGTTTAACATGTGACCGCCTAAAATGTATCCAATTCAATCTCTATTAT
The DNA here is from genome assembly GCA_024138005.1 of Lumnitzera racemosa. Classification (NCBI taxonomy): domain Eukaryota; kingdom Viridiplantae; phylum Streptophyta; class Magnoliopsida; order Myrtales; family Combretaceae; genus Lumnitzera; species Lumnitzera racemosa. The sequence goes on from JAMXBC010000008.1 coordinate 74,773,328, forward strand.
TCTTGACCGGAGGGATTCACAATTAAAGTTAACACCTTTTTCAAGCACAATAACCCTAATCCTAAATTATTTACCAGAATCTCTTCACTTAGTAATATAATTTAGAATCGCATTAATATATAATGAATTCCTACACAAAAGAACAACTTTCCATAAGAATCATGTATCTTATCTCTAAGTACACATGTAATTCTCTCCAATTATGTCAAGAACTTATCATTCATGTGATTTCTCAATCATCATGCATAATATCATAGATTGATACCCTAGAAATATCAATTAATAATTAAAACACATAATTAAATCAAGAAAAGATAGAAACTTTATTGAAAATTACCAATAAATCTAATAGTTATATAAAACCCTAGGTTCCACAATTCTAAATACAAGAATTTTAAGATATTATAATGAAACTAAAAACGAATTGCAACAAAATCAAGAAGTAAAACATGAAAACCCCCTTTTGTTGATGAAAAATCTCTTCAATCTTGAAGTTGGGTGTTTCTTTCATCTTTTGCTCCTCTTTCTCTTCACGTCTCTTATCTTTCAAATGTCCAAAGTTATGTGCGAAACCCTAGTATGTCCTTTTATAATGTATTGTAGGGTTTCTTTTTTCGTCACTAGACACAGTTTGGGACATAGTTGTGTCCCGAGGTTGTGTAACTTACTGACCTTAGACAAAAATTCTTCTTGGATAGACACAACCTAAGGACACAGGTGTGTAACTTTCTAACCAAAATTTGCCACTTTCTCCAATTGTTTATGTAACTTCAAAACTTCATAACTCATTCATTTGAACTCTAAATTGAGTGAAACTTGATTCCTTTTCTTCGTTTTCAATTCGAGAACGCGTTCAAACCTTGAAATAAAAATTTTAGTCAATTAAGTATCAATTTCTGTCAATTAAACCAAAGATATAAGGGAAATACTATAAAATTACCATGTGAAATGTATTTAAAATAAGAGTTATCAGTCTCTAAGGGACTTGCAACCTTAAACAAGAAAATTGAATTGAAACCAAGCCGTACTCCTCTAAGGTATCTACCTTAGGAAAGAAAAGCACTCCTTAAGCTTGCTAAATCTCGAAAGCTCATTAGAAATGAGGAAGTACCCTATAGACTAACTTAAGAGAGATTAGTGAAAGGGAAGTGCCTTATGAGCTAGCTAAAACCTTAAGATAAATCAATAATGTAAAAGTGCCCTATGAGTTGGCTAAAACCCTAAGAGAAGATTTGAGTTTGAACAACATTTTATGAGATAACTCGGACCTTAAAAGATAATTTAAGAAGAGGAAGCGCCTTATGGGCTAGCTTAAAACCCTAAGGAAATGATGACGGGATAGTGCTCTATGAGTTGTTTAAGAAACTAAAAGATGACGAAGAAGGAAAGGCCCCTTATATGTTTGCTTAAAACCTTAAAGGAGATGTGAGACGGGCTAGCAATTTATGAGTTATCTAGAGCCCTAAAGGAGATGTAAGTCAAGACAGCGCTCCATGAGTTGGCTAGATACCTAAAGGAGACATGAGTCAGGATAGCGCTCTATGAGATAACTAAAATCCTAAAGGAGATGTAAGTAGGGATAGTACTTTATGAGCTGACTAGATCCCTAAAGGAGATGTGAGTCAGGACATTACATTATAAGCTGGCTGGAACCCTAAAGGAAATGATAAAGGGATAGTGCTCTAAGAGTTGGCTAAGACCTTGAAAGATGATTAAAAGGGGGAAAGCACCCAATGGGCTAGCTTAACAATCTCAAAGGAGACAGGCCAGCTTAGAACCCTAAAGATAATGGAAAATAGGAAAGTACCCTAAGGGTTAGCCTATGACCTTTAAAGACGATTGAAGAAGCAATCAAGGTGATGTAATCCTTTTAAAAAACTTTGTGACTTAGATATTTACAAGAAGGAACTTGTTGATTGAAAGCCACCTATGATAGAATAGGCATTAAGGATAAGGTCCTTGTTTTGAAAAAAGTTAGTGAACATCAATCATGAAGAAAACTACATCAAGGAGGATGAATTAGACTATTAGGGTAAATTTAAAAGGTGTGACCACTTTGGAAGAAAGCAAATAACCCAATTTGAAAACTTGGCCACTAAGGTCGATATGGATTTGAAAAAATGAATGGAGAAACTTATGAAATGCCTTTAGCTTCTCCTTCTCTTTCTCCTCTTTTTTTTATTATTATATATTTTTCCTTTTCCTTTTTTTTTTCTTGGGAAGTTTGCTAATAGGTATAAATTTTTATTAAGAAGCCTAAGCCCTATACTAAACCATATCTTTCCTTGGTAACCATGTAGGCATTTTATATTCTTCTCATCTTCAAAATTATCTCTTGGTCTAATACTGTCAGGGCTAATCTAGTGGCATACTAACCTTTGCGGTGGGGCCTTGTATTTTTGAACATTTCTTTTCTAAGGAAATGGTAACTTGTGATTAGTCTAGTTGAAAAGGACTTCCTTTTATACTTTCAGTTTGGTTTTCACTCTTGACTACTGTCCTAAATATTACAATCCAATTTCTAAGCGACACATCTTGATTAATCCGTTAGGTCTTTTCGATTTAGTATTATGAATTAGGATTTTGGTCAAAAAGGTTTCAAGAGGGATTAATGAAAAGGCTTATTTGAAAGGATTACTTATTCAACTTGTGTTTTCAAATCAAGAACCTTTTAGCAAAAACTAAAAGTATGCTTACCCCAGTTTTAAAAACAATTTTTACTTAAGATAAATTATTCTTTAAGATCATAAGAGCTTTTATTAAAAATGGGTGGTATTGTAGGTAGGGGCGGCCTTGTGTTTGTGATCTAGGATGAGTAAGTATTTTTGTGTCTATGATGCAGAATGTGATTTAGAATGTGTATGGAGGCTTAGTGAGTCTAAAGTCATGTTTGGGCTTCGAGTTCAAGGGCCTCTTTTCCTTTTCCCTTGCATTTGGGCTCAACTTTTAGGCTTCTTTCTTCTGCTCTCTTCTTATTTATTTTGCTCCATTCTCTTGTTGTTTCTTAGCTCTTTCTCTTTTTTAGCCCAAAAAGTTATTGTCTTCCTAAAGTGTTTGGGATTGTGTGTATAATTTTTTGTAAGCTTTTCTTCATTTCAAAGAAAATAAGTTATCTTAAATAAAAATTATCTTTGAATCGATGTCACTAAAGCACATATAAACCAATTTTATCCTTTTCTCCCGATTAAATACCATAAACTATAAATTCCCCATTATGGGGTAGGTCTTAATAGGGTATAGTTTTTAAACACTCCTTAAATAGGCTTAATGGCGTTGGCAAGTGTCAAACATGTTGAGATATTGAAAATGAACGCCTAACTTCATTTTGATTTGCATTTCAAGTTTAAAAATCCTCACCATTAAGCTACTCGACTCTCAAATAATTTAAATGTTAGTTTGTGGGACATAGTTTACCTCTTTTTATTCTAAACTTCTCAATATTGAGTTACCACTTAATTAAGTAAGAGTCTGCATTAATTTACTTGAGGGTGGAAATTGACTTTGTCCCTAAGTTTCTCAAAATGTTCCTTAAAACATAGCCCAATGAGAAACAATATCTTTCATTTGATTTGAATTCAAAATTAAATTTCAAAGACCAAATACCCTAATGTCGTAATAGACATTTCGTGTCCCTATTAGCTTAAGAAGATAATTGCCATAAACTTATAGGTCAAATGCCCCTTAGCCTTTGTGTTTGTTTATAGGTCTAGTTCTCTCAAGTTGAATGGGCCAATGTTGATGTCTTATAGAATTCATGTTTGAGATGGAGGTGCTATGAATTGCTTTTTTGTTTAGATTAGGCATTAAGCTTAGAATAGGGTTTCTTTGCATTTTAATAAGACCGAGGTTACTCTATGTTTTGCATCGATTTATGGTTAGGCTTAGTTTTCTTATTAGACTAGGGGTATTGGTTTGTTTGGTTGCCTTGATGGCCCAAGATTTGTGATTGGATTAGCTATCTTAATGAGCCAAGGGTTCATTATTTTGGTTGGTTTCTCTAATGGGTTAAGGGTTCATGTTTGGGTTAGATACATTAACAGGCCAAGGGTTTTAGGTTGGCTACTTTAATGAGTTGATGGTTTGTATTTGGATTAGCAACCTTAACGAGCCAAGCATCATGGGTTGGTTGAGCTGCATTAATGGACTAGGGTTTTGTGTTTGAGTTAGCTACCTTAATAGACTAAGGGTTCGTGCTTGTCTCGAACCCATAAAAAATTTAGTCATTAGCAACTTCTTCTTTTTTTCTCCCTTATTTTTCTTCTTTTTGTTTTGTTAGAGAGAAATATAAGGCTTTATTTTTATAGAAATCAAGTGATCATATTACAAATAAGGATAGGCGATTGTTTACTTAGTGTTTTATTTACAAGCTTACAAAATTCATTTACATAGAGAACAATGATTAAATGAATACTATTGAAGGTCAATTTACCAAAAGGGAATATTAAAGACTAAAGAAGGATGTGCTAATGGAAAATTTTATTATCATGATAAATTAGAGTGCAAAGAAAAACAAAGAGAAGGAGCTTAACATTTATTCTTGATTGTTATTTAATCAAAATTGACATTTACCCTAAGCTCTTCGGTTACATTTGAAAACTTCCTAATCTAACTCTTGCAATCGAATTCTAGTGTCCTTTAGTATCACTAGTGCTCCTTTAAGGACCTTTTCATTTTTTTTCGGATCGGGCTACTAAGGCTTGGTTGTGACCTTCAAGAAGTCTAAGCTTCACTTTCAAGTGGGCAACCTCAGCTTCCAGTAGTTGTTCACGAATGGAAGGACGATATGATGACTTATTGACTCTTCAGTTGTTAAATTGTTGATTGCTTGCCATTTACTATGGGCTTATACATTTCATGGATAAGAATAATTTATTAAGAAAATAAAAGGATGCAAGTGAAAGCATACGAATGCTAGGACCATCAAGTTCCTACATCATTTCTTAAGTTGCAACCCCATTAATGATTTGATGTTTATAAAATACCCCTAACTTTTATAAAAGAATTTATTTAAGTCTAGTAAGTATTACAATGGTACAAAAATATTTACAAGGAACTGGTACAAAAATTGATTACATTTCTAGGACACTCAAGTATTAGTAGGCTTGCAACTTTTAGAAGTGGTATATTAACTCATGTTTAAGGAATGTATATGCAATTAAGGTGGATTTTAAAGGTCTTCAAGTTATGTGACCTCACACATTTTTTAAGAAACGGTTTCTTGGTCATGAGAAACTTGAGTGGGATAGCCTAATAAGAAGAAATGGTTTCTTGGTCATGAGAAACTTAAGTGGGATAGCCTAATCAGCTCTGAAAATAAATTAACTTACAATATCTAAAGCTTACACAATGACTTCCCATCCTAAGATCTTAAGACAACCTAGGTCTAACCAAATCTATCTTGCATCCATGATGCAATAAATAAAACCTCTAATATCCTAGGTATATTGTATGCAAAAGTGAATATAACAACTAAAAAAGAATATTTACAAGAAAAAGAAATGCAAATTAACATAGGTATTTTAAAAAATAACCTATTCAATCTATTTGAAACCTTAACCACTAAAGATCAAGACAATTTAGGGCTTTAGGAAAATGTTCTCAAAATTGAGTCAAACTTTAATGCGAGTTCATAAAAGTTCAAAGAAGAATTTTGGCAAAATATATTTAGTAAAATAGAGTATATAAACTATTTAATTTAATAAAAGTACAATTTTACCTGGTAACAAAAATTTGTATTGTAAACCTAGAATATGAGCCTTAGAACATAGTGAGATGTTAAAAATAAATTACTTAAGTCATAATTGAAATAAAAACAAGTTGACATAAATATATAATTAGTTACATATGAAGGTGGCGCATGGGTTTAATAAAAAAAATCTATACAAAATCAATATAATTATATATAAAGCCTATAATTTGTAACTAAATTACATAAAAATATTAAGACATGAACTAAGGCAATTGCTAGACTTAGGTTATGCTGCTTTGGGTGTGGCTTAATGGGCAAGGTGCCATACTAAGAGATTAGTAAATAATACATGAATTACAAGTGTAAAGTGCTAAGTAAAAACCATTTTGGATATATAAACCCTCCCTTTCCTACATTGGATCATTTTCATATATTTTAGATAGAGAAATTGATTAGAAAGCCTAAAGAAAAATTAAGAAGAAAATAAGCTAAAATAGAGGATTTTCTAGAACCCTTGCCTGAGCTTGATTAAGGATTGATCCACCATCATAGTTTAAAGAAAGGGGTGATGACAAGGTGGGCCAACATACCCTCCACCCCCAACAGTGGTTAGAGCTCCCCGTAGTGGTGAGCCGACAAATTCGCCCCGTTTTTCCTAAAATTACTAAAAATATCATCTAATGTCCAAAAATTATGAAACTTGGTTTTGCTAAGTATTTTTGTTTGTAGAATTCAAATCTAAAATTAGATTTTCAATATTTTAAGTGCTAATATATGCTCCTTAAGAAAAAGTCCCTTTGACTAGTTTTTCGTTGCATTTTCATAAACCTTAAAGATGTAGTTTTAACTTGATTTTTATTAAGTCCTTTAAATGTTATATTTTTATGCTATATAATTTCATTTTCAAAATCTTTAAGTTGGGTTTTTGAGAAATTTTAGTCTTTCCTAAAGTAGTTGTTAGAAACTTGTTTTTCTAAAGAGCCTTACATGCACTTAGTATAATTTCTATTGTAAAGTGGTTGTCAAGTCAAATGTGGAAGTACAAGGCCAAATCTACATATTTTATAACTAAAGCTATAAGTACTTTTATTCAAATCAAATGTTTTTATGGTTTAAAATGACAATGTATGAATATTTACGATGACTTTAGGTGATATTGTATTATATTCAAATGAATGGGTGGTAGATTGGATTAGTGTTGATGTGATTTTGTAAGTTACAAAGGAAAATAGAGGAGTCAGAAAGTTGATTATTTGAGTTGAGATGGTCAAAAAATGAGTTAGAAGGTTAGTTGTAATGAAGTATATAAGTTGGAGTTAGTTGGAAAGTAGGTCAAAAACTACGTTGTCTTTATGAAGTGATTTTTATTATATTTACATTTAACTTTGAGGAAGAAAATTAGTCGAAATGTTGGTCAAAAAGTGTTCTAAAGGAACCTTATATACTTTAAGTGAATCAGAGACTGGGTCAGAACCTACCCTAAAAGGGAGTTTGCCTTTAAGAAGGATCCTAAAACCTAAGCTCAACACTTAAATAAGTTTCTATTTTAGTTTATATTTACACTTAGGTGTTAAGAGAAGTTCTTGAAGTGGCCCTAGTAAGGTACTTATGTTTTGAGTAGACTGTGTCTACTTTAATGTAGTATGCCGCTAACTTGTCTGACAGATTTTGTTGATCATGTTTAGGTGCTGATATGAATGCATTGACTTGATGAATTGTAAGTTGTATTGTGATTAATGTTTTAAGCATGCCTGTAATGTATTAAACTACAACTGATGTAGAGTTGATGATCACTACCATGTCAATTGCTTGGGTATAGAGATTGAATCAACTTGACAAATGACTAGATACTAACCCTACTTCCTAAAGTGTTCACATAAGTGAACCCGAAATCATGGCTTTAGAGTTACAACTGAAAGTAAGATTAAACAAAGTAAACTTAACATATAACCTATGAGTAATTGTTGTGTTGCTTGGTGCTAGAATGATGCATTTCATGGCATGGCACAAAACGACCTATTTGGTCATGTTTTACTTGAAAACTTGATTTTCCTATGTAAAGAACTTGGTTTATAAATTCAGATTTTCAAGCATATAGAGACTTGCATAGCTCAACTTGGGTAAATAAAATTAACAACTTTTTCTATGTTCCTGAATTAGGTAATTCAGATATCAAGTAATGTTGACTACTCGGATGCTTTGGGTTGGGGCTAGGTTAAGATATCAGTACCGATAAATGTTATGTACATGGGCATGACATCCTTCAATTGTATATGTTGGTTATTGGCATGTTAAAGTTGATATAACTGTTATAATAACTTCTTACATGGTAAAGATAGGTAATTGTGTATATTGTGTTGGTATCCACTCTTAGTTGGCAATGTGTTAAGGGTATAAACTTATTTTATCCTCAAGTTAGAAGACTACAATAGGTTCGAGCTTTTAGGGGGATGATTTTCGAGTACGTTAGTCAACCTATTTGGAGATGTTTGTGATCAATTGAATTTAGTTTCAATGGGATGTAGTGGTAATGAAATGGGAAAAAAAAAATTTGTATGTTTGGCCTTCTAACTTATAAATATTGTAAATAGTTTCTTAACTCTAAGTTCATGGCTAAACTTTAGTGGAAATATGTTTTATAATGAATGAAATATCATAATTTTATATAAGTGTTTAGCAGCTTTTAGTTTGTGATGAAGCATCCTTTGTTATTAGGATGTGACAATATAAACCCTCGATTAAAAATTTAATAAAAATCTTATCTCTTTTATAAGTTTTAAAATTTGGAGCCCCCTCTTGACCTAAGTTTGGAAAAATAGAGTTAAATCAAAATCAATTGGGTAGATTGACTTTAATCTAGCTATTAGTGTGTAAGAAAAATCACTTTTTGAAAATAATTTTCCAAAACTAGAGATTTTGAACTCAACAACTATTCTATTGAACCCTAAATAGATATCACTTTTAACCTTCTGATTTAGTTTTATTTTTCAAAATGCCTTTTATTTTTACATGAAAGAATAATTCTAAATTTACAAATAAAGAAGATTAATTTTATTTAAAAAAAAAAAGAGAGAGAGAGAAGATAATAATAAATTAAATTCATTTACAAAAGGGAAAATAAAAATATTTCTCTATTTTAATTTAGCCCATAGGTGCCTATATACCCTTTAATAGGGATTAGATTCCCCATAGTTTGGTTAGTAAAAGTTTAGGCGTATTGATTTATTTAGATTCTAGAAATTGGCCAAGCTTACATCTTTGAGCCATTTTATTTCTCACTTTAGAAAAAATTATAGAGAAAGGGTTTTAATTTTTCAATTGTTTATTTTTGAAAAATTCTAAGCAAGAGTCATAATTTTAAAAAGGGTTAACTATGAATTTTTACTTTGGAAAATAATTTTTCTAAGCGATGAAACTCTTTTTTTATTTATTTATTTACTTTTATATTTTTCTAAGTATTTAAAATACTTTTTCATATACATTAAAAAATATTTGAAAATATTTTACAAAATAGAAATCAAAGGAAAACAAAAAGAAAAAAGAATTTTTTTTTATATTTCTAGTTTCTTTTTTTTTCTTCTTCTTCTTCTTTTTTTGTCTTTATCTTTTTCCATTTTTTTAATTTTATTTTTTGTAATGAAGTGTATAAATTAGAAAAGAAAAGGAAAAGAAAAAGTAAAACAAACAATCAAACCTAGGTTAACATGAGGGGCAAACGGTAGACATGGGTGGGATTACAGAAGTTTAAACTAGGTTAAGATAAGATCACACGTAACCCATACGTATGTATAGAGGAGATGAAGTAAGCGATAAGTAAGGGGTCAATGGAAGTGGTTTGAGGGGTGGTACAAGTTATCCACCGACAGTAGTGTCACTGGGTGTTTATGTAGCAATTGTTAGAGACAAGAAGGTAGTTAGGTCTTAGGTTCTACAACACCACGAGCTCAACCATGATATTAGTTTCCTCCTAAACATAATAGGAGGTAGTGTTTTGAAGTAGTAATGGGTGACAATTAAGGTTTGGGTGCTAGTGCTTGGTTTTTGTCTTGTAAGGCATGTTAAAGAGTAAGAGTGCTTAGGTTCAAATGCTTAAGTGGTAAGGAGTCTTGTAGACGTGCTATCTCTACTTAAGGTGCTTCAAATACACCCAATTTCTAGAGAGAGAAAGCCTATGCTAGTAGAGTGAGAAAGTGAATTCAAATCACCATGAGTGTATGTTCTACTAGTTTCTTGATGCTGGGATCAAGTCTAGGGTGCTCTATTTATACTATTTGATCCTCAATGAGATTTGAGAAAGTTAAGAACAAAGTAAATTCAAAGAATTTTTATAATAGGTTTTTTGATGGAATCAACTCAAATTTGACCATGTTTTGATTCATTTTCAATGATGGGACATGTTCCCTTTGCTTCATTTTTACTAAAAAGATGGATTAGATTGTTCAAATTACATCAAGAAGCTTGAATCAAGTTAATGAAACCGAACTTAATAAGCATGACCTAAGTTTCTCCAAACTTTACTTGGCATATTTGACCTTACAAATGATTGTTTTTAGATGAGATTTTAGGTTTGATCAAGAGTAAGCTATGCCTACCACATGATTCTATGAAGAATTCAAGTGGAATAATGTGGAAATCATGTGAAAAAGTGGCTCAAACATGAGCCATTGAGTTGGAATGAAGGAGAAAATTTTGGTGATAGGAAGAGAAATCAATGGAAATTAGAGAGCACATGCTTGATGCACCTAGGTGTGTGAGTACATTACACATGCGCATTTAAAAAAAAAAAGAAAGAAAGAAAAGCGCTTAAGCACCTAGGTGCATCTTAGGTTGTCCTGTCCATTTATTGACAAGGCTTTTAGCCTTGATGTGAAGTGGTGACGAAGCTTTTAGCCCTATTAAAATGACAAGGCCTTTATGTTTTTCTCTTTCTTCTTTTTTCTTTTTAATTTTTGTTTGGATTGATTTTTATTTACCACCCTAACTCCATCCTAAAATTAGGCCTCATTGACCATCACACAAGTTAAAATCGATTTGATTTTCAAAGTATACCCAATTTAATGGTTTTAAGCCCCTTAGATCAAAAATTAATTTAAGTCTAAACAAGGTCCAAATATTTTATAAAAAAATTTAATATGATCTAGAACCGTTAAATTACTCTTGTGTGCTTTTTAACTCTATCTGACTCTAAAAATAAAATGACCATGTCCATGTGACTTAAAAACCCTAAAAATGACCTAAGATCTAAAGCTTTTTTTTTTCTAAATTTTTTAATTAATTAATTTTTTTTTTATTTTTAAATAGAGACCCTTTTCCTAAAAAATCACTGGAGGCACCTTCTTATAGATTCGAAGGTGAATATTTGCCGATCCCCGTTGATGACAGGTATCAAGGCCTTCATTTTGTAGTTTATCGACTTTGCAATGGATTAAGGTTATTTGTGCATGAAATATTATTGCACGAGCATTGTAGCAAGATCGGGAGGTGTGATCTTAGCATGAAGAATTATAAGTATGGCCCATACAATAGTTCATGTAGCATATTATTCACGTATGGCTTATTTATTTTCCATTATTTCTTTTATTAATTTAGTAATATTCGTTAACCATTACTAGAAGTTATAGGCAAGTAGCATTAGACGATATCAGCAATTACAGGCTTTTGGTAGAGCCAGTCTAGCAGTTATAGGCAGTTGGTAACATTAGTGAGTATTGCCAAGAGTTCTATTTTTGTTTTATTATATTTATGTATCAACGGCATAAATGTAATAAAATACTTTATTTTCGTAATGAATTAAATTTTAGCAAGCTATTTTATTGATACCCTAAATGTGCGCTTGCATTTTCTTGTGATCTTATCAACTACTTTCATTCAATTGTGGCGACCAAAATCAACCAAACTTAGTTTGTTACATTCTTAGCATGGCCTTATGTCTAGCTTATCGTCGCCAATCGTACAGATAATTTAATTCTTCTGTGATCTCTTCCGAAAGAATTAAACATATCATTTTATTTTTTTGTTCATAAATCAAAACACAAAAAACCTACAAATAATTAAAAGCCTAATTTTTTATGCATGAATTCTTTCCCAAAATTCTTATTATATCGCTGATCCTTTCAATTGATAGATCATGTTCCTTCACTACCCCTTATATCAGCCATTCCGACCTTTACTATGAAATTCTTTGCGCAGATTTCCTCTACCCCTATAACATTAACTACTTTGAAACTTTCACTATCAAAATCAAAAAGAAGAAAGCAACTTTGTTTAGCTGAAACTGTTGATATTTTCTGTTGAATTATTTATGGTTGCCTAATTGATTGGCTATGTTATTTTTATATGTTCAACCTTTACTCTATTATGCTTAGTAATTTTACTATTTCCTTTTGTCATTTTTTACCACTACCAAGGTCAAAAATTTAAATATGCGTATGTTTATGTTAAATTATCTTTTAATGAATAAGATATGACTTTTGGTATCTATTTAGTTTTAAATTTCTTTTAACTCAAGCTTTTTTATTATGACAAACGCGGGGAGAAAATACAATATCTCTATAGAAGTACAGTGATTAAAGAAAATGTAGCATGAAATAAGGAGGAGCATGTATATCGGATTTCAAACTTAAACTAACATTGAACTAGTATTTTTGAGATCTTACAAGTGATCTTGTTTTCATCAAAATGAGAGGCATGGACATAAATTCAATGAATGAAAATAATATTTGTGACTTCTAAATATTATTTTTATCTTAAGGAAGTTTATCTAAATTAATCTTGTAATAAATCTTTTTCGACATTTCAATAGTGAAAAATTTTCTATGACTATTGATGAAATTATGTGAGCGTTTGATAGTAAATTCATAAGTGAAATCTATTTTAAAGACCCATCTCATAAGTTTAGTAAGAAATATTTATAAGGATCATTCCATACATGACTCTTATAAAAGATCTGTTATTTACAAATAACAACAAATTCTATCACAAGTTCTACTACCTATTAATGTGCAAGTTCTGTGACTATTTTTTGGAAAGTAAAAAACCTTAAATATGCAAAAATTTTCAAATTTTTTTCTTTTTTTAAAATCTAAATAAAATTTTCTTTTCATAAAAAATTTTGTTTGAATTAAACAAACAATTTTCTATATTGTCACCGGACTTTATGGAAAAAAAAAAGTTGATACTTTTATCTAAAGATCATTTTGATAGAAGGGGGAAAAAAAAAAAAAAAGAACAAATCAAAGCACTTTTGGAAGATAACTCATCTAAGTTCTTAGAATAAACTACTAACCAGACAAAAAGAATAAAATTCTTTCTTGAGTTGAGTCAAATCTATCTAACCCATTTTAGATATCAGTTCTTCTTTCACCTTTTAGTATTGAGTTTTCCATCCATTCACGCCGTTTGCAAGCTTAAAGGAAAGCCTGTCATATTCCTTTCCGATGAGAAAGAGCATGCCATGGTTGCTAAATTTTGTTTAACTTGGATGGAAAATTTTTTCAAACACTACCATAACATAAAACTGTAGGCTTAAAGGGTGAGTTTCACATTGGATTACTATATCCTTATCAAATTTACAAGGAAGATGGTTTCAGGCGAACCCTTATGGGATGAGTAATGCATATCTTATGTGCATTCTCAATTGGTCATCAGAGCTTCATTCTAACATGGAAAATGAAAAGGTTCTAGTTTATATTGATTTTGCACTATGAGCCACTTATTATTTCACTAAACTTCTCCTGTTTCAATATCTTTTGCAATTCCAACTCATTGATAATGGATATTGTAACTGTAGGCCTATTTGGATGATTTGATGCTTTTGTCCTTAGTGAAATGGATGTTGGAGATGAATCACATAGCTTTTGGCAAGAATTGTTTTTTTGAGAATAAGTCATCTTAAAAAAAGAAATGCGTATGTTTTGATAAATCAAGTTAAGTATTAAGTATGAGCTGTCCAGTGTGCATAGTATTATAATTTATGCATAATGTGTTAAAGCAATTTATGAATATTATATAAAAAGTAAGTATTCATTATATATGTATACTAATCTGCTCATATATATTTTACAGTAGAATCCCATAGATAATTAAAGTATGTATTGAATTACAAAAGTATATCATCAATAACATTTCATGATATTGTATTATATAAAAATTATCTTTGACCATATTTAGAGGGAACATAAATATTTAGTTCAACATGTTGTAAGACTGAGGTCATTTTATTGAACTTAGAGGAAGATATTAAAATTATACAAGGGAGTACCCAAAGTTAAGTGAATATAACGAACACGACTCCCCTAATAGAAGATGTTACATGTTTAATATCATTGGTCATTTCTCCATATAAACGAATATAAATATTCTATAGACTTGAGACTATCATATTTTCGTGCTTTGATGTTGTAGAAAGCAATCTTGATTGAGATTGTACTATAATTACGTGTTATAACTTAATGATGAGTTAAGATAGAATTCATTATTATTTTGAATGGGGGAGCCGATATCTAAGGTCGCTTAATTGATATAATAGTAACTTATAAGCTCATCCATGACAAGTTTTATTGAGTCTAATTTATCTTAGAAATCAGGTAAACAATTAAATATTGATAACATTTCATGCAATGATTTAAGTACAAATATTATTTGATGAAAAGAATTATATATGTAGTATTTGGTTCATAGTGATTTCTTGTTCATAGTTTTCTATTATATTGGATGACCAATAGTTATTACTAGACAATTTCTATGAACTATGTTCGGAAAGATACTACTTTTGCGTATAAAAAACTAAAGGGTCGCACATAATAGCATGATTAATAGGAACAAGATATTTGATATGAAATTTTAATGGATACTAAAATTTATTAAAATTTATTTTGGGGCTGGGAATTAATTAATCCGAAATAAATAAATTGGAAACATGTTAAACACATTAAATTAAGAAGAGAAATGGTGGAGTAAATGATATGGCCATAAAATTCTTTGGATTAAAAACGTTGGCATTCATTCCATAATGAATTTTTGGAAAACGTTTTGTCTTTCTTATTATTCAATTCCTTAGCTATTGACTGACCGTGTTTAAAAACCTTGATTTTTAAGAAAAGTAAAGATGCCTTTTGCTTTATGAGAACAGGGAAAACCTATATGTGAATTCGACCAAGCAAAACAAAATGGACATATAGTTTTTCTGTCTCCAATAATTTTATATCTAATCCAAGTAATTTAGTAATCTAAGAATTAAATTGTTCCATATGTATAGATACTGCTAAAGAAACTGTGTTTGGAGTTCTTATGGTAAGCACAATACTTTAAGAGACAAAGTGATTCTTGCATTGCACTTGAGCTCTATCTCCAAGTGGAGAAGGATATTTTATTGTAGAACAAAAGGTAAATTTTTTATAATCTCATATTGTTCAATTTTACTGCATATGCCATACGTGGATCCTAGGAAATAGGTTTTTGTAAAAAATTTATTTTTCCACTACGTTATATTGATCTGCAAAACCTAACAAATAAGAACTTCTTGATTTTAGATAAAGAAATCATAAGTCTCCCAAATATATGATGTAAGAGGAATTCTAATAACCTTTAGATGATAACCTAGTAGATGATGTATTTGATTTGGTTTTTCTCAACTCATAAGCCATTAAGGATTGTCTATTGATAGTGATTGTGGGTTTTTCATATCCATAGAGAAATAAAAATGATATGTATATACAAGGTGCTTCTTGAGTTGAGAACTAGAAGCTCTTAAACATTAATGAATCACTCTTATGTATTTTTTAATATGTATGGTTAGGTTCAAGCTATGTGGCCATTGATTTAAGCCCAATTGTCTGGACACATAATTACTATAAACTTTCAAAATACGATTATATATATATGAATGACAGTATTCCCAATTAACTATCTACTTGTACCAACCATATTACAAAGTATATCACTACCTTCATTTCTCCTTACAATTACTCAACTTCATTCAAGGAAACATAAGAAACCTTTACATATACACACAACCCACACCCTGCTCCCCTCCATCCAGCCATGGGTGAGTAAGTATAGGATAGGTAAGATATGAGACTCTACTCTGACTCTTACCTCACCATGTAGGTACATATTTCCAAACTTTGGTATCTATACCTTATCCTATAGCACTTTGGAACTACCCTGTACCTTAGACCTTATGGATCCCATAAATCATTTTTTATATAAATTTTAACATGGCTAGCTTCTATTTATTTTCCTTTCCTTTCAATTTCTTTCATTGTTTTTTCTTTTTGATCATTTTCTTCATTAATTATTATTATACAAACATATTAATTTTAGTGAAATCTCAACCTTAATTTTAAATACTAAATAAATAATTGTAAATTGGCCTCATTAGGGGATGACTTATTTCGGCAATAAGAATTTTTATAAATTATAAATTTAAAATTACAATCTCTCAATTCATAATTACCATTCATAATGATTCTCCATGTATTACAATTACTAAATCTTAACCTATTGACTAAATCTTTTTCAAACCTATTATAAACCTTAATCTTGGACAAGGGAAAAAAATACTAACACTAATCTCAATTAAATCTTGACTGGAATAAAGTTATATAAATTTATTATGAGATATTTTTTAAACCTAATACAAAGAAATTATTGCTTCAAAGGAAAATAAGTTAATAAGATACTTTATTTAGGTGCTTCATGCAGATTTTTTTCTTTTTAATTTTAGTAGAGTTGAACTTAACAAATAAAAAATGTGGAGTGAAAAAAAAAAATGCAATAAAGAGAAGATTAAGAAGAAAAAGGCCAACATGAGGACATCGGGTTTAGTCCAAGGTTTTTCATAAGCTATGTTTTTTTTTTTTTTGAAACCCATACAAATGAAATTGTATTATTTTTTATTTATTAATTTTATTTAATTATTAATAAGAGTGAGTACAAGTACCTTATATGCTTCACACTATAGGTTCTAGAGTAGGTATAGAATACTCTAACATCATATCCATATTTTACTATATAGTTACAGGTTTTGAGAAATTAATACTCGAAACCTATCTTATAACCTTAAATACCTATTCAAAACTGACCGGTTAAGCAAGATCTAGGTGAGTATTCTACCCCTTCCCCCTAGGTTTTACTTTCTTTGATAAAAGCAAAAATTCATTCTATGTATGCTGATATGTTATTGTTAGTAAGGTTAGTTTACCAAATAGTTTTTTTATCTTTGAACTAAATTATTGTGCTTCCATGAAGAAATTTTTCATAAAGTAAAAATGTCGATATCCATTGCGCACATTTATGCGTTGATATGTATGTGTGTAATATAATATGTTGTTAATGTGACTTTTATGTCATTGGGTTTTGGTATATGGGGTTTCAATTAGTTTTGTTGTTATACAGCCTAAATAAAGAAGGAATAGTAAAAACCCTCATCCAAATATGATGCGCATTTTAAATTGACATTATCAAAGCCATTCTAATGGATTACCTAAATTATATTGATTGAGCTTACTAACGGTTTGCTTTTCTTTTATTTGGTTTTCTCAAATCAATTCCATGTTTTTACATTTATTTAAAAACTGACTTTTTTTCTACTTTTCCAAAATATGTTTGCATGTAATTTATTTAGTATATGTGATGTTCTTCCTACAATCCTTTTCCTTCGGTCGTACTCTTTTTCTAACTTAGTTTCCAAAATAAACATTTGCAGTCAATTTGTTAACATAGCATGGGAAACATTAAATATAGTAAGTGATCTGGAATACCTATAACAAAAATGAATACATGATACAGTCATTTACTTTTATTGTCTAGCTACTGATTAAAAAGAAAGATATAATGGAATGATCATAAATGAGACAGAGAATGCCTCTGCTCCAACTATTTTTCTTTTCTACGTGCAAATATTAAGCTCAAATTAAAGGAAATATGAACATTTTCTTAAATTGATACTTTTTCATAAAAAAACTAAAATATGTGTTGTGTTTGATGCAAATTGGAGGAGTATTATAGAAGAAATAATGGAAAAGGTTACCAAACTAGCTAGAAAAACATTATTGGTAAACCTCATAGCCTAGATATTTATACTTTTAATTGATGATATATTATTTTGTGATCATAACCTACCAATTGATGCAAATTAGTGTATAGTAACTACATTTTTATGTGGAATTTAAGCTCTTGAAGACCAACCTTTTTGTTTCTTTCAAGTATTATAATTTTATCATTTTGTTCGAGATTTGCTATATATTACGAGTAATTTATATTGCATCTAATCATCTCCTCTCATGGGTAAAACTAAACAACCCTATTTTTTATTGATTTATGTTTTATATCTGCTGGTTATACTATTAATCTATCAAAATTGAGTTTGCATTTAACTGTAAGTTCCACTTTCTTTATATAGAATATTTTATTGTATTCCATAGATATTGGTAATAGGAGATTCCATCCAAAGGGCCATTAAGCCTAAACTGATCTCTTAAGGGTTAGTTCATGTTATTTCAACCCAAGCCAACTAACTTTAACTTATTAGTCTTAAGTCCAAATATGAGGCTTTGAGGAAAATACTTCGCTACAACCTAACAATTAGCTTGAATGCATGCGTTTAATAAGAGCTTAGATTAAATAGGGAAAGCTTGAAATAGGTTGGAATTAAGACCTTAGGCTTCAAACCTTCGAAGCTTAGGTTGACAAACATTGGCTCTAATATTTAAACATTTGAATTGTGATAAATGGGGGCAAATAGTTTGGGTGTTACTATGTTTAGCAACTATTAGCCACCCTATTCCCTTAAAATAGGAATCTAGTCTAAACAGTTGATTTGCTATGCAATCAATAGTTCAACTACCTTTCTAAAGCCGTTAAATCAATCATCTATAAATAGGACAACAAGGATTATAAGTAACTCTCTTGGACTCTCCTTACAATTACACTCTTATATACTTTGCCTTTACATACTTACTCTCTCTTCACCAATTTACTTACTTAGATATCAAAGTAGTAATATAGGATAACCTTGAAATCCCTATAAACTAACTTATTTCCTTTTATAGATCACTATAAGCCCATTACTAGATTTGACCATCAACATATTGACGTTATATATTTTTGAACAAGTACCCACATGACAGGAATGTCTCGAAATACCAAAAGCAACATTGTTGGGGCTACCAGTATTTCCCACTAATCCCATAGGACAGAACCCCCACAACAACAAATAGATTTATGCCTTCCACTAAATAAGAGTAATTATGCACAATTTTACCAAACAAAATGAAGAAATTTTGGCACAAGATGAACAATTATAGAAGAGATTAGCTAAAAAAGATATTCCACCACTGCTGGAGGATGTGAATGATCCCTCCATTCATTCACCCAAAAATAATAATCAGTAAGGGTGCTCTTATTGTGCTTTTGTTGAACTTGTTTTACCCACAGCTTCATGTAACTGACTACAAAATCCGCAACAAGCACTGCCACCAATTGTTAGCTACAATTATATCCTTACTCATCATGATAATGGAAGGCCTAGACATTCTAAGGTTTGTTCACCCCCTTATCGATCTGTGACTGATATGATTCTCCAAGTTCTTGAGGAGTGTATACATAATCTCTCTAAAGCATGAGTTGCTAAGAATTTCTTAGAATGTAAATTTTCCAACCAAAAAAGTCCATTTGTCCAAGTGGTTCAAAATGAGATGATGCTACTAACCATTAAATTTCCTCAATTCGGGACTGTTGGTCCCGTATAAGATATCGAAGGGGTAGTGTGAATTGATATCTTTAAATTTTTGAATTCTTTTTTGTTAAAAATGAAGTTACCTCTCTTAACAACTTATAATGGTGAACAATGATAATTTAATGATTCAATGCACAACAGATAATAAACAAAATTAAAAGAATGTAAGGAAGGAGAAAATCAGGTAGAGATTTTATAGAACTTCGACCTTCTACCTACTACTCTCTTCCAGTTCCACTGCTATGGACCCGACCTACTTTACCGGTGTCGTTCCATTTGATTAATTAAATCAAATCATAAAAATTACAAGCACTTGTTACAGTGACTTTACGATACTCTACTTTGCCTATCTAGCCTCTTAACAACCTAGGATAATACAGATCAACAGAATACAAATGTACTTGTTTTAACACTCAAACAAAAAATAAGAATTATAAATTACAAGTGAGAACAAAAGTATAAAACTCAAACAATTTCACTCTGAAGAGAAAAGAGCGAATGTTGTAATGTTTACTTTAGTAGAACTTTTTGAAGAAGTATCCGAAGAACATTATGAAACTTTTCAAAAGGTATACTCTAATCATGATTTTTTTTTTTATGCAATGAAATTTTTTCTTTAGAGTTGTATTTGACATTTTGAATCCTTCTTCCTTTTATATTGAGTTTTTCCAACGGCTAAAAATATGAAGATTATCTTTTATCTAATTGTTAGTTATTTAAGGTAATTCCTTGGATAATTTTGGAGAGGACCTCAATCTTTTGAATTAAAAAAAAAATCTCCTTATCTTTTTAGATCAGATATTCTTCAATCCATAAACACCAAATAAGCTTATGTTTTGAATTTGAAAATATCAGCTTTCGTTAGCTATTTCTCTATAAGCATTGTGTTCAAGATTTGAAATCCTACAAAATCTGAATCAACCTTATCCTTATCCATTCTTATGCATGTCTTAATTTATCCAAATATATTTTCTCTTAAAATAAATCCCCATAGATCATGATTTCATCTTGAGTGAAACGGGATTAAATGTATTTTCCTAATACACTCAATCTAGTAAAGCTAGGTCTTGATTAATTCAAATCTGATTTAAAGTTGTTTTCAACGTTATACTTCCAGACTTACCTTCTGAACAAGCTTTTGAAGAATATCAATCTTTTATTTCTGAAGTTTCTGAATAAGCTTCTGAAATACTATACCAATTCTTCTTAGAAAATCTTTCAAAATACATTTTGAAAGATTTTCAAACTAGTATATTTTCAATCAATTCAAAACTTCTTAATAAGCTTCTGAATGCACCTCAATTTGCAATTTTAAACTTTTTGAAGAACTTTCTAAATACATACACGCTTGTTAATTCATTAGTGTTCTTCTTTTTTTGTTATCATCAAAATCTATGACCATGAAAGATATCTAACAGGGACATACAATGGAACTTAAGACCCCGATGACCAAGTCTTGCACTTCCGCATGCTAATGAATTTGCATGGTTGTAGTGATGCAATAGCTTGCAAAGTGTTTACATCATTATTTCCTAGCTAGTAAACCATTAGTAAAGGACTCCTCTATCATCACTTTCCTTTAGCAAGAACCAGATGAGTCGAGTGGCAATTATTTTGCTCACTTCAATGCTTTTATGATTAAAATCCACAATTTAGACAAGAATATTGCTCTATATGCCATTAGTTGTGGAGTAAAAGATTATGGAGATCTTTTTAAGCCTTTAGCCAAGCATTCACCAGATGATGGATCAATTATATAATAAAGCCAAAATATTCATTCAGTAAGAAGACAAATCAAGGCAAGGCGAGATTTTAATGAAGAAAGGTTGAAAAAGAAGTAAGATAAAGAAAGGAGCTCTATGAAGGATAGGCTTGTCAACATGTTCAATAAAGGAGCTTGAAGGGAGGGTAACAATAAAAGAGACCGGAAATGCACCACCCTGACTTACTTGACTTACACTTTGCTAAATCAACTTATGGTGGATATCTTGATAAAGATTCGGGAACAAATGTAGCAAAAAAAGAATGTAAGGAAATCCATCTTAAACCTCAAATAAGTATAGTGACTTTCACAAAGATAGAGGTCACAACATAAATGAGTGTATTCAACTGCAATTTGCATTAGAAGATACATTTTGAGTCAACAACTAAGCTGAGTTATCTATGGTAATTTATTGCCAACTAAGTTAACACGATTAAGTGACCTACTTAGAGAAAGCAAAATAATGATTGAGCTAAAAATGCAAGAAGAGACAACAATAATGCTAACAGAGAGAACAACAACAATAAAGCTTGTAATTAAGTTATCAATATGATCATTACAAGACCATAAGGTGAAAATTAGTAGGGTTCTTTAAGCTCGCTTAATGTTCTAGGAAGCTAAGTGAATATGTTCATATCTTTTATGTGTGCGTGTATATGCGTACGTACGTGCGTGTGTACGTATGTATATGTTTCTATATGTATCTCTGTGTGTATGCATGTATACATGTGTGCGTATGTGTGTGTGTGTGTGTGCGTGCGTATGTAAAGCTTCAGTTGTTTTTGTTGATATACAGCCTAAATGGAGAATGGATAATTAAAATCTTTATCTAAATATGATAAGAGCACATTTTTAATTGACATTACTAATGCTATTCCAAGCAATCACAGTGATTGAGCTTAATGAATTATTAATTTTTTTTTCTTATGGTTTTCTCAAATAAATTCCAATTTGTACATTTATTAAAAAATTGGCATTTGTTTCTACTTTTTCAAAATGTTTTTGCATGTAATTTATTCAGCAAATGTGATTTTCTTTCTACTGTCTTTCTTCTTTGGTCCATGCTCTTTGTTCTAAGGTAGTTTTCAACAAAAACAATTACTATTAATTCATTAACATGGCTTGTCAGAAATTAAATATAGTAAGTGATCCCAATACCTACAATAAATGAATACGTGATATAATCATTTACTTTTATTTTCTAGCTACTAATATCCAGGAGAAGGAAGATATAAAGAGATTATCGTAAATGAGATAGAGAAGCCTCCTTCTCCAACTATTTTTCTTTTCTATGTACAAATATTAAGTTCAAAATAAGGAAATAAGAACATTCTCTTAGTGTAATACAATTTTCATGAATGACTAAAATGTGTGTTGTCTTTAATGCAAATTGGAAGAGAATTGTTGAAAAAATCATGGAAAAGGCTACCAAACTAGCTAAAAAAGGTTTGCGGTAAAGCACATAACTTAGATGTTTAAATTGTTGAATGATATTTGATATATTATGTTGCGATCATAATCTATCAATTGATGAAATTTATATAATGTAATACTATATCGTTTAATGAAATTTAAACTCTTCAAACAATCTTTTTTCATTTTTGGCAAGTGTAATAATTTCATCATTTTGTTATGTATTATCATTGTGGGGGCATAAAATATACAAGACTTGCTACATATTACTAGCGATTTGTATTGCACTAGCCACTACCTTGTATAGATAAAATTAACGACCCTTCTTTTCAATCAATTTATATTTTAGTATCCGTTACTATTATAATTTAATAGGATGAACAATAGTCTCCTAAAAAAATGGATTATATTTAAATCCTCCTTACATTGTAGTGCAACTAGCGAAAATAAAAAATAAAAAATTCTATCAAAATTGAGTCTACATTAATTTACATTTATATAGCATAGCAAATTAAAGGAACAAGTGATATTTAACTATGCATAAAAGGATAAATATTAAGGGGTCCTAAAAAGTTAGAATATTATAACTTATGGAAATAGAAACTCAAAACTTACAATAGAAAACCAACACTAAAAAGGAAAAAAAAAATGCTTCATGGGGTATGACTTACTTAAGATCTCACTATAAATCTATAAATAGGAGTAAGCAAGTAACTTTATTATACAGATACCTACCCATATACTACTTGATAGGTAAGTTTTGAGTGGATACAAAGGGTTGCTGAGTAGGTTCTAGGTATCGATTTATGGGAACCTACTTCTATATGGTAAAGTAAAGATATATATTGACATATCTTATACCTATCTTAGAACATGTACTACTTTAAGATTTACATAATGCAAGTTTCAAGTATCTTCTACCCACCCTTTAGAATTTATCACAACGTAATATATGCTATTGAATGAAAAAGTATATTATATTTTCTTCAATGAAAAGAAGCTATAAGAATAAAAACACGATCATATTAATGCTAAAAAGATTTAGCTTAAACCCAAAAAAAGCCTTAAACATAAATCTAATAATAAAAACCTAAAAATAATAACTTTAAATTTTAAGAGGTAATGTTTGTTTTTGGTTCTTAAGAACTTAAATTTACTATTCTTTTGTGAACGCACTCTCGTATATTTGTTATTTAATTTTGTAAAGGGCTAAATTTGGTCCATGAGCCTGTTAGATTGGTCCATCCAATTCAACCTTTCTTAACTTAGCTCACACAAGAAAGTAAGGCTTTATTGGGCCTAATCTCATAAAAGAAGTTTACCTAAGGTCCATTAAGGTAAATGATGAATTTTAGCCATTAATCATCGTCACCATCCAATGGATGAGATCAATGGTCATCCTCTATAAATACATCTCTCCATCCCTCATTTAGAAGAGAGAGAATTAGCATGGATGCTATTATATTACCAAATTCTCATTGTAAAAGATCAAACACTTTAATATTACAAGAATACTTCTGTACCCTTTATTGATAGTGAAGTTTGATGCTTTTGAGCTCCTTCACTTATCACTAAAGTGGTAAAGCCTTATTGAGATCGCTTATCCTCTTCCTTACATTTCTCTCTTAATCATCTCATACAAATTACTTAAGTCATTTCTCTAGTTACGCGTAGCACATCTATCACACAATACGTCTATCATGTAGTATATACATGACATTCGTAATCGAAGCCTTATACCTACATTTTTTATAACCCTACTAGGGGGAGGGAAGACTTGATATTAGCAACATGGTACCACTAAGGCAACGACAAGTTGATCTTACTAATAATAGTAATCAAGAGCATGATGCCCCCACCAATAACCAAAATCTACCTCTGACTGGGGGAACTAATCAAAGAGATAGCATGTAAGAAGGTATTCTTGATAATGCACAACTAATGCATGAGCTGTGAGAGACTAATAAGAACTTAGGCGAACTCATGGTGATGTTCGCTCCATGTACACTTGCTTTGCTTACCTTCACTACTGCATAACAGGGATCAACTACCTCATGTCCTTCTAATGTGGTGCAACAACTCACTCTACAAGCCCCTCAACCATTTAATCCCCTTATTATCGATGAGCAAGTCACTCCTAAAGTTGAGGAGCAATTTCCTATAGTACATCTACATAAGATGTATTACCTAAAGTAAGGAACTATGGGTGCAAATCAAAGCTTATCATCCTCGCCTGCCTCATCACATATTATGATTGTTAACTTTGTGCAACCAACTCCTATGAACCTTGTGCCTATAAGCTCTATACCCGTGAATCTCACACCCATATGCCATACCCTTACGATGTTAGTGAAGGTAAAGGCATCTACCTAAAGAGGTTTATTGGTGGCTAAAGAAGTTTTAGACATGTACTTGAAAGAGATACAAGCTAAGTCCAGAGTTGGGGTAATAGAATTGGAACTTCCATATCACTCGCGCATTGTCACGAAGCAAAACCCTTAAGAACCATATAAGTTTGAAGTTTATGTTATTCAATGGCAAGAAGGGAGAGCACCAAGGAACACTTCCTAAAGTTCATTGAGACCTTGAGGTATACAATCTAGATGATGATTTGAAACTGAAAGAATTTTCTATGTCGTTCACTAAGAAGGCATATACCCAGTATGTTAATCTCCCTCTAAGATCAATGGATTTGTAAGAGAATATGTACAAGATGTTTTTGGAAAAGCTTTTCTCTACTAAAGAAAGGATTACCCTTACCAACATGGGAATGATCTATTAGAAGCCTAAAGAAGATCTCATGGACTATATTAAGTACTTTATAGAAAGTTTAGATATATAAGATGTTTGTGATGAGAGGGAGAAGGTTAAAATTTTCATTCAAGGGATGTTTAGAAAGTGTGGGTCCATCTTGATAATTTTTCGTTGGTTTCCCTTGCTGCCTTAGTTAAGAATGCATGAGGACCAACAACTCGGTGGCACAACAAAGAAGTGAAATTGGAAGATTTAACAAGTGCACTTCATCTGTGAATACAACTTAGGTGAATCACAAAGGGGAGTAAAGAAACCTAGAAGCGATAAGCCTACTAGCTCTAGGCTACCATTGACATATCTATGTCCAAAGACTAAGGTGCATCGGATGCTTAACCAATGACTACGTGATGGAAATCTCAAGCTTCTAACAGTTAAACACCTCCCTAAGAATAAAGAAAAGAATGATCCTAAGTATTGTAGATTTCACTGGAGTGTTGGTCACCCGATGAAGGATTACTTCACTTTGAAGAAAATATTTAATGAGCAAGTTGCACATAATGAAATAATTACAAACAATAGTGATGTTAGAAATAATCGACTTCCCACTCATAACAACCAAAGAGGTGATGTTAATGCCATTAGCCAAGATCCCATGATAACTGAAGTGATCTATACACAAGCCTCTACAAGTAAAGGAAAATCAATTGCAGTTTATGAAGATGAGTATCCGCCTACTCTTACAGCATTGCTAAAGACTTCAAATTTTAGAAACTTTTTTTACTTATTAGGATTTGATCAAAAGATGGCTTGCAACAACGGTTGTATACATGTAGATCTTTGAAGGTTAGTATACAGAGTGTAACACAACATAACCTATGAAGAGAATGGCTAGGGCACATGAAAACACCATCTTGTTCACTAAAGTAGATATGTATGAAGAGCCTTAATCACAATCGCCCCTTGTACACAGAAGGTATACTTAAAAGATGCCCGATCAAGAGGACATTTATTGATAACGGCTCTTCACTAGACATAATGCCAGTAAGTACTTTCAAGTCTATTGGAATTGATATCTGATACTTAGTTAAATAACCTATCTCAATAAATGGCTTTAGCCATTCCCCTATAGATTCATTGGGGTATATTAATGTTCTCAAAGTTAGTCCTATTTACAATACTATTACCTTTCATGTAATTGATGCGTTGATCCAATACTACCTGCTCAAAGTAAGAAGTAGCTGCACGGTCACAACTTGGTTAAATCGACATTATACAAGTGTATTAAGGGGCATTAGGAAGAAAAGGATGTGTTCATTCTAGTTACTAGAAACCCTTTTCAACAGCATGAAACATACTTTACTAAGTCGGCTTACTTTAATAAATATATTGAGGAAGGCGAAACCACAATAGCTAAGCCAGCTGGTGTTGCATTACCAACATGGGAAGAAGTTTAGGAGGGTTAACAAAAGAAGAGAAGGACGCATGGTTGCTACAGGGAAAGAAAGAAGAAGAAGTAGTCTAATGGAATTGAAAGCTTTATTAGGGAAGACGAGCAAAGAGTACACTATTTATGATGGTTTCAACAATCTGAAAAGGTATATCTCACTTCTTTAGATCGCATACCAATGCAAGAGGTTCAACTTACCCCACAACAAATGTAAGACCAAATGAAGCCTCAAATTGAGTAAATAGAAGAATTGGATCTAACGCAGCCGAAAGAGTTGTAATGGCTAATCTTCATAACTAAGAATCTTCCACTAGAATTGAAAAATCATTTTATTGAATTATTAAAGGAATGTAGAGATGTTTTTGCTTAGACATATAAGAGATACCAAGATTGGATCCTAGCCTTGTAATGCATTCATTGAACATTGCACAGCGAGTCATGCCTGTGAAGCAAGGCCAAAGAATCTTCTAGCTTGAGATTGAAGTCCTAAATTGGACAAGAAATTGAGAAGTTGCTACGAGATGGGTTTATAAAACCGATTGAACACCTACATAGCTTATTAACATCATTCTTGTGAGGAAGAAGAATTGACAAATACAAGCATGTGTAGACTTTTAAGACTTGAATAAAGGTTGCCTTAAGGATGACTTCCCGTTACCAAATATAGATATCTTAGTATATGTTACTGTAGGATACAAGTTGTTTTCATTCATGGATGGTTTTAGTGGCTACAATCAAATCAAGATGGCGATCGAAAATGCCAAGCACACTGCCTTCCAAACCCTAATAAGGAATTTCTACTATACGATAATGCCATTTGGACTTAAGAATGTGAACATCAGTTATCAAAGGGCAATGATCGCCATATTTCATGATATGATGTATGATTTCATAGAAGATTATGTTAATGACATAGTCCTTAAGTCTAAGTAGCCTAATCATATGATTCATCTACAAAAGGTCTTTAAGCAGTATCAACTATATAAGCTTTGTATGAACCCACTTAAAAGTATTTTTGGAGTTTCTTCAAGGAAGTTTCCTGGATTCGTTGTTTGTAAGAAGGGGATTGATGTCGATCCTCCAAAAGTGCAAGCAATAAGATTTATGCCTTCTCCTACAACCCTAAAGGAGTTGAAGACTTTCATTGGTAAAGTCTCTTACATTAGAAGATTCATGCCCGCACTTGCAGAAATCTCGTGCCCCTTACATCAACTTCTCTTCAAACCACGACAATGCTGATTAAGGTGGTACCATAGATCTTATACTTAACCTCTACCAATAGGTCTATTAACGCTTTGCATGCACAAGAAGTAGATGGTTAGGAACAACCCATCTACTATTTGAGCCAAATGCTTCAAGGAGGCAAGGCTAACTACTTAACTTACAAAAAGCATTATCTCGCGTTGATAATTTTCCTTACAAAATTTGCAACACTACTTCCTAGCTTACAAAATCAATTTGGCAACTTGTTTAGACCCGATCGAATACTTACTATCATGATCAACTCTATCTGGATGAATTGCTATATGCTTACTCCTACTTAGAGAATTCGACATCCTAGTATAATCTCCTAAAGCCATCAAATCTCGAGCATTTGCTAACTTGCTAGCACAATTCCCAAGTGCCTAAGGAAACTCTATTACAAATGTCATATCATAAGGTTCCATAGAGACCTTAATGATTGAGATAGGTGCTAAATGGTCACTTTAGGTTGATAGGTTTGCTAGAAGCAAAGGATAGGGAGTTGGAATTGTATTAAACTCGCCTGAAGTACAAGAGATGCCATTGGCATTCAAACTTAACTTTCATTGCTCTAACAATGAAGCTGAATATGAGGCTTTGTTACTCAGATTGATATTTGCACAAGAAATTAAGGTATGTCATTTATGCATTTGAGATGATTCAAATCTAATTATCAAATAAGCCATTGGTGAATTTGGGTTAAAGTAGCTTATGCTAGCGTCTTATAGGGCTACAGTGTAGGCTATAGTTAGAAAGTTTTATTCGATACAATATAAGCATACAACTTGATTTGTCAATAGGCATGCCAATGCATTAGCTATGCTGGCCTCTAAAGTCCTAATATGAAATGAGGGTAATAATTTGAACGTCTAGGTAATTAAGAAGCCTATGCCATATACAGCTCTACATTTTCTTGAGGAGAATGAAGAGATGCTAGACAATTGGGTGTCCCATTTAAGGAGTAGTTTGCGTACCCTAGTGCAACTTCTATCTCAACATTGAAGAACTTTGTCAAAATTATGGAACATTGTACTACAAAGGTCTATAAGGTGTTTTATCCTACTGTAATGTTGCTAAGGAAGGTTGCCTCAAGTTGGATAAGTATCATTAAATTTGGTGTGGAGATGAAGGCTAGCATTATATCATTGCATCCAACATATAGGATAATATTGGGCATCAATGGTAAGAGATGCACTTCAAGTGCTAGCACATTGTCCTAAGTGCTCTAAGCTACTTGACCAGAATGAATGTAATTTCAAATCTAATGCTAAAGATTAGAGGCGTCCATACATTGATTATTTAGAAAATAATGTGCTTCTTACAAATAATATGGATGCCAGACTAGTAAAGCAAAAGGCAAGAAAATATTTGATGCATGATGGCTAACTATATAGGGTCTCATTCATGGGTAAGCCATATAGATGTTTTGACCCTCCTAAAACAAAAACAATCTTAACTAAAGTACATATAAGGAAGTATGGAGAACAACAAGGAGGGAGGAAGTTGTACTATCACCTATTCAATAAAGGGTATTATTGACCAACGATGGAAACAAACGATTTAAACTTTGTCAAGAGGTACATTGTCTACCAACAACATAGTGATAGTATACATGCACCTATGGTTACACTCCAAAGTATAACGTCTCCATAGCCCTTCTATACTTGAGCATTTGATATGATTGGCCCTATACATCCACCATCTAAGGGTTGCATATGGATCATGGTAGGGACTAAATGGGTAGAAGCCATACCTATAAAGAAGCCAATAGGACCAACGGTCACGAGCTTCATGAAGGAAAACATCATATGTAGATTCAGGATCCCGAAGCATATCTTGTTCGACAATGGCACTCAATTCATCAATTCACATGTTCGCCAACTGCTGGCCTCTTATAGCATTGATCATGTAAAGTCTATAGCTTACTACCCAAAAGGAAATGGCTAAGCTAAAGCTACAAATAAGAATTTGTTGAAAGTACTTAGTTGTATGGCTTATTATAACTACAAGGAGTAGCATGATAAATTACCCCTCGCACTTTAGGCATACTAAATGTCAAAACGAAAGCAATAGTCCCTATAGAAATCTTAGCCCCATCTACTCAACTGGTTCTCAACGCTAAACTTGAGCCTAATATTTTGCAAATGCTAGACCTAGAAGCACTAAAGGAAAGGCGAGATTTAGCCAAACATGAGTTGATTAATTATCAATAGAAGCTCAATGTGGCTCATAATCACTTGGTGAGGAAACAGTCCTTTCAGTAAGGTGATGTTGTACTTCGAGTAGCTAATCACTTGCCCTGAGATATTCCAGCGCCTAAATTCACACTTAAGTAGGAAGGACCATTCGTTGTTAAAGAAGTTTATGATAGTGGATATTGCATACTTAAAATCAAAAGATGGATGCTATCACTGTTACTGTCAACTTTCAGTATATTAGTTTCATTTGTAAAAAGGAAAGTTCCAGTAAGGTTGAATGAACGAAATTTGCAGTTTGAATCGTGCAAGCTTATTTTACATATTCATCTTTATTATCAGCTCTTTTATTAATATACACTACACATCAAATGAAATTGACAACATATTAATATATGTATAATGTGTTACTCAATAAGAGACTTATCTCTCCGGTAGCACAAGGTATATTTATCTTATGGGCTACAAACTGGTTGAAGCATTGACTCATAGGTCTGCCATATGATATTTTATCAAACAAAATAATGACTTACATCATTTATGTATTTGTTAGTAGAACACATTAAAGTGGTTAAGTAGTAGGTAAAAACCCCTTAACAAGCGATGTAATAGTTTAATTGAACATTTGTGTAAATCCTTGCTATTGGTAATTTACCTAAAGCTTTGCTTGCAATTGAGAATAAATTTCGAGTGTGGAAGGTTATTTCAAAATTTTAATAAGTCAAGACATCATGCCTTATTATTATCCTTTATCTCGTAAGGTGCTACTAAGGAAATATAATATTTTCTAAGCACATACTAGCACAAACTTTTATGAGCCTACTATGTCAATGAATGACTTGTGTCAATTCACGAGGTCATACATGATGAGAGTAAGAAATATAAGAAAAAGATCAATACAAAATCAAGCAACAAAAAAATATCATTCATTAACGTCTCTGGGCTTATATAAAGTGCACTCAACTAGAAAGTCTAAGCAAAAGTAAAAACTAAAAGGTCACATTAGCCCAAAAACTTCAGGGTCGAATTAAAAGAAGAAACAAAGGAACTACATAATCATATCAAGTCTAAGTACCCCTAACTAACTCTACAAGGGAATCAACATCAAAAACCTGATGACTCCTTCTCAACCCTGAGTCAATCTCTCTAAATATAGCTAGAGCCTCCCTACACAGTCTCCTCAAATCTCTTTGATTCAACATCTTTCATGCCTTAGTGGCTATAGACTCCATGATGCCAACTCCAAAATTTAAACCTCATGTCCTTACAACACTATCCACTAAAAGCTTCAATCGGGATTCAGACAATGAATCCCATGGACTACTAAGTAAGGTAAGAGCCTAACTAAGCACGAACATCACAAATTGGCTAATGTAGAATTAGGGCAAATGCACTCTAACTAGAACTCTCCTTCTATGTCATAGAAACACTGCAATGCATTGAATGGAGAAGCTACGAAATAGAACGGTGTCCTCAAAAGTCACCACTAACGCATTTGGCTCTTCCCTTTGTTGAGGTATCTTGATTACTAGGAGAAGACAAATTTATAGATTCACAATAAGCAAAACAACATTGATAGAAGGGGGAGCTATATAATCTATCACATTAGTGTCTATAGTGACATCATGTGGCTTAATATTCTCCTCATTATCATAAAGACCTTCATTAAGTAAAGCATGTGCAAATGCTTGGATTTCCCTTTCCTCATGGTCATTATATTCATCAATGCTTTATAAATCATCAAGGAAATTTGATCTATCATTGTTATCATCACCATCTCGTAAGGCCATTTCATCATCATTGTGACCTTCTTATACAATTGTGTCCTCATACTCATAGCCTTCTTGCGGAGTCATTTCATCATCTTCATTAGCTGGCTCGGAGGATCTTCGCTCATCTCGTCATTGTTGTCTTACACTAAGGAATCTACCCTTATGTCATCACCATTATCATGTACTAGAGAATTTTCTCTCATATCACCGACCCTATGTGTTGTAGAGCCTTCTCTTACGTTTCTAGTGCCTTTAGATGGTTTTTCAAGATCAATCAATTCAACACTTGCATTTCTAGTCCCAATCTAAACAATCTTAAGACAACTCTTAGTCTAGAGTGTCTTACCCAACCCATAACGATTAAGGAAAGGTTGAATAACATGAGGGGTAGACTTTTACTAGACTCGTAGTTCCCTAGTGTTTCCCCTATTGGAGGATGGCTAATATCTTCTACATCCTGTAAAGAAATCATACAAAAGAGAGATATAAGTAAAATGTTTGAGTATCAAAAGTACTAAAGAATGAAATTTATAAGCAATGAGGCATTAAGGAACAATTATATTACCTCAAAAACACAAGTACACTTAGCCTATCTAATGATAAGTAGAGGAAAATCATTGCCATGTGTTTTTCCTTGTCTACTTTTAGAAGATTTCTCTTCATTTAGGGGAAGCCATAAGTAAAAGCAAAGCTTACGAAGGACTACTTTAAGTAACTCATATTTCACAACTTTAGATACATATTGTTTGAAGTATTCTATAATGTTGCTCCAATAAGTCATCCATCAGTTAGAAACAACTCTAGAATGTTCCATGGAAGGAAAATACAACTGCCTCACCTCTAAGAGAATAACCTTGAGACTGATAAGGTGTAACTCTTTACAACATGTATCAAACTACCCCATGATCCTAACTTAGCTAGGGGCACCCTGATCATATCCCAACTAGCAAGCAACTTGATAGGGCAAATATAGCATGACCTTTTTCTCTAGATGATGACTAAAAGGTCCTTCCCAATACGTATAGGGAAGGAATAACCTCAAGTGTACACCATAATATAAACTCGGCATCAACAATAGTAATTTTATCACGTGCATCAATCAAAGTCACTAGATCCTTATATCCTAAGGGATAAAACCCTTTAAACGATCGATAGCCACTTATTTTGTTGGTGTAAGTGCTCAATACAAATTCACTCCGACCATCATTGATCTCAAGCAACTTTGTCTCCACATTTCCATCTACCCTGCCTAAGCCCAAGGGTTGGGGGATTTGGCTTTGTCATCAATTTAACAAACTAACTCTTGTAATGCTCAGAAAAAAAAAAAATAGCTCTGAGAATACAAAATCTACATGTGACACCACTATGTAACGACCTTTTGAGAGTATTGAAGCCTTATAATAAAGATCCAAACACTGATATAAAGAACCTAAATAAAAAGGACCCAAGGAAAAACACTCTCCACAAGTGATAAGAATAGCTAGGTGAAAAAACTATAGGCTAACTCTATCCTCTAGTCCTCCAAGGAATGCATAAAGAGTGATCCAACAAGCTATGAACACCTCAAGCTTATACTTGCAATAAAATGTATAAGTTAAGAATGACTAATGACTTAAGTATAAGCATAGATAATGGTATAATATATATATATATGTGTGTGTGTGTGTGTGTGTGTGTGTGTGTGTGTGTGTGTGTGTGTGTGTGTGTACTCCAACAGGAGACAATGCTCCTCCATAAATCTACATTGTTTGTCTTGCTAAAATTCAAACCTTAAGGAGAGAAGCATAGGAAGGCAGACATTAGCTTTCATTAACCTCCTTACACATCCCGAATCTTTCATGATGTGATTACCCAATGATGCCATCCTGTTATAGGTTGATGAAGATCAAGAAATTTTCTTTCTGATAGTGGCAGTTTTCTTCTCTCATTCCTCAATCGTAGTATGCAACTTTCTTTGAAAGGATCCTTTCCACTTGACTTTGACTCCTCCTTTATAAAGTGCAATGGGCCATCTATATATCGCTTTATATACACATTTCATTTTTTCATTTCGACCGAAAGGTAATCCTTTGAAATAGTCACATCTGTCCACTTATCTTCTAGTAAAGTGATTTTAGGCACATGACTACTTGAATAGCATGGCTCATCACTCATTCTTCTTCTTCTCAGTCTTGGTGCTCTATGACTTACTTTTTCTAGGATCTTTACCCATCTTCAAATCATCTCTCGGAAGTGGTAGCAACACCAATTGTTATTCCTACCACTTGGGGGAGCAAAAGAGAAATGAAGTAACTGGATGGCTACATTACTTGCAACACATGGCAAATGAAAACAAGTGAATGTCACAACAAAAGGAGTTAGCAAAAAAAAAGACAAACCATTTACTATTTCAAAGCAACTAATTGAACAAGATATATCTAGCCATTGATCCTTGATATATGGGGAACAAGATACGATTGGAAAATGATGACTTGAACAATTGTTGATCTTACTATTTGCATAATATGAAAACATAAATATCAGATGAATTCATATCAAAAAGCGGACTAATAAATGTGTAAAATTGCACATTTATCTTTACTTACTTACTGCACATTTATGCATTTCATGATATTTTTATTATGAGCTATGCTTAGAAATCATGAAAAATGAGATTTTCTTGATCAATTGCATAAATATTAAGAAAAAGGATCAAAATATGACTTAAATAACTATTATAAACTCATGTATTTATATCATAATTGTATTTTTTTTTTATGTAAGTTAATGCAATTCATAAAAGAAAGAGTCATTTAATAAGCTATTTAACCATATTCTCAAGGGCACACACTTATATTAGTTGCTTATGCTTGGTTTTCATTAATATGAGCTAATTGGTTCTCTCCATGTTGCTACTTTTGTAGAAGATTTTCATAGCAAACTTGAGTTCTTATTCTCCAACCAACACGTGCAGTAGCACATTAAAGTCCAATCTAAGCACCAAACAAAGTAGAAATGAAATAAGATATAATATTGAGCGGTTTAGATCCCATCTTGTAGATGAAAAGATACACACATGTGGCCTTACTTGAGGTTCTCTACTTAAAGAAACAACAATAGCTCATAACCTTTCCTTAAGCTGAAAATAAATTAACAGTAGCCCTAGAACTTCAAGCCCATGTCAGATCTTTTTGTTAGGAAGCAAGCAGCAAGGTATTTCATGCAACCAACAAGTCATTAGCAACTTCTTGAACTAAGGATTGATATACTTAGTCTATAGTTCCCGATTTGTGTCAAGTTCAACCCGAAACAAAGGATAACAATAGCAGAGACTTGCTACAATTTAAACTAAAGCTGTAGTTGAGAACCAAGAGCACCATGCCAAGCAGCTTTTCTTCTCCTCAAGCTAAGATCAAGTAGCTCCTCTTATGTGACAACTTCAATACAACTGCAACAACTCATTTCAAACCAGAATTTTTAGGCCAAACACTCCAAAAACACAATTGGCATTCTTCACAATCAAGGACATGGAAAACCCAATCTATTAGTCATCCTACAATTTCTTGTTGAGGCCAACTTAATGTATTTTAGTTTACATAACGATATAAGCTCATCACTTGCCTTTGGTTTATCTGATAGGTAACCATCCATTCAACCTTCTGGTTGGGTTCAATCCATTCAAGTTGCTGAACTTCAATTGCAGCAGTTACAAGTCTAGGAAGAGCAGCTCTCTTAGTAGTCTCCAAATTGTACATGCTTCAGCTACAATTTTCAGCAGCTTCTTGAACTGCAATTTTCAGTGGCAAGTTCTTCAAGAACTAAGCTATGTTGAATAGCAACTCCTCATATCTAAGCATGAGTTAAGGGATCTATGAGATGCAAATTTATACTCAATTGTAGCAGCAGTTGAGACTTCATGCCAAGCTCCTATTGTGTATCAACTTCTATCCAAACCAAACCAAGATGAATCAGGCCGAGAACTAAACCAAGCAACATTCCAAGCCTGAATGATTAAAAGTTCTCTAAATGATTCAGCAGCAAGGATTGGAGTCCATTTACTTCACAAGCCAAATCAGTCCATGATGTGTAGCAAAGTTGAGTTGTTATCCTCAATGTGCTAGGAATTCATTTCATTTCATTTTTTATTACAGGCCATGGATTTTCATATTGGACAGCAACTTCAGCTAAGTTACTCCCTGTAGCAGAGCACCATTCTAGGCCAAGAACTCCAAAACTGAAGACTTCTTGCTTACTTGAAGACTGAAACCAAGCAGCTTTATCTCTGCTCGAGGCAAGACCAAACAAGCCGAGGGCACTATAATAGCCACCGAACAATAGTATGCTCGAGAAGCTTCAGCAGCAAATCTAAACGAGACATCACGCGGTAGTAACCAGCCACTGATGGGCCTAAAGACGAGAAGCAGCTATTGTCCACTCAAACCTGAGCAACTCCTAACCGAGAATTAAAGTTCCAAACTGTAAGAACAAGGCTTTGCCAAGTACTTCAAGTGGCAGACATGATGTTACTTCATCCAACCAAGCGTACCCGCACAAACTACAACAGCAGCTGCACATCAACAAGAACAGAACCTCTTTCTCTTCTTAAGTTGAGTTAAAAGTTGAGTACGAACTCCAATCAAGCAGGCAATTTTCATTTGAACTGCAACAGAACACTTCAATTCAGCTAAGAACCAAGCACCAACAACAGCTGCAACAATCCTAACCGAGAAGCTCCAAGCAGCAGCAGCAACTGAGAGCTCCAAATGACAACAACTGCAACACGCCAAATCCAGTTAACCAAGCACAGCAGCCAATGAGAACCGAGAACTGAGCACTCTGAACATCAACTGGCCAAACAAATTACAACAGTACGTCACAGTGGCGCGGCATTCAATTTCCAACTAGCAGCAGCAGCTCACGAAATTGAATCCAACAGCCATGACATCCAACTCCAAAGCAACAACCGATAGCAACTAGCAGCAACCATGGCCATGAACTCCATTCAATGAATAACAGCTATAGTGAACTACAACAGCAGCATGCGAGTTCCATGACTTGCAGTAAGCCTTAGATACATACTGATCTGTAGTGACAAGAATAACAATTCGTGAAGAATCCAACTCTAAGAGCAACACTTGGGCTTGATTATCTATTTACTTTAGAAAAATAAGCCCACGTTAAGTACACTTGGGAAGCAAGGATACCTAGCAGCTAATTAATTTTGTTGCGGACTGTTGTGTCACGTTGCAAAAGCCCATTGTCATAGCTAAATTACACATGCCTACATGGAGAAAAGTAGCAACCATTTCGAAATATTGCATAAGGTCCTTGTAAAAGAACATCAGGATGAAGTGGATATCAGCTAGATTGAGTGACTTATTTTGAAAATCTTACTTCTAGTTTGGGGATATTCTCTTATTGGGCTATTACTAATTAGAGTCCACACTAACAAAAAGGGAAGGATACATCCGTTGTAGGCTGTGGGATGTTTTGTGGGGGAGAAAAATACAACAATAGAGAGAATAAAAGCGAAAAGGAAAAAGACAGTAAAGGGAGAATACAACAACCGAAAAGAAAAAAAGAAGATAGAGGACAAGAAGAAAAACTTCAGCAGCTTAGGGATTTTGATTTTTTTCTTAGTTTAGTAAATACTAGAAACTTTATTTATTATTTTATTAATTTGATTATGTTGTGTTTAATTTCAGGACTCTAAATCATTTTGTTTTATCTCGTTAAAAGATCACCTCGGGTTCCAAGTAACCAATTATTATATAGGGTTTTGCGATTGAATATACCAATCGAAGTGTTTTCTTTTCCTTATTATTTCAATTTAGATATATCTATTCATTTGTATTTTGCGATATGATTTAGTACTTAATTTAATTATATTTTATATTGATTGTTTTGATGAATTGAAGTGT
The DNA here is from genome assembly GCA_024138005.1 of Lumnitzera racemosa. Classification (NCBI taxonomy): domain Eukaryota; kingdom Viridiplantae; phylum Streptophyta; class Magnoliopsida; order Myrtales; family Combretaceae; genus Lumnitzera; species Lumnitzera racemosa. The sequence continues at coordinate 74,811,240 of JAMXBC010000008.1, forward strand.
TCATGTATTATTTCTATATCAATATTGAATGTCTAGATATTTTTCTATTGTATTCATCGTCTAGTTATTTAATACGTGACCATTACATTTTAGCTAAATAGAGTTGTAGGATATCTGGGAAGATTTCGATAACTTGTGTTGAACATAATTTGATTTTTTTGAAAACGCTTATCATAAGAATATACGAGTTTTAATTAAATTTATAAACTCATGCACTTAATGCAATAGAAAGTATGATTTGAGTCATGGGGATATGATTAAACCATATTTCTAATTAAAATAATTAATTTGATGTGAGCGGATTATTATTTACTAGATAGTTATAGATAAATTACTTTAACGGGTAAATTTATACTTTAATTAAAATTCCGCTACTCCAGAAGGTAGGCGAGTTTTGACGAATTTAGTTAAATCCCTTGCAGTTAATTTCAAATATCAATTTAAAATATCTTATCGATTCAAATGAGAATAGATTTATGAATCTCAGTTTGATCTTTTTATCTCCTAGACCCGGAACCCTTATAATGCAACCAAAACATTTGATTTAGTGTTTATCGTCTTATTTAGTTTTCACTCAATTTTAATTCAATTATTGATATCTTAGCTTAAGGAGAAAATTAGATAATTTAGTATTTAGTACCTAGCTTTCTGTAGAATACAACCTTGACTCACCCATTTGTACTACTTCCATGACCCGATACACTTGTCGGTTCATAAACTCACATTTTCAGTAAGTCACGGACAAAGAATGAAACACAATGGGAAGGTCATATATATCTTAGTGTTCTAATCTTTATACTTTGCAATAAAACGGTACGAGGTCAAAGATACAAATTATTACAAGGACATGAAATTCGGGTAGCGGAAATCGAACACTCCAATAATAAAACTGGCCGCTTGGACACAGAAAAGAGAATATGGGATTTCAATTGGCAATTTCAAGGTTAAATGGATTTATATCAACACGGTCCCTATCAATTATTCTTCATAGGAGAACACTACTTAGGGACACATTGACAAGCTCAAACAGGAAAGCAATGATAGCTAGTGTTGCATTGAAGAGAAGAATAATTTTTTCTTCAGGGCCTGACAATCCTTTTGCAATTCATAAGATCGAATGCTCAAGAAGCTTGTAATTGGCTTATAAAGTGTTTTCTCCTTGTAAAGAATCCGGTTCAATGGCTAGTTTCCTGAAAGGGATCAGCTCAAAGTGGTCAATTTATTTTAAGGTTCTTAAGATGAAAATGATGGCCCACATTATAAAGTCCAAATGCCTATTGCACTTTGTTACGAAAGTGACAAATTCACATGCCAGCAAGGAATCGCAGTGAGAAACTAAAATCATTTTGTTGACCAAAGAAGTCACATTGCAACAGATCCATATGGAGTCAGGTCTATTTGCTTCGGATTCGTACGTGCAGCTCTAAACTCACATGTGTGACCGATACATGCATTTGAATGCAATGGCCACAGCTATGAATATTTCATATCTTTTATTCAAGAATAATTTATCATTTTTGTTTCAGTCATGTTACTTTTGAATACAAGCACCTTGACCCTTGTTTAAAAAAAAATAAAAGAAGAAGAAGAAGAATAAGAAGAGTAGCCCTCATTAGAGTAACAGTATTTTAAGTATTGTACTTTTATTTTAGTTTAACATTCTTTTAATATGTAATAGATATTGATTATGAGTATTGAGTGTTATTACTTTTACATGGGTTATTTTGACTTTTTATTTAACCTTCTACTTATATTCCTACTAAGGTTTTAAGCTATATTCTTTGATGTAGAACATTCCACGTAACCTTCTACTAGAGTCTTCTAAGCTTAGAGTATCTTCTACTCTAGTTTCTACTAAGATCCTTAGTTATATTCTTTATCTATTGAACCTTCTACTTAAGTTTCTACTGGCCTTTTAATTCATATGTGTTTGATATGGAATCTTCTACAAAGACTTCTACTAACATCTTTACTCATGTTTCTTATTAAACATACCTTCTACAAGATCTTCTATAGGAATTTTGGTTATAGTTTCTATACTAGGAAGCCTTCTATTGAAGTTTCAACTACTATAATTTTATAGTTAACTTAATCAAGGAAGCTTCTGCAATACCTTTCACAAGTCAACAATTTGTCCCTACATTTAAAAAAGCTTCTACAAAACCTTAAATTGATACCGGTTTCTTCATCAATTCATCCAGAACTTTTACAACACCTTTTATATGCACCAGATTACTCTAATTAACCAAAAACTCCATTTTTCACACTTTTCTTTACTTTATTTATGTCCAACCTTAAAATTATCCACATCATCATGTACAATCCGAAATTCAATCAAAAGGAATGTTAAATACAACTAATAAACTAATGTACTTAAAATACATATTTTAGGCAAAAAAATCATGGTTTTAGGGCTAATATACTTTATGTACATCCGCTAAAATCTTCGATTTACTATTGATTTTTTAAATATTTTTAATAAAAATAATTAATTTATTAATTTAGTGAAAAATCCCCATAAGCATTTTAGTAAAATCATTAAGTTTAACTTCGAAAAACCCATCTTTTCATAGAATCTCTTATTTCCACTTAAAAATTGAGGTCAACCTATTACATATAACCAAAATTACTCAAAAGTGGTGGAAAATAAGATTTAGCATAATCATGCGAAAAGTAGTGGATTTTCCTTATATTTCAACTTGTAGGTTTTTCTCAAAAATTAAAAATTAACCCAAATAAAAGAAAAATTTTTAGAGAAACCCTTTGCATAGAAATTTTATATGTATGATAAGGTATTTACAAAAAGAAATTTGGTAAGGATACTGCATTGTTCGAGTTTTTGAAAATCGAATTGAAAATTAGGTCGAAACAACTTATTTATTAAGGGTGATATATTAAATGAAATATTTTTTGTAAGAATAATAATTTTTCATGAAAATATACTTAAAATTATGCATGAATAAATTTTTCTAGAATTTTTAAATAAATTTTTATATTTTAACAAATTTTTGAAAATTAAGTATAAAATAAAACTCACTTATGTAAGAGATCTTGGTAACTGGTGTTTATGGTGGTTTTGTTGGCCCAAAAGGGCATTGGGTAAAGGTCCAAGTAGTGATGGCCACTCATCGCTAGGTTACTCCTAAATTTGAAAACTCTGATCTCGTAGATTATCACCTAATTTCTCTTATTTTCTTTAAATTTTTCTAAAATATTTCAAAAAATTTTCCTATGAATTTTCCTTAAATTCCTAAATGTCTAAAGAGTCCAAAATGGTGTAAGAAAAAGTATTTATATGTCTTGGGTTGACTGAGTTAATTTAGATAGCATGTATGATAAGTGTAAATGGATCTTAATTTCTTAATGTCAAATGTCAAGTGGTTTTGGCAAAATCTTGACCCAATACATGTTTTTGATCCATAATTTTACCTCAAAACCATATAATTCCTTAGTTTCAACCCATGGTTTTAGAAAACCAGCCACTCATCCTTAGTTTTCTAAAAATTCATATGTTCTCTTAACTTATTATTTAAGTAAAAATAGTTTATTATTTATAACATTTTAGGTTAGTGATTATTTTTGCATGGAAGCTTCTACAACCCCTCCATTAATTAACTTAATTACATATTATTTATTTTAATATTTTTATTTATTATCATTTTTTATAGCATTTATTACTTTTTTTTATCTATTTAGTTTAGTCAAAGCTCTTTTACATTTTGGGTCAAGTTTCGAAATCTTTCAAAATTTCACTAATAAAAAGCTGATTTTTACCATTTTAGCTTACTTTAATATTTTAATAATTCATCACAATAATTAAATTTATGATGTTGCTTTAACTAACTTTTGGGGTTCTACAATCAACTTTGAGCTTAAACGAATTGATTATGAAGACATTCTAAATTTGAAAGTTTGCAATTCTTCTATTATAATTAGTTAACTCATATATATATATATATATATATTATTTTATGGTTATCATTTCTAATTTATATTGTTAATTTAGATCCGAGATCTCAATAAATTAGATCTTAATTTCATAGTTCTCTTATTTCCATAATTAACAAGTGAAATTAAAAATATTTTTAACTTTTAGCTTGTATAATTATTTTATAATTCTATTTAGAATACATGGATTTTAGATCGTTTAACTAATTTGTGATCCTAACGTGTTTTTCAAATCATAATAAGTGGATTTTTTCAGATGTTCTAAACTTTCCTACGCTAATATCTTTCTTGTTAAAAGGTGGGTCTCACAATCACATATAGGGGAGAATTGACAAGATGAAAGGCTACATGTCCAACATGCTAACCCTTATTGCAAAATCCGAAACTACCTCTTTCCCCTCTCAAACACAACCACAACATTCCTCTCGCTAAATCTGCCAAAGACACACTAATTTTCCATCTTGTCCCGTCCTCACCTCACAACACTAAAGTGACCTATCGCTCTCTCCCGCAACCTCGCACACTCCGTCCCATGAATAATTTAAGGGGAAAAAAAAAAATTACTACAAGCTACGTGCTCGGTCCAGTGATAATAAACAAGCTCGTCATACTTTATATTCAATTAATCTTAGTGAAGACGGCCCATGTGGTCAGTTATACATGCATGCTCTTAGTCTAAGTTTATTTATTTCCTCAATTCTTCAACATATAAAATTAAAAAAAAAGGCCTAGTACAGTCACTTCGTATAAGACCTAAGCCTAGTCCACTGTGAGTTCCTTGTCTACAAGACTTTCTTTCCCAGCTAGTACATGCTAACAGAAAGATTTTCGATTGATTTCACTTAGAAGATGCAATCATGATTGGCACTTCTGGTTTTAGTGTAATAATCTATTGAAAATGCACGGGAGATATTCTATGAAATGTCTGAAAGAAGTGTCTGCTATGGATCGAGTTATTAAAGGTGCACACAAGCTGTTCGATGAAGTATCTAAGAGGATTCAAGTTATGATTTTGAGGTATTTTAAACTCAAAATGTGATTTAAAAGAGGTGAGCTCTCCGTTATGATTTAGTGCTATGGGTAGAAATTAAGGAGTTTATTCAAAGAGGTGAGCTCCGTTATTTCGAAAGGGGAATATGAAAGCTAGAATTCGGATGGATTTAAAGCGGAGGATAATTAGCTAATTTTCACTGGAAGAAATCGCGTTGAAGACGTGCAAAAGTTTGACACAATATTCTAAAGACTTGAAGCTGTCTGACGGTATTCACGCCTTGTTAAATCCAATATCTCTACACGACACTATCAAACCAGTGGTTCTTAATATTTTTACACTCGGATGTCATTTCACAAGAACTGGGTTTGAGCGAAGCTGCCGAAATATTAGTCACGAGTCAAAGCTCATGCATCCACAGCAATATAAAACACTCGAAAGCTTATCATTGTCGATGGAATGCAACTACGGGTCTACTGATGGTGGCTAACACAACATATGAGGAATGGTAGAGACAAAGTTCAGTTACAATAATCTTAACACATCGCTTCACTTAAAAGACTCAAAACATTCGAACACAGAGATAAGGGTACAAGGTACACAATCCATCAGCTCTAGTTCATACCTTACAGGACAAGCATAAGATGTATATAGTACATTGACCCAATAACATGAGAACAGAGTCAAGGTTTTCATACAGTAGACACTATAAAGCACTGCATGGAGAATCATGAACTTTAAGAGCTTGGCCAGATATGACATAACATCATACATGTACACACAATGAAGATGAAAGGAGACAAGTAATCGTGGCAACCAAAACTATGCTTACACAATGTTTTAAGATGAATCGCAAAGGCTGTTTTGGAAAAAAAAAAAAAAAAAGAAGTGGGGTGAGGCGTGCGGTTGGGGTGGTGGTGGTGGTTATTCAACAAGAAAAGGAATAAGGGTTATATACTCGTAGATAATCCAAGACGCCATAACAATGGGCAATCTCCTTCATCGTTATTATGCTACCTTTAAATGGTCCTTGGCTTTCAGCAATCTCCTAGTACCGGTTTTCTTGATGACTTTTGGCTTTGTTTTGTTCTAGCACAACTTCAACAGTAGTCCTTCTGTCTCGGCGATTGTGACAACGGCTAAAATACCTTCGCTGATTAAAAACCAATGCATCAGGCAAAGAGTGATAAATCAGTTGTGTTATCAAAAAATTAAAATAATAAATAAAGGAAAATAGAGACATAGAATAAAGACAAAGAACTACGACAATATAAGCTGCTGTACTAATTAGCAATGTCCTTCCGCATTGTCAAAAGTTACCGGCTTTTCTTCCGCAAATCAGTTTTAACCTTCTTCACTCCAACACAGCAACAACAATGGTTATCCTTCAATATTCGTTCAATGCTTAGCTTCAAATACTCCACAATTTTGACTTTTGGCTCCTAGCTCCAAGCATAGCGGGTCCACCACGGTTTCAACCTCCTGGCTCCAAGTTTCCTCCAAGTATCTTAAAGTATGGCACCGAATCCACATACGGACCACTCCCTTCGAGTCTCCCAGTGGTTCTGTAGCCTTCACGGCAAGTGGCACCACTTTCCTTCGGGTTTTCAAGTGGTTACCGCCAGCCTTCGCAACAAGCGAGTCACTTCCTTCCCCCAAGTGATCGTCGCTAGCCTTCGATAGCTAGAGACTCTACCCACTATCATCCTCACTGGTCACCGAGCTTGCCGTTCTTTGACTTAAAGCCTCGAGTAGGAATCTGTAAGTCCACCGTGCAACTGTAGCATTTCTTTTAAAAAAAAAAAAAACAAAAGAAAAAAGAAAAAGTGATGAATGAAACAAAAGATACCATGGCCACGGAAAGATTTTAAGCTTACTTGCTCCTGGAAGTTGTGGGTGGGCTATTAATTCACTATTTGCAAAGAAGCAGGAAAAGGTATATACATGGCCTCTCTGGTAGGCGACCAAATGACGCTAAAAAGGAGAGAGCCTTTTCCAGAAATGTTATATCCTGCGGAGACACAAAAGGAAGAAAATAAAAAGATGGGACATTTGTCAATCCCCCCAGTAGAATAAAGATGCTATCCCAGTACATCTATTTTAAAGCATACATGCTACAGGCAACATTTTAGTTACGTAAGGGACTTTCTTGATGCCCAAACCCTTTTGACTCTATTAGAAAGTTTTGATCGGGGATTAAAATATAAAAGGTTAAATTTAATTTATGAGCCTTAAGCTTAATAAGTAAATAAATTTGACAATTTAAGATAAGGTGATAAAACTTAAAGAGTCAAGTCCATATATATATTCGAGATGATTAAGAGAGATTTAGTATGATAAAGTATATTAGATTGGTCCATCTGATCTAATATATCTCAACTTAACTCACATAAGAAAGAAAGGCATTATTAGGCCTAATCTTATAAAAGAAGTTTACCTAAAATCCATTAAGGAAAGGGATGAATTTTGATCATTGATCATCATCACAATCCAATGGATGAGATCATCATGATAATGATCAATAGTCATTTTCTAAAAATATATCTCTCCATCCCTCATTTGGACGAGACAAAATTACCACAAATGCTATTATCTTGTTGAATTCTCAAAGTAAAAGATCAAACACTTTAATATTATAAGAATACTTCCATACCCTTCATTAATAATAGAGTTTGCCGCCTTCTAGCTCCTCTACCTATCACTAAAGTATTAGAGCCTTATTGAGATCATCTACCCTAATCTCTACATTTCTCTCTTGATCATTCCGTACATGTTACTTAAGTTATTTTCCTAATCACATGTAGTACTCACGTGATGTAGTACTCACGTGACGTTTATACTCAAACCCTTACACCCACAAATTATTTTGCCAATAAAGAGCACCATTTAATATTTAAGTTCCATATAATGTTTGAAAAGTAATCTTTTAACATGAGAAAGAAAAAAATAACGATAATTTTCTATTAAAAGATGTGAAGTTGAAATTTAAGGAAAGATAGAAAAATTTATCAATTCCACCAAATACCCTGTACCCTACAAGTCCTAAAGAGCACACCTTCTAAGGTGGTTTTAAGGCGTTATTGAGTAAGTTTCGATTCCAAAATTGAGAACCTATATCTATAAGGTAGGCTACGAGTATGGCCTTCTTTTGCCATATCCTTCGACAAGATATCATGGTGAAGGAGAGATCTCTAATCTTTAAAATTCGATGTTTTAGATTGTTGACAAGAATTTGGTAAAATATGTTCATAAACAATTCAGAATTTTGATATGAGACCTAATTAATGAAAACTAAGACCTAATTTTGTTTCTCTTGTTCTAAAAATCAAAAACGTTAATTTTATTCATGATATAACCCTCTATTAGCATTTCCAAATATTCAATGTAGCAAATCCTAACTTGTATCTTAAAGGATCTAACCCCTAAGTTTGACTCTTTATATGTATGAATTGAAAACTCTAATTTTGTTTTCCTATATTCACATGAATCGTAATTGTTTTGATTTACAACATAAGAGACTCGATTTTTAGTTTGTGTTAATGAATTCCAAATCATCTAAATAAATCAGGAATTAGAGAAACAATTAATATGAGTCCAATTACATTTTAAGATTAAAATAGGCTTTGAATAACCAATAAAATGTGAAAAAAAATTTGAAGTTTTCCCTTCCATCTTGTCAACTACAAAGTGTCTATAGTCGATTGCCATCTCGTTCGTTGTTCGAGCAACTATGAACCATCACTTGATCTTTTATTTCAAAATGGAGCCTAAAATAATGTTAAAAAAGAATCTTTAAAAACTTCATTGTAAGATTTGAAGGAAATAAATAAAATTAAGTAAGGATGAGCTTAGATAATTTATTAATTTTATTATTGAACATTTTATAGAAATGTTAAGAAATTGAGAAAGAAAATATTTGGAGGTATCAACAAACTAAGTTGAGTAGTTTACTATAGTTTGTTACATATGCGTATAGGTTTAGATTATTAGATGAATTTGACTAAATTCGACTTTAAAGTTTGTCATGCTTGCACTTGCATTGAGGTCATGGGATTCAAGATAACTAGTGAAAGGATACGGTAGTTATAACCAGTAATTTTATCAACCCAAAGGGGAGGGAAGGCGATGATACAAAATGATTTGATGGTATTGAATAGGCATTGATGCCGCCTACATGTGTACACTACTAGTCAATGTGTCATGGAGATTGTACACACCCCATTTTTACTTTTGTATAATTTTTAGATTTTTTTTTTTCAATAAGAGGTTCTTAAGTCAACAATGTAAATAAAATTAAAAAATATATAAAATATAAAATTTTAGAAAAATACAAAAAAAAAATAAAAAGTAGAAAAAGATTTTCAAGTCACAAGTTCATTTTTAGGATCTTTAAGTCACTTAGTGAGGGTATTTTCATTTTTAGGGTTGATTGAAGTTAAAGTGCGCATATACGATTTAGCAATTTCGAGCATCATTTGAAAATATTAAGTTTTTTCTATAAAATTTAATATTCAGATTATGGTTGAGGTTAATTATTTTTATCATAAAAATGAAGCTAATTTAAGTTAACTATGGTTTCAAATGGAATCTCAATTAGATTTAAATTGGTTGATTTACAAGCAAAACAATTTTTGAATTAAACATATGAGCAACAAACTAAAGCTCAAAATGTCGTTAAAATGGGTTTAATGTGAAAATTAATTTTAACATATATGTACTAGATTTGCTTGTGAAAGCCATTGTCTCAACCAGCGATACCACCACCACTGTAAGGTGGTTTTCAAACACCACGAAATGGCCACAATATGCTAAGGCACTTGGCCTCCTCCTATTCAACAATTTGAAACACAAAAAAAGATGCCACTTCCTACTTGAAAAAATACCTAAACAAGCTTTAGAGCACCCCCTAGTTGCATGCTACACCTTCTCTTTCTTCCCCAGTAGCGCACGTACATTGCATGTGATGAGTTACTCAACCCAACTTGAACCACCTACAACCTGTACGCCCCACTTCCTAATCCAGTCTTTCTTCATTTAATTGAATTTATACCATTTTTTTTTCTTTCTTTTCTCTCATTTTGTTTTGTTGTTGTTGTTTTGTTGTAGTTTCTCTTTTTAATTTATTTATCTAATTGTATTTGTAAAAAAAAATTTGAAAGAAAAAAGAGAAGAAGAGAAGAGAAAAAAAAAGAATGAATGAATGAAAATGTATATTTATATTTTTAGTCAAAAAATAAAAAATATATAAATAATATAAATAATAATAATAATGTTTTATAACCTATAAAAATCACCTTTCAAAAGAATAAAATTTTAATTAACCATTTTCACAATTATGACTCTTCCCCTTAGAATTTTCCAAAAACAAAATATTCAAAAAAATTAGGACCCTTTCGAGATATTTTCCTTAAAATGAAAGAAAACGGTTAAGAGTTGTGAACTCAGCTACTTTTTCAAAATTAAAATAGATCAACACACTTAATGTTTTTAGTAAATGAACTAAGGAAAGTCTGATCTTTAATAGAGGGTACGTAGACACCTATAGGGCGACTTAAAATAGCAAAATCTTTTTATTTTCGCTTTTATAAAATATTTTGATTTGTTATTTTTTGTGCAAATAGAATTAGTTTGTTGTGAATGTATAATTAGTTAAATGAGTATTTTAAATATAAAATTAAATTTAGAAGTTGAAAGTAGTACCCATTAAGGGTTTAATAAGATAGTCACAAATCAAAAATCTCTAGTTTCAAAACCTTTTTAAAAAATTAGTTTTATCAAAAAACCGGTAACTAAGTTGTAATCAATCCATCCAATTGGTTATAACTTAACTATTTTTCCTAACTTAGATTAGATGGTAACTCCAAAACAACTTTAAAATAAAAAGAAAAAGCCAAAATTTTCTAAATTCTTAGTCAAGGTTTAATATTAAACGGGTTATGGTTTAATACTAATCGGATTAAGGAAAATAACGAAAACTACGAAAAAACCAAACTTGATAACTTGGCTACTCCACTTGGGACGTCAAGAGGGTTAACCACTTAAAAACTTTCCAAAATTAAATTTATCTTTAAAATACCCATGTTATTAATTAATTTATTTATTTATTGTTATCATTTGTTTCATGTATATATACTTTGTTTTAATTGCTATATTCATTTTGCATACATCATACTTAAGATATTAGGGGGGAATGATTACATCATATAAATACAGTTAAACCTAGGCTGTCTTAGGACCCTAGGAAGAGGGTCATTATGTAAGCTTTAGATGCTATGAGGTAACCACTTTCTGGGGTTGATCAAGCTACCTCACTTAAGCTTTGATATGACCAATGAACTATTTTCTTAAAAACGCGTAAGGTCATAAAGCTTAAGAACCTTTAAAATCCATCATAATTGCATATGCTTCCCTTCAAGCTTGAGTTAATACACTACTCCTAAGAATTGAAACCCTACTAATGTTTCAAAGTTTTAGAAAATGTAATCAGTTTTTGTAAAAGTTAAACACTAAATCAAATAGTAAGGTTGTAACTTAAGGAATAATCTATTAACCCAAATGGTTCTAGCATATGCATGTTTCCAGATACATTCTTTTGTTTTATTAATAAATGGTTCTTGTCCATGAAATGTTTGGGCCTAAAGATAATGGCAAGTGACCAAGTGAACAATCAAAAGCTCGAATGTTCTGAAGCTTACAACCGAGCCTTAAAAGTCCTTCCTAAACAAGTCATAAGAGAAACTCATGAAATGCCGGAAGACTTTAGAGCTCGTTTGTAAGACTTAAGTTAAGGTTTTTCCTTTTTATAGCTAAGGGATCTAGAATAAATGTCAAGTTTCATGAAATAAAAATCAATAATAAATGTTAAGCCTTCTTCCTTTGTTTTCTATACTCCAATTTTTCAAAATACTAAAAGTTCCCTTTAACTTATCGTTCTTCATTCTTTAGTATTTCCCTTTTGCAAATAGTCTTTTAGCAACATTCATCTAACCATTGTTTCTTCTTAGTTAGGGAAATGTAAATAAATTCTATAGACTCGAAATCACCATCTTTATTTGTAATTAAATTTCTCGGTTTTTGAAAAATAAAGCCCTATCTTTCTCTTTCACAAAAAAATAAAAAAGAAGAAAGCATATACATACATACATACATACATGCACACATACACACACATATATATAAGGAAAAAAAAAGGAAATTTGATAACTGTTACAAATTCTTATAAGTTAACCCAAACACAAGTCACTTAGTCCGTTTAAGTAGCCAACCTAAATGTTAATCCTCGACCTATTAAGTTAGCTAATCCAAATACAAACCCTAGCCTATTAAAGTAGCCAAAGCAAGCCCAAAGTCTTGGTCTAGTAAGAAAACCAAACCCAACCATAAACATAAAGTCAAGCTCAGTCTCAAACTCAGATCGAATGAAGAGTATTGTTTCACACTAGGGCATATTTTAAGAAATTAGAGGGCAAAGTTAATCTCTACCTCAGAAGAAATAAATATAGATTCCTCTCTAAAGAGTTGGTAACTCACTTTTAAAAGGTTTGGATGAAAAGAGGCACATTATATCCCACATACTAACCCTTAAACACTTTGAAAGTTGAGTGACAATATGATGAGGATACTTCGAGCTCATTTTTTAAAAGGAAATCTATTTTGAATTTGATACGCAAATTAAAATGAAGTTAGACATTCATTTTCAAATTCTAAACACAATTATTCTTTGTTAACCCCTTTAGACCAATTTGGAGAATCTTCAAATTTAAACCCTATTAAGAACCACCCCACAAAAGGATAAAAACTTGTTTATACTTGCTTTAGTAGCATCGACTCAAGATTAATTTTTATTTCTAATAATTTATTTTCTCTAAAATGAAGAAGACCTTATAAGAACCCTATTCATACAGTCTAAACACTTTGGGGAGACAATTACTTCCAAGCTTAATGAAAGAATGGGGCAAAAAAATAAAGAGTAAAAAAAGGAAAAAGAAGAAGAAGAAGAAGAGGAGGAGGCTTGAAAATTGAGCCCAAGTGTAAGATGAAAGCCCCCAAAAGATATATCATATCCTAGCAAAAGTAGCAAAACTAAAGCAAAAGGCCTGGAATGAAAACCTAAATAGCTCTAAAAATGTAAGACCTTAGATCACATGCCTAGCCAAAAACACAAACCCGACACATCCATCCCAAATCACAAATACAAAACCCCCTTACTCATCACAAACACAAGGCCTTCCTACCTTAAATACTACCTATAAGTAAGTTCTTCTAATCACGAGGAATAATTTATCCTAAATAAGGATTATTTTTTAAACCAAGGAAAGCATACTTCTAGTTTTTTTTTTTTTTTCTTGAAGATTCTTAACTTATACACCTAAGTTAAATAAAAATATTTCTTTCAAATAGGCCCTCTAATTAATCCTTTTTTAAACCATTTGACCAAAAGCCTAATTCATAATATTAGACCAAAAAAGACCTAATAGATTGATCAAAGCATGTCACCTACAAAATGGACTATAATTTTTGGAACAGTAGTTAAGAGAGAAATTTGCACTGAGAGTGAGCAAGGAAGTCCTCTTCAACTAAACTAATCATGAGTTACGTTTTCCTTAGGAGAGGAGCATTTAAAATGATAAGACCCTACTAGGAAGCTCAACATCAGGGTCAGGAAAAATATGAGAGGCCCCACTTGGTTATTAAGGAAATATTTATACTCGTTAGCAAACTTTCAACAAAAAAAAAAAAGAGGGAGAAAGTAAAGGCTTATTACAAGTTTTTTTTTCATCCATTTTCGAATCTATATCAGCTCAAGTAATCAAGCTTTCAATTCATGTCAACTACTTCCTTCTAATATGGTTACACCTTTTAAGTTGACCATAATCATCTAATTCAATCTTCCTAATATACTTTTTGATGTCCATTAACTCTTTTTCAAATCAAAAGACCTTATCCCTAATGCCTCTTTTGTCATAAGTAGTTTTTATCAAATTCTTCATTTATAAATTTTTCAAGTTAAGAAATTTTCCTACCTTTGTTTCTTCAATCCTTCATCAATTTCTCTTAAGGTTTTAGTGAGCTCATAGGGCGCTTCCCCCTCTTAATCTCTCTTTAGTGCTTTAGTGAGCCCATATAGTGCTTTCTTTCATCAATTTCTCTTCAAGTTTTAGTGAGTCTATAGTGCACTTCCCTTTTTCAATCCCTCTTTAGTGTTTTAGCGATCAATCTCTCTTAAGATTTTAGTTCACCCTTAAGGCGTTTCCCCATTATCAATTTTTTAGGGTTCTAGCCAGCTCATAGAGCGTTATCTCATTTTTTTTACCCATCTTTAAGGTCTTGGTCAACTTATAGAGTGTTGTCCCATTTTTCCCACTAATAAGGCTTTAAATAGCTTACAAAGCATTGTCCCAACTCATATTTCCTTTAAGTTTCTAGTTAGCTCATAGAGTATTGTCCTATTTTCAACCAATCTTTAGGGCTTTAGCCATCTCTTAAAGCACTGTCCTGGCTCATATTTTCTTTTAGCGTTCTAGTTAGCTCATAGAGCATTATCTTGATTCACTACTTCTCTTAAGCTTTAGTAAGCTCATAGGACGCTTCCCTTCATTAATCTTTCTTTAAGGTTTTAGCAAATTTGTAAGGTACTCCCCATTAGCAATCTATCTTTTTAGTGACCCCATAAGATGCTTCTCTTTACCAATCTCTCTTAATGTCTTAGCAAGCTCGTAAGGTGCTTCCTCTTTTCTTAATCTATCTTTTTTAGTAAGTCTATAAGGTGCTTCCCTTCATTGTTTCTCATTTAAGGTTTACTAGTCCCCCTATGATGCTCCCACCTAGGTTAGTGAGCTCAAAGGAGCACTTTCAGGTTTTCTAAAATTGATTCTCATTTAGGGTTGCTAGTCTCCTAAAGACTCCCCCACCAAGGTTAGTGAGTTCAAAGGAGCACTTCCAATTCTACTAAAATCAATTCCCATTTAGGTTACTAGTCCCCTTGAGATGCTCTCGCCTAAGTTAGTGAGCTCAAAAGAATACGACTAAGTTTTCTTAAATCAATTCTTATTTAGAGTTGCTAGTCTTCTAGAGACACTCCTACTTAGGTTAGTGAGCTTAGAGGATTACTTCCAAGTTTTCTAAAATCAATTCCCATTTAAGGTTATTAGTCTCCTAAAGACACTCCTACCTAGGTTGATAAGCTTAAAGGAGCATGGTCAGGTTTTCTCAAATTGATTATCATTTAAGGATACTAGTCCCCCGGAAACATTCCCGCTTAGGTTAGCAAGCTTAAAGGAGTACTTCCATGTTTTTTAAAATCAATTCCCATTTAGGGTTACTAGTCTCTTAAAGATGCTCTCACCTAGATTACCAAACTCAAAGGAACACGGCCAGGTTTTCTCAAATCAATTCTTATTTAAGGTTGTTAATCTCTTAAAGATGCTCTCACCTAGGTTAGTAAGCTTAAAGGAGCACAGCCAATTTTTCTCAAATCAATTCTTATTTAGGGTTACTAATCCTATAGAGATGCTCCTACTTAGGTTAGTGAGCTTAGAGGACCATTTCTAGGTTTTCTGAAACCGATTCTCATTAAGGGTTGCTACTCCCTAAGAGACACTTCAGCCTAAGTTAGTAAGCTCAAAGGAACACTTTTAGGTTTTTTAAAATCAATTCTCACTTAAAGTTGCTAGTCCTCTAGAGACGCTTCTGCTTAGATTAGTAAGTTCAAAGGAGCACGACTAGGTTTTCTCAAATCAATACTTATATAAGGTTGCTATTCCCTAAGAGATGCTCCTACCTAAGTTAATGAGCTCAAAGGAGCATTTTCGGTTTTTCTAAAATCGATTCTCATTTAGGGTTAGTAGTCCCTAAGAGATACTCCTACCTAGGTTAGTGAGCTCAAAAGAACACTTTCAGATTTTATAAAATCGATTCTCATTTAGAGTTGCTAGTCCTTGAGAGATGCTCCCGCCTAGGTTAGTCAGCTTAGAGGAGCACTTCTAAGTTTTATAAATTGATTTCCATTTAGGTTTGTCAGTCCCCTAAAGACGCTTCCATGTAGGTTAGTCAGCTTAAAGGAAGACTTCCAAATTTTTTTTCAAATTGATTCTATTTCAGGATTGTTAGTCCCCTAGAGATACTTTTTCCTAGATTAGTTAGCTTAGAAGGGCACGATTAAGTTTCAAATCGATTTTTCTAGCCAACTCTTGGGCACTATACCCTTTTAAAACCCACTCTAATGTCTCTATCATACAACACCATCTTACTTCTTAATGTTTTCAATGAATGAATTACGGAAAGTCCAATCCCTAATAGAGGGTACATAGACATCTACGGGACTACTTAAAATAGGGAAATCTTTTTACTATCCCTTAAAAAAAATTGTTTATTATTTTTTGTGCAAATAGAATTAGTTTGTTGTGAATGTATAATTAGCTAAACAAGTATTTTAAAGATAAAATTAAATTCAAAAAGTTGAAAGTGATACCCTTTAAGAGTTTAATAAGGTAGCTCATAAATCCAAAATCTCTAGTTAAAAAACATTTTCAAAAAATTTGGTTTTATCAAAAAAAAAAAAAAGCAGTGACTAGGTTATAATCAATTTA
This sequence comes from Lumnitzera racemosa, assembly GCA_024138005.1. NCBI lineage: Eukaryota > Viridiplantae > Streptophyta > Magnoliopsida > Myrtales > Combretaceae > Lumnitzera > Lumnitzera racemosa. Next base: position 74,827,767 of record JAMXBC010000008.1, read on the forward strand.
TTCAATTAGTTATAACTTAACTCTTTTTTTCTAACTCCAATCAAATAGTAACTCCAAAATAGTTTTCAAAATAAAAAGACAAAACCAAGTTTTTCTTAACTCTTAGTTGAGGGATGGTATTAAACAAGTTATGGTTTAATACTAATCTGGTTAAAAAAAATAATAAAAACTAAGAAAAATTAAACTCAATAGAGATAGGCTAGCTTGTTACAAGAAACCTACAATTTTGTAATACTAGTGCTATGGAATAGTTTCATGGGTGGTTACAATGGACCAATAATACTCAAAGCCAATTTGGTTATGACTTTGGAATGAGATAACCACATATTTAGCCTCCTTATCACCCACCCTAATATATATATATATATATATATATATATATATACACGTATTTATTTGGGAGTTATGAGATACTTTAACCCATATAGAATCAATTATTGTTTATGGAATTTGTAATGATTGCTATTCATATATGCTTGATGCAGCAAGCTGGGCATTTACTCATCTTGTTTAAAAACTTTATCTTTTAATTATTCGATAATTCAACAAAAGGAGTTTAGTGTATAGAGGTGAGCCTTATATACTATGTTATGGTATAAGTATGTAATTGACATATCCTTCACTTTCACTTTCGAGGTGATAAATAGAAAAGCAAAACACAATTTTTAGATGGTTGGCCTCCAAGAATCGAGAGGAAAAAAAGATATAAACTATTTTGGGGCTAAAACCTCATTTGCTTTTTTGTGTTATATTTTTCTTTATACTTTGTCAATGTCTCTACAATAAATGAGGCATAAGCTAATTTTCTAGACTACTTTGGCCACAATCCGTTATAAGAAATGTTCAATTATGCAATTATAAGAAATGTGCTATTTTTCCCTGTCATTCTAGTTGTTAAATTTTGTTGTTATCTGTCTGTTGTGTACAAACCTTGTTATACAATTATAAGAAATGTGCTGAAAAGGTGAGAATGCTGGCGGATCAAGCAATCAAACATGCATCTCCCTTTGTATTAAAGCAGTAACAGATGTTGAGATGCAAACTGTATTAAAACTTAGATTTTGACGACATAATCATGAGTTATTGGTCAGAAAAAGGATGACATATTCATCAATCATTATTAAAAAGATTCAACTATGCACTTTCGTACAACCTCACATTATTTGCCCAAGCTTTGATGATATTAAACTATGTCCTTAACACCATCTTTTTATGTTCCATGAGAAGCCGCATTTTCTTGAGACCCAACCCAGTTATACTTAAGGGAATATTATTGGGTTTTTTTTTTTTTTTAATTTCACCTTTTTAATTTTTTTTTATGAAAATTGGATTTTCTTTTTCCAGGTACAGTTCGACTAGTAATCATGCACCGTAGTGAGCTTTAATATTGGGAGAAGAAGCTGACGATTGTAATTGGCTATTCCGAGTATGGAAGTTCTTATAAGAAAAATCAAGGGGACCAGACATCGGTACCTTGAATTAGAAGGGAACCAATGGCTACCTTTATGTAAAAATATCAACAAAGATTAACGACATAAAGTTGTATCTTCATTTTTTATTTATTATATTATTTTTTGATAAAATTCATTATATATATATATATATATGAGTTTTCATCATTTGACGCTTTATATATTTATATATATATATATTTTAATACTTATGTATATTCGTGTTTTATTTCGTCCTATCGATATTAATAAGTGGTATTTATCATCGTATACTCATCAACATGCTTTGACAAATTTCAGTTTCAAGCATTCTGGTTGCTTAATAATGAGTAATGGCTGAAAAATCAAGTTGTGGTCCATGCAGCAACAAACAACAAATTGATTTGAACGCAGAAAAGATAGCTGAATATAGAAGCCTTTTATTGATGGCATGCCTTGGCCCATGCGGCCATGCCTATTAGACTATCGAGTCCCAATCCGACATATTTAAAGCATAAAAATAGCCGTGATTATTAGTATATCTGGAGCCAATTATAATTAAGCAATGAATTAGCATATTATAGCTAAGCACATATTTCATAAAATAGGAAAGGCATGTGAATCCCCAAAAAAAAAAAAAAGAAAGGGAAAAAACGAATTCGGATGTTTAACATTTAGATGTAAATGCTTAAAGTGGTTTCATAGTTCCGGATAATTGAAGCTTCAATCCAATGTTCGTACATTTGCGTGTATCTATACACCTAATTAATTTTATAAATTTCTTGAGGAGTAGACATAAGAAAGAAAATCGTAAGATACCTCATATTAGAAATGTAAGTTCATTTTAATCGTACAAGATTATAATCGGTCAAGTGCTAATAAGGCATATTCATAGTATGGCACCCTTAGGGAAATGGAGAAACTTTATTAGCTATAAGATGCAATTTATGAGAAAATAGTTAGATATCGTAGGACCATCTTTTAGAATTTCATTCTATTTTGACGTATGAAAAAAATAATCTCACATATAGTTCGAATTTTCGACATATGGTATTCTTCTTATTCTCAGTAGTTGGATTTTGTGTAATAGAATAAACGAACCACTTTGGTATCAAAGCTAGACAATTTCCTTCTTTTAGAAGAGGGAAGAGTAAGTATAAAATGAAAGAAACCACCACTGTTAGTACCTATTGATGGGTGATTCTCGTTTCGGTATACAAACACTTGTAATATGAGAAAATGGTTACAGAGAGCACCAGAGAGTGTTTCGGCGTAACCACTCCGATGTTTAAGTTAATTTTCTCGTCATATAGAGAGAGATATCAAATAGCTACGATGTTCAAAGAATGGAAGAGAGTTCCCTTACCTAAGATCTTGGTTGGTATTTATAATAAGTTTATAAAGATTGTCCTTGGATGAGGTTTAGATATTGGATTAAGTAATATAAGCTCAAATTACAATTATCAAAACATACCTATCAACACTTGCTTCCCACTCTCTTTAGCGATCAAGTCGAAAAAGAGAGTATTCAAGGAGGTTGATTTTATGGAACTTTAAGATAGGTTGCAATCGTAGCCTGATAAGGCTATAGTGCTTAAAGAGGCAAAAGGTAGGAATGGCCAGAGTACTTATAAATATTAGTATGCCTAGAAAGGTGAAGACTCGAAGAGGTCGGAGTGCCTGAAGAGGGGAGGGCACTTGAAGAGGCAAGGAGTGCCTAAAGCAACGAATATGCTTGAAGAAGTAAAGAGCACTTGAAGAGATAAGGAGTACTTAAAGAGGCGAAAGTCTGAAGAGGCTAGGGTATCTGAAGAGGCAAAGAATACCTAGAGAGGTGAGTATACCTAAAGAAGCAAGGAGCGCTTGAAGAGGCGAAGAGTGCTTGAAGAAGCGAGCATGCTTGAAGAAGCGAGCATGCTTGAAGAGGTAAAGAGTACTTGAAGAAGAGAAAGTGCCTAGAGAGGCAAGAAAAGAATGAAAGTTGCCCAAGTTGAGTATGACTTGTGTTAAGTTGTAAAATAGGCTGACTAGCCTTTGGTCCATTAAAGTATAGGACCTGGGAAGTAGCGTTTTGTGATTTGCTCGTCACCCGTAATATGTGAGGTTTAGAGCTATTCAGGAGTAACTTGTTGGCACATTACATTTGCATGGGCTAAAATATATGACGTTTGTTTCACCCTAGCTTATTTGAACTCTCATTCTCGTTTTTTAGAAGAGATTGAAATTAACTTGCTCAAATTCAAATAAATCACTACAAATGTTGAACAGTGGACAAACCAAAAATAAATGGAGATAAGTTATACTTATCTTTAATCAATGAGGATCATCATGTCTGGTTTGACATCAATCGAGTACTACGGTATGTCTATAAAGCATACCCATGAAGGATATGGAGCAACTTAGGACGCCCACTTCTTATGTTGAGTATGTGTCAAATAGCTAATACCCTACCGGCACTGGGTTTAGAGTTTCCGTTTGGTGAAGTGAGTAGCTTGGCCATAACTTCTCGGCAAAGGTTCGCAGCCACTTGGCATGAGTGTATTGCGAATTAGAACTTATAGCTCGGCAAGTGGAGGATATATGTCGGCTATTCATCTTGCGGCCATGCACATGTAGTAAAAACCTGGAATTTCAAATTCTTAACCTCCTCAATAAGTTTTAGAGCTTCCAAGTCGTATGTGAGAAGCACTAGATGAATAGGCACTTCCATCTTGTTAAGAAACATTTCTCGGTTCCGGTGGTGGAAAGTGCTTGACTTGGAATACTTACCTCGGCATGTGACCCTAAAGGCCAGGTCATTGGTGCTTAAATCTGATCAATGGATAACTCGGCATATATATGGAGTTCATACAATAGCTTTGTCCGAGGTTGCGATCACTTATTTGGATGTTCATTGAATAATTAGGCATGGACGTCTCAGTGAGGTTCGACTTTGTATCAGACTGTAAAGTCAGCTTTTCGGCTCGGCAGTATTGCTCGGCACAGTATTGTGCTATACGGCCATTAAATTCAGTCGGCGATCGGGTTCTTGACGACAACTCGACAATGGAGTAGAAGTGTCTGACATATTCGGCATTGGACATCACGGATTGGACATATTCACCAGCTCGGCAACGTCGCAGGATGATAGAGAAGCGTAGCTTTTCGGCTTCCAGGCGTGGTCGACACTAGAGATGACGACTTGATTGGTTGCGATTGCCGATTGGATCTTACTTCGTCAGAGTTCCTCGGTGACTCGGCAAGGACTTGGATAAAATGTACTTGTCCACTTGGTACGGATTTGGGAATTAGATTTTCTGAAGCACTCGGCCTCTCGACAATTCGCAGGCCGATATAGATTGATCGGCATGGGAATACTTGGATCGGCATTCACTTAGCAGAGGTCGGAATCTCGGCATTCATTTAGCCGAGTAACAAATAGATCGACATGGGAACACTTGGATCGGCATTCACTTAGCAGAGGTTACTATGGACACAACGGCTCGGCGAAGTGTTCGAAGCCTCCATAATCATCACATTCAAAATGGTTTGGCAATAAGTTTACAGATACTTCTCGGCCACTGGATGTACTCGGTTTCTCAACTGCCTTGTGGGCCGATAGAAAACACGGCATAAGTTGCTTGGTGTTTTAACCCGGTGTATGGAGCTTGGGGAACATTCACGACCACTCGGCCTCCGACCATAGCACTTGTTTTCTCGGCAATTGCAGGCCGATTGAATTTTCTTAGGGCGACCCGAATTACAATTGGTGCTCGATTGAAAGGAGCTTGGAGCTCAGATTCTTATCGCTTCACTTGGAGAAGCTCTGGCCAATAGAATTTGCTCGGCACCTGATATAAATCGAAAATCTCGACGTCTCGACATCACGACATGGTGAGCAGCATTTACTCGGCTCGAACTGGAGTGATGTAACTTGGCCCTCCACTGATGTTATTTGGCCATGGTAGACAGCTCGGAATTTGGAACTTCTCAGAACCTTAGTATAGCTTGGACATGTTCGGCTAGAGTTGCTCAGCGTCCTCTCCATTTTCAGTTTTCAACTTAGTTGCAGAAAATAGCCAGCCCCAGAAACAAGAATGGCGGATATAATGACACCATCACCCGGCCTCGCCAGCAACTCGGCTCGAAGTTTGGGGACGACATTATTCGGAAACCATCGGTCTCTCATCACTGAGCTGATATTGGCCTCTCGACAACGTTGCAAGCCGATAGAAAATCTTGGCGTTAATGTCTCTCGGTATTCAGCATTTGTTGTATGTGTAGTGTAGTAAAAAAACTTGGTCTATGTGAAAGAAAAGTTGGTCCCAACTCTAACCTTAACTTGGTGTTGACAGCCGCAACTTATTCGGTAATCTAAGCCATCCGTTTGTGACAACAAACCACGACATCCAAGAAAGACTACTATCCTTGAAGAGTTCAGTCCATAAGCATGTTATTGGCTGCTTAGGATGGTGGTTCAGCATTGTTGGTATTCAACTCGGTCAGTGGAGTTCATTCGGCTCGATTACTACTCGACCAGAACAAAACATATAGCTGCTTTGAATAGTTCGGACAAGTGAGTTGCAGCTTAGTCTCCGTTATTTCATGTTATAGCTTCATGTTACTTGGATCTTTGGATTATTTGAGTAGCTTGGCACGATTGTGTAGCTAGAAGTTTTTGTTTGGCGAAGTGAACTGCTTGACCAACACTTGTCGGCAAAGGTTCACAACTACTCGGCTCTTCGCATGGTTGCGTTGCGAATTGGAATTTGAAGCTTGGCGAATTGGAATGTTGTACTCCTCAACCACGCAACACTTGGATGCTAGAGTACGTAGCTTGGCAAATTTGTGTTGTTTAACAAGGATACCTCGCAGATTTCTCAAGTCTAATGTACTTGTACGGCAAAACAAATGCCTAAATACACTGCAAGAATATCTTGACCATGAACTGTCATGTTATCAAGATTTGGCTCGGCGATGTCTTGCGGCGCATAAAGTTGCAGTTACCGACTAGGGATAACGGTTACAAACCATAAAAAACGAAATTGCAAACACTGAAACATATCAACTCAAAAGAGGAAGACAATTACCAACCAAGAAAAAATGAAACTGTGGTGGTTGTGCTTCTACAAGGAAAAAAAATCACTGTATCTGTCTATTTCATTTTTAGTCTCACATATTTTCCAAAAATGAGTACAACATGGTGGTTTCCAATTTTTGAAATACGAGAATGGGTATAGAGAAATGCACTATTCGTTTCATTAGAAATGTCATTCGTTAAAATCGGGAAATCAATAGCCGTAAAGATACATAAAAGAAGAACACTGAAGGAAAAACTTTGCCTACGGATTTGTCCAGATTCCTAGAAAAAGTATAAGCCAAGAACTACGTATCGGGTTTGAAAGCATCCATCAGAAGAAGAAAATCTTATTACATGATTTAGGAAAATCATTAATAGTTATACTGGACTTTTGATTTCCTATAGACAGAACCAATTGTTGACGGGTGATTCTCGTTTCGGTATACGAATACCTACAACATGAGGAAACGGTTATGGGAGGTGCCAGAGGGTGTTTTGACACAGCCACTTTGATGCCTAATTTAGTTCCCTCGTCATGTAGAAAGAGATATCAAGTAGTTATAATATTCAGAGAATGGAAAAGAGTCCTCTTACCTGGGGTTTTGGCTGGTATTTATAGTAATTCTATGGGGATTATCCTTGGACTGGGTTTAGATATTAGACCAAGTAATATAAGCCCACATAGCAATTATCCAAAAATACCTATCAACAGTACAGAAACCATCATTGCCACCACCACTGATACACTCACCCGTAGTTTGTCACAAATCTTAGGAACTTTTAGCCATGATACCCCTTTTAAAACATCCAGGGCCAGTAAGATAGATGATCTATATGAGGTTTCATATCTAAGTGAGGAAGGAAAAATAAACAATACCATTTTGCCTCTTGTAAACCCATACTTTGCTTTTTCAAGAACCTTAAGAGCCATATCTCTCACATTGCTAATTAAACCTCACTCAAAGGAGATTAAAAAGTGCATTCAGTCTACCCGATATGACTAATGTCATATTCTAGCTACTCAAAAGGAGCATTTGGTAACCCTCCAGAACTCCTTAAACAGTAGCAATCTCAAAAATACACCTATCTCCACTTTGGAGCAGTAAGTTTAGCTTTAATCAACCATGGGAGAAAAAGATTATCGATAGTAATCAAGATGACATTATTGGACACTAGGTACCTACAATACCAACAAGCATGCATTGGTACAACTAAGACCACACTTAATACAAGAATAGTTGTGGCCATCTTATTTCCAAATTATAATAATACCTTAGCTGATCTAAAGCTACTTATAGCTCTAAAGGTCCAAGTCCAAATTGTAGGAGCACCACAAACTCTTGAACCTACAACTGCGACTCTACATTATCAAATGGTGTACAAAGTCCAGAATCATTCATTAGACTTGGCATTGCCAAACAAAGGAGAAGATGCTTTGATCATCTCAATGGATACTATCCATACACCTACATGTAAGCATGTTCCTAAGCAACTGAAAAGAGAAGAGTTGATAAAGCTCTTATTAGAAAGTTGGGCAACAAATTATGAGTTGCAACAACAAAACTCAGTACCTATCCAATCATCAAATCCCATTTTACCAAGAAAAGTGATGGAATTATCTCCATCAAATTTGATAAAGGGCAAATAAAGGAGAATCTAACTCCTTCAATTTTTCTACTATCTTTACCATCCAACCTGCTGAAAGTTTTAAGACTCCCAAACCTGATAAAAAGCTCCCATAAATTATCAAGCATTTTGATGAGCATGAAAGGCCTAATTATTTATTTAAAGATCCGTCCAATAGCTATTACTATTTTGATGCTGAATGCTAATTCGACGATTGGCATGTTAATAAGCATTTTCCATAGGACTTCTAGGAAAATCTTGATAAAAGGAAGAAATCTTCTGCAAGCTACTAGAGAAGATACCAAGAAGGTGACCTAACCATAGAACCCCTTAGAGAGGAGTATGATGATGGCAATACATGGTCTCCTAAGAAGTTTCAGGAAAGAACCAACCACCACTAAAGGATAAGAAGAATCCTCTCAGAGAAAAGAAAGATGAGGCTCAAACATCAAAGCCAAAACAGTCTTTGTATGACATATACAAGAGATTAGAAAGAATTGACATCAGACTGGAATCCTCTCAAGTAGAAACCAACCTGTTATTAAAGCCTCTTAAGTAGGAAATGTTACACCGCGAAAAGAGGAATTCACATGGTAACAAGATATGGTTTCCAAAGAACTTACTTCCTCCTAAAAAGAGGAAATAGGATGATGCTTCATCATCAAAAGAATAAAAAATGGCAATAAGAAGCTCAAACAGTTATTCTACTACTTCAGAGGATAGTGAAGTTGAGGAATGTCTAGAAACTTGATTCAGAATTCCCCAGAAGAGGCAAAAGGTTTCCTAGGAAAACAGGCTACATCATCTTCTAATGGGAAAGAGATTAGCAAACCTTTCCTTATGATGAAGCCTACAAATGAAGATAAGAATTTCCCTCCTTTGCAATAGTACTAGATAGAAGAACACCGTCATGTCCCTAAGATCAAAGAACCCACTAAAAGGAATGCTCAAGGGAACTAGAAGAAGAGTAGTGTAGCGAAAGCTGTACTGAATTGGGAAATTGATAATGCCTTAGCATTAAATAAAATGCTAAGGAAGATAGGATCAAATGTTAAAAATATCTAGCATACATTGTATGCTATTGAAAGAAGAGTGGATGATTATCCAAAATTGATTGCAGTCCTCCAAAAACGACTAAATGAAGTCAAAAAAGCTATCCTCAGTGTTGGGCTTACTTTGAATGAGTTTGTAGAGCAAAAAGAAATGGAAATCAAAAAGTTGAAAGCCTAGATCAAGATTTTGGTAGCTGAGGAGAATAGATTACCTTTTGAGTTTAATCCTTTTATTAATACTACAATACAAAAATCTCGAAAGACCTCCATCTCAATATGAAAAGGAGGCCAAGGATCTTCCAAGAAGAGTATTGCAAAATTAAGAAATCAAAATAGGCAAATGTAGGTAGCAAATGTAGGTAGCCAAAAGAAGGAAAGCAAAAGTGAAGGATGGTTTTAGTTCGGGATAGAAATTAGGCCATTCCTCACTAATAGGTGAGCAGTATGATACCCATAACTTAGGAAGCGATGATGATATACATGATCCAAGTATAAAACCAAGGTCTTATGTGGTTTGGAAAAAAGAAGAAAGTAATCCCATCAAAACCTTTTTTGAAAAATATTAAGGATGGGTAGTTCCTAAAATTGCATTAACCTACTCAAACAATGAACAAAATACAAGAAAGGTTACACACAACACTTCTTTAGAAGAGGAAGATTCTACTGATGAATTGGAGTCAATCAATTATCTCTTAACAATTGAATCTAAATTAGATTCAAGCTATGAATCATATTCAAGTCAAGAAAGCCAATACTCGTCTAACCTAAAGAGTTCCCAAGGATCTATTGAGAATCCACCAATACCCATGGTAAGAAGCAACGATGACGAAGAATAAGGTCAGAAACATCCGATTTTAGGCCAACAACCTCAAAAAGAAAGCCATCAAAAGAAATTTTAATGTTTAATATCGATGATATCCCATATTATAAATGGTCTGACTGACTTCAGGAATTTCATGCATGGTTGACCATAAGGTCTTTGTCTCAACCTAACTACATTGTAGTCTTAGCAAAATTGCTCTCAAGATTTACTAGAATCTTGAAGGATTGGTGGAATACAATATTTGAGAGAGATGAACTCACCTTCCTAAACTAAACTGATTTCAGTCAAACCATCAAAACTTTACATCGATTTTTATAGGTGATCCTAGGGATTGTAAGGAAATCAAAAGGAAGGAGTTCTTTAAGAGAAAATATGGCTCCTACAAAAGAAAAGATCTAAACCTACATTACAAGAGAATGGTCTAGCTATTTTACCAGTTTGGAGCAAATCACTCTCTTAAGCAGGTGTTTTTATCCTTTATTCTAAAGCCCTTGGCTAGAGGAATATTAAGAAATTTCAAATCTAGGAACTAAGACCCCATTGATGTTCCTATTGGAGAGATACAACAAACTCTATACGTTGTCATAGAAGACGTGGAATAAGAGACAAATTGTAAAAGATCTCATTCATGGAAGTAAATCCTTAACAAAATGTGTAAGAGATCAGATTTGTTCATCAAATGCAAACACTCCAATAAGAAATAAAGAAAGAAAAGAAAACATTTTAGAAGAGTTATAATACCGAAACAGTTCAAGTCAAAATCCAAGAGAAGGTCAACTAAATGGAAGCATTTTAGAAAAAAGAGTAGAAGAGAGAAGAAGTCTTCTCGATGCTTCGTATGTAACAAGTTTAGGCATTATGCCAGATAGTGTCCAAATAAAGGATCCCAAAAGATGATTCAAGAGATTTCTAAGAAAACTGGCATTTAGATTAATGAAGAATATGACCTTAAGTCATTATTCTAGGCAAATGAGGAAATCTAAAAAAAAAACATTGTTTTCTCTTCAAGTCTACTATGAAACCTCTAACCTTGATTGGTTAGACTTTAGAGATGAGTCCTACTCTATTCAAAATTCATTTCATAAAGAAGAGGTGATGAGTATTCGTCGGACTCCTCATGTCCCCATTCATATTCTTACAAGCAAATATGCCAAGCTAATTCCTATAATCGTATTCATTGATACTGAGGCTACTAAGAGCATTCTAAACCTTGATGTATTACCCAAAGACTTATGGAGTCCATTCATCAGAACATTTGTTATAGCATCCAATGAAAAATTTAAAATCTATTTAAGATGATAAACGAGCAAAACAAGCTCAATGGAAGCTAAGGCTTGTTATCAATTACCAACCTCTCAACTATTTTTTTCAAGATGATAAATTTTCTATACCTAATAGGAATACTCCATTTCAAAATATATGCCAAGCAAGAATCTTTTCAAAATTTGATCTAAAGATGGGCTTTTGGCAATTAGGCATCCATCTTGAAGATAGGCCCAAAACAAGGTTTTGCATACCCAATCACCATTACCAATGGAAAGCATTACCTTTTGGACTCAAGACAGCACCATCATTATTTCAAAAGGCCATGATAAGGATATTCTAGCCCATCATGAATAGTGTTATCGCCTACATAAATGATATTCTATTTTTCAGCCTAGATGAGGAATCCCATACCGAGTTGCTATAAAAGTTTATAAGATAGTGATATTATATGGGATCATGTTATCAGAAAAGAAGATGAAGATTGCCAAGAGTGAAATGGAGTTTCTTAGCATGAAGTTAAAGATGGCTGTTATCAGCTTAAGCATCCATTGTAGAAAAATTGCTAAAGTTTTCTAAGAAGGAGTTTAGTACCAAATAAATTCAACAATTCTTAGGGATAGTCAACTACCTTCGTGATTTCATTCCAAAATTATCATAGGACATTACGCTCTATTAAAAATATTGAAAAAGGATCATTCTCTGTAGGGTGTTCAACAAACTAAGGCGGTAAAACTTCTTAAGGAAAAACTCCAAAAGGTTACACCCTTGAAAATACAATATGGAGGAGAATTAATCTTGTAGACAAATGCAAATGATAAATATTAGATAGCCATTCAATTAGAAAAAGGAAGATAGATTTATAGATACAGGAGTGGTAGATTTAAAGATTCAAAAATCTATTATCATTCAACATTTACTTATAGTAAAGTATGCCATCTAGAAATTTGAATATCATCTTATAAGAGTACATTTTAAGATAGAAATGGACATGAGTTCTTTCCCCAAGATGTTGCAATTCAAGTAGAAAACTGTTCCACATCTACAATTGTTGAGATGACAAGAATGGTTCTCAAAGTACTCATATGAGGTCAAGCATATCAAAGGAGAAAAGAATTCCGTTGTAGATTTCCTTTCCAAAACTCAGCAAACTAGGGACATTTCTAAACTCTCCAAAGTTGCAATGTACAACCAACTAAGATCATCCTATAAACCAAAAGGATATTAGGAGACAACATTTCTTGAGTTTAGAGAAATAACAAGAAGAAGCAAATTTAATGAGGAGTTAAAGAGCAAAATCCAGGATTATCAATTGTCAATTTTCTAATTATATGGGGGTTTAAATCTAAGATCCTTTGAGTTACATCCAAAATACCCATTCATTCACCCCTATATTTTCAACTTTAATGATGAAGCATGATTTCCATAACAATTTAAGTGGTTTTATTGGTATCTAATACATCATTACACTATAGCTGTCTAAATCCCAACATTAAAAGCCTTCCAATTTTTACAAAAAATCAGAAGAAATCCAAATCTAAACCATCTCCCTCACTTAACAGAAATGTTAAGGTGGTTTAGGACCTTATTTATTTGGGAAAAACTCATATCTAAATGGATAGACAATGTGACTAAAGAAAATCCAAGATTAATGTTTCAAATATAAAAATCCTAGTACAGTTCCGTCAAGAATGGGTGGAGATCAAAAGACTCCAATACCATCCAATTTCATCCTACATTTTCGTTGGTGGATATGTCCATGATACATGAGAAGATAATGTCTGATATAGAGAACTTCAAAAGAAGTTATGCATTGCAAATCTCACTATTCTTAAGGAAATTTGGCCAGGACTCTTTGAATTAGAAGTGCTATGGGATTACGATGGAGATTATCAAGAGACCATCTCCCAAATAATATAGGTATTATCACAACATGAACAAGAAGTTGATAAGATGGAAGCAACTTGTCTTGCTGGTTGTAATCAAGATCCTTATGATAATGATTTTGATTACTCTTTAGAGAGTAATGAATCACCTTCACATGAACCAATACATAAATAAGGCATGAGGTGGAGACAACTGCATAAGGAATCTGTGTAGCTTTAATATTGCAGCTTAAATAATTTTTTTACAATTGTAACATTATTGTGTGTCAGGAATCTTGTAAGTTACTGTGTATGTAATAGCCTTATGTCAAGGTTAGAATCTTATATTTAGGTCGTACAGACTTTTTGTACTAAATTATTAAGTCTTTTGCAGTCATATGTACTAACAACATGTTTTACAGGAGTCTTATATTTGTCCAACTATGTGTCAATCTTCCTTATAAAAGGGAACAAAGATGTAAATGTAAGACAGACTAAGTCTTTAGATAAATAAACTATTATGTATTCTCTATCTATGGCTTTCTAAAACACTCGTTCTCCCTAACTCTTATTAGAAAAAAATTGTCTAAATACCTAGCCTTTCTTTCAAAATTCAAATATACTCTATACTTACCTCATATAAGGAACCTTTATATAAAAAACGAATCTATTAAAAGAACAAAGAATATATAACAGTACATTCACTTCATAGAATTAGAATTCTATTTCTTTATTATTCTTTATTACAACGTTCATTTGGTTTTATTATCATGGAATCGTAATTCCGTAAGAATCCCTATTATTTGAAATCAAGTAATAAAAATTTCTTAATTTAACCAAAGAATAACGATTCTTCACCACCACTACTACCATCGCTACCACCACCGCTACCATCGCTACCACCACTGTCACTGTCGCTGTCGCAGTCGCAGTCGCAGCCGCTGCCACCACTATCATCACAACCACCAACCACCAACTAATTAGCTCGACTATTGCTACCGTCACCACTATCGCTACATCACTACCGCTACCATCACTACCACCGCCACCGCCACCGCCACCGCCACCGCCACCATCAACTATTACCACCATTGCCACCATCATCACTAACCACTTTAAGATTAGTTGAGAAAAAAAAATGAATATAGAATAATTTAGTTATTAAAGTTATATTACATATTTATTCTTAATTTACTTATAAATCTAACTAAATAAAGTAATATATATTATACCTTTATTCCATTCCTTATGAAATTTCAATTCCATTTCCTCTTATTCTATTCCATGAAGTGAACGAGCCATCAGAGCCATAACTATTCCTACAAATGATTTTAAGTAAGTCGTTGTCCTATGCAAGAATGCTATCAAAGGCATAGAAAAATTTATTTTGTATAACTAACCATGGCTAAGGATATTATATATTCTTCTCGTCCTTAGTAGTTAGATGTTATGTAACGAAACGAACAAGCCACTTTGGTATCAAAGTTAGATAATTTTTTTTTTTTTAAGAAAAGGAAAGCAAGTATGAAATGGAAGAAACCATCACTGTTTTGATATATAAAAATATGATGTTAGATATCGTCCTAATTTCCAACATGCAAGCCCTTTTCTTGTTTTGATACATAAAAAGTGCTCTCACGTATACACGAGCCATTTTCTTTCTTTTTCTTTTCTACGTAAAAACTCCATTTCAAGTTTTAGTCTTATGAGAATATATTCCACGAATTCATGATTTTTGAAACCTTTTGTTCTCATCTGATTAATTAATTTTTTAAGTACCACGAGATGTAAAGGCAAAAGAAAGTTCAAATTCGTGAAATTTGAAAGCGGAAACTAATATAATATTAAAATACGTTAGTGGAAATGGAAAAGAGGGAAAACCGTTTCCAGTAGCTGTAATTCGGCGCACTAATCGGTGACATTTGACAACCTCGCCTCCTTTATGTATGCCTTTTGGACATATTCTATTGTAATTATGAAGAAAAAGAGACATTAAACTAAGGTGAGAAAATAAACATATCCCACCAAACCCAACACTCAAATCTTTATATATTTTCATGTGACGCAAAGGACACTGTTCATGAACAGTTGTCGCGACATTGAAACATGGTTTTTAGGAAAATTGGCTACATCATCCAAAAGTTTAGTTTTTCCCTAGACAGGATCAACAGTTACGCTCCAAAATGATTGTGTGATATAAGATTTCACCGTACTGATTACGAGTCAATCCTTTTGCTTTCAAGGAGGCCCTCCTCGGATTCCATTTTATTCATGTTGTCATGTCCTAATCCACATTGATATCTCATTAATCATTGTTTAATCATAGGTAAAACCGCAGATATCTCACGTCTGAACATGGAGATCGCAAATACCACCAAAAGGTTTCACAAGACGCCAGCTGAGAAATCGTGCACTAGCTCTTCATGTTTCTTCTGTATCATGAATGAGCCAAACCCTTGTCTTAGAAGAGCCAGGATTGCCAAGTTCTTCAAAGAAATACCCATCAGGAACGACTCCGAGCATGTCCTGGCATTGAGCAGCCTCTGGAACATCGCGATGAGGCAGCCGGATGACCACGAGTTTCCATCTCTTGGCATATTTGGTTGTTTGGCAAAGCTTATAAATAGAGGCGTTAATGACCCGGAATGGCTTCTTAAAGATCAAAACGTTTATATTCCTTATTATGCAGCTCATATTATTGGTTCCTACGTCATGAACAAGGCGGAATACGCAGACAAGGCGGTGAAGTCTGGTGTGATCTTGCCGCTAATGGAGCTTATGAGGGGTAAAATTAGTTGGGTGGAGCAACGGGTTGCGGTTCGAGCACTGGGTCATATAGCTAGTCATGACAATACATTCCAGGAGGTTGCTGTGTATGAGCAGGAGGTAATAGAAACGGCAATGGCAATAGCTTCCAATTGCGTGGAGGAAGTCTATGATAAGTTCGTTGCTGTAAAGAGCCCAAAAAGGCGAAAGTATCACCGCGATTTGCTGACAAGAGGCCTTGGAGGGTATGAAATGGAATGCCGGAAGGCCGAGGAGTGGAGTAGCCAGCTTCAATGCTGGTCATTGTATTTACTAAGCTGCTTTGCGGGCAAAGGAAGAGGCCTTGATTTAATATGCAAGAAAGGGTTCTTGAAGAATTCGTGTAAGATATGGGGCGGACTAGTTAATGAAGCATCTCCTGGTGGGGTTGGGCTAATCCGAACACTATGCTGCACTGAAACAGGAAGAAAGCATGTTTCACTTTGCAATGAAGTCCTAGACACTCTTTGCAATGTCTCTAGGTCATCTGATCATTGGCAATACATGGGAATTGATTGTTTGGTATCATTATTAAGAGACCCAGGTACCAGATATGTTGTGATGGATAAGGCAGTGCACTGCCTCGTTGATTTGGTCGAACTTGATAGTGTTGGGGGGAGAAGAAGGGTAGGAGACACAATCACACAAGTTTTACTACAAGACTACTACAAGGTCAAATATGGGGATTTGAAATTCAATAGCGAGGACACACACAAGGCACTACGAGATGCATGGGACCTAAAAGTGGAGAGAAGGAAAAGAGAGAGGTTGATGTCAAGACAAGAAATTAAGGAAAGAAAAGTCATGGTGGGTTTGCTAAAAAGGCAAGGAAATTGCAAGTTTTGGGCAGGGGATGTTAAAAGAGCATTGGGTAAGTACACAAAAGCATTGGATATTTGCCCCTTAAAGGTGAGGAGAGAGAGGGTGGTGCTGCATAGTAATAGGGCTCAGTGTCGTTTGTTAATGAATGATCCTGATGGTGCAATCAGTGATGCAACAAGAGCGATTTCTTTATCCAGTGCGGTGAAGGTTCACTATAAGAGTCTCTGGAGGAGAGCACAGGCGTATGATATGAAGGACTTGGCAAGAGAGAGTTTGACGGATGGTTTGACGTTCATGGGTGCAAGACTGAAGAATCAGCAAAATGGGGATGGTAAGATACCATACTACGCAGCTAGGATGATGAACCGACAGATGAGTGCCACGTGGATTTTTGCCAGAGTAAAGTCAAAGGGGAGACATCTCGGTTTGTTGTAAAATCCATTGGCAATGATTTTGGTCCAAATCTAATAAGATTTCGATTACCATTTGGAAATTGGTGAATACTGTACTGTATTGTCTAGTTTTGCATATATTGATTTTAGGCTTATTCAAACGCACCCACCGTCCAGTTTCGATATAATATATATTTGTGCTAATTTATTATTAGTGTTGATAGTAGTTTTGTTAGGCTTAAAAGTTGACTATAGAGCTGACCTTGTCTAAATATTATATTGTTAATTTTTTAAATACGTTATTTACATATTCCCACTACCTACCATTACATTAAAATAAATTAAAATCGCACGTAATACCCTTAGATAGAAAGTTATATAAAATTATTAACTTTTATTTTATTACCCATTGTTATCAGAAATTAATTGAGTTTTTCAATCCAACAAAAAAGAAAAAAAATTAAGCTTTAGAGGTTTCGTGGTTAGTTCAACATAATCACTCTGATGTCCAGGTCAAATAAGTGTTTTAAGTGTTTGGGTAAAGAGTAAATAGGCTCGTAAGTAAAGAGAGTATCTAAAGAGTTCTTATAGAGGTTAATATCTTATATTTATAGGCTTTTGTTTGATAACTCTAATGGAAGGTAGTTGAACTACCTAAGACATATAGCACCTTCTGAATTTTACCATGTATAGAACGTAGGGAGAAATTGGCAATCGAGCAGTTGTCGTATGGATAACTACTGAATTATCATGTTTGAACATTTAAATCTTCATGGACTAGGTCTTGATAAGGCCTCTGGTAATACTGATAATGTGATAGGTACCAAAATATAGAAGCTCTAACAAGAGGTCAGTGGCTAAGCTACTGACCAAGTGATGGCAACCAAGTAGGTAGCCATAGTGGAGATTAGTTAAAGGCATGACACCTCTTAAATTTTACCATGTGTAGAATGTAAGGAGAAATGGAAGATTAAACAATTGTTGTTTGAGTAATTGCTGAACTATTCATGCCCATGTTTGAATATTTAAATCTTCATGGACTAAGCCTTCATGATTAGTCCTTTAGTAATTTGATCAAGTCATAGGTATCAAGCTATATAAGCTTTAATAAGAAGTTAGCAGTAAAGCTGCCGACCAAGTGGTGGCAACTAAGTCGGTAGCTATGGTGGAGATTAGTTAAATGTATGACCTCATGGCCAATTATTAATTCTCTTGAAACAGGTCAACAGCCAAGCATCTAATTAAGGGATAAAAATTCACTATCGACATTTGCCCCCTAGATTCCTATGGTCGATATATCAAGTATGGGAGTAGCATTTTAGTTGGATCCTTTTATTAGCTACGTAAGCAACCGTGTAATGGTTGAACCTGTGTTATGATTTAAAATTTCTTATTCATGAAATTCAGGTATATCACATTGTCAATAGGGGCATTGTGCTATTCAAGCCAAATTATCTATAAAGAAAATAAAACCTCCAAGTGAAGAGTCATAACTTTTTGTTTTCTCTTCCCTCGAAGCGCACATGACAACTATCTTATCTGTAAGCATTCTCCCTATACGTTCAGTAATTGTAAGTGGGATCATAATTGTCAAATTACTAAGAGTTACACCTATCCTCCATCAAGTCAAATCAAATCAATTTGATTTCCTAAAAACTGTCAGTTTATAAAAATCACAAACTTTTTTCTCCCTCTTTTCTTTCATCTTTCTACAACTTCCACAAGCTTATACTCGATTAAACACTTCAAAACTCTTCCTTTAAGCTCAAGTTCTCGCACTAGATTCTCATAGTTTTTCAAGTATCAAGGTATAAGAAGGATTAGAATGGTTCGTTCTCGTTCCTCTAAAGCTACTCTCTTCCATGAGATAGTGGAATCAACATCTTCCAATGGTCAGGATAACTTAGCTTCAAGTTATGACAACATAATTGATAGGTATGAAAAGCTTACCTAGAACAATGCTCTTTTGAAGGATGTCTCCTTGATGATGGAGAAGGTAACAAATTGGTCGTCTATCTATAAAGAATATAACATCTATCTTTATATTAGAGATATATATGTCTTTATATTCATATATATTTTTATTCTTTACACATATAGGTTCTCAAGAGGCTAATCCAAGGAAGCTCTTGGCTTAAGCAAAAGCTCTTAGCTTAAGTAAAGGCTAAGAAGAAGAGGGTTAATCATCATGTCATTAAGGCTAGTGTTGAGCAGGGGATTTCCACCACTGTTAGATAGGAGATTTCTCCTAAACTTCTCGAGAAGAAGGCTACATTAAGTAAGCCCAAGCCGATATGGAAACCTTCCTAGGTAGCTTCAAAGGGGAATGCTCAAAGGCTAGAAGTTTCATGCTAAGGCTTCCACCTCTCTTTTCATGACCTCTCCTCAAGTAGACAAGCGATAGGGCAAATAGGTTGAGGAACCACCTATTGCAAGAAAAAGAAGTTTGGTTCTTCTAACGATGCTCCAGATGCTAACAACTTTGCTCCCTACTCACACTTGCTACAATTTCAGGGGAGGGTGCTCTTAGCATCCCCTCCACTTGCTTCTCCTCAAGGTAAGAGCAAGTTTACAACATTGTCCCTTTATAGGATAAGTGTATCCTGACCTCCGATCCTATAGTTGAGGATGTAAGCAAATCCTTAGCTTTGATGAAGGGTATCATCCTTCCTCGCAATCGAGAGATCTTGCAGAAGCATGTGAAATGGGCTAAAACCAATGTCTTGGTGATGACTACTGCCAAATTGTATAGTGTAAGTTTGAATTGATGCTAAACTATTGACATTTGTATAGTTGTACATGGTTAGACTAACTTATACTTTTATAGATGAGCGGGCACATTCTGACGACAATTGAGGAAGCTGAGGTTGAAATGCAAAGAGTAAGTGTCATTTTATCCTTTTTAGTTGTGTTTGACATTTTGAGCTAATTCGCTTTCTTATGTAGAGGAGGCTTACAATGCTTCAAAAATGCAAACTATGGTTGCCAAAAAGGCCAGAATAAAGGTAGAAAGGGAGGTAGAGAAGCTTCAAGGCCTCTTAACTTCTAAAGAGAAAGCCTATAAGGAGGTCTTGGAGGAGTTTCTCACAATGAAAACTCGAAATGAAGAGCTTAGCAAAGAGGTAGAGGATCTTAAAGTTGGACTTGGGGATTAAAAGGAAAGGTGATAGAAACTGAGTCGATCCTATGCCTCTTTGAGCGAAAAGGACGGTGCTTTAAAGTATGAGGTTAAGCAACTCAAAGACAACTCCTCTCATCAACAAGCTCAAATTACTAAGCTGGAGTAAGCTTTAGGCTAGAGATCTTTGTAAAAGAAGTTTTAGAGATCATGACACCAAGTAAGTGCCATAAGAAGCTTCTTTGAAAGAAGTTGCTCAAAGGGGTCCAACTAACAAGGGAAGAATTATTAAAGGTGCATCCAAACTACAACCTACCCTGTCTTGACTTTGCCAACGTCGATAATGATGATGAAGAGGAAGGTGATGATGGTAAGAAAGAAGGTGTTGGTCATGAACAAACTCGTAAATCCCTTACCATGGCCAAGGATCCAGCACCTAAAGAGGATCCTACTCTAGTAGAAGTTCCTCAAGCTAATCAAGTATCAGCTGAAGAGAACATATCCTTCCACAATGCAACTAATTAACTATCCATCTAAACTTATTTTATTCTGTATTTGAACTTACTTGACCGAAATGTTGATCTATTTTTGTAATCCTATTGCACTTACTTTAATTTTGTCTCACAAAGTATGTTTACTTACATCAATTTATTTTTTGTGTTTTTTCTTATGCACTACTTACTTGGTTGGCTTAAATGTGACATATTTACTTAAAGAGGCTTGTAATGTTTCAAACTTATATTCCCCCAAGTAAGATTAAGGTGATGAAAACTTATTTGTTAACCTTTAGTGGTGTAGACTCAAAGAGTTCGTTAATCGTACTAGGTTAGAATCATTAGATCTATTTGTTTAGTTTGTTAACCATATTGGGTTAGAATCATCAAGTTAATTCATTTGTCAAGCTGGCTTGAGCTTTAAGACATTATTATTCGTTGACTGTAATTAGGTCATGATGAAATAGAATGCAAATATTACAATGTGTAAATACTTCAACAAAAAGTTTTTTATTGCATAGTACTAAGGACTAATCACCCATAATAAGGCATAATAGTTGGAATTACACGTAAATTTTGAAACTGAACAATTAAGAAAATAGAATTGTGATTTGGCATTGCTTACAAAAGGTCATTTGAAAAATAATTTCAGATACTTGGCGTTCCATGCTTGGGGAACCATTTCCTATGACTTCTCAAATTGAAACTAGATCTTCCCAATTTGCTATAAGTTTTCCTTGTATGTCTCTTGCACCTATTGCTTCCAGTTTTCAGCAAACCAAATCTTTGGGTTAAAAGACTTTATGCTTCACTTTTTTGTTATAGTATCATGTCGCCTTATAATGATAACCTACAATTCTATCCCATATAATGTCCATGATCTCTTTAATCATATCTAAATTGGTTGTAAGGCCGATTTAGTACAACCGATTTAGTTGGCCATAACATTAAAACCTTACGTCCTCAAGCTTAGAAGCTTTAATTCTATAGGCAAGATGGCCTTTGACATAAATGCTAGTCTAAATGGAGTATCGCCTGTTAGAGTTCTATACATGGTTCTATACCCCTACAAGATGCTCAAAAGCTCATCAACCTACTTCCCTTTAGTTTGGTCTACTCTCCATTTTAAACTATATAATATGGTTTTACTAACAGCTTCCACTTGCCCATTACTTTTTGGGTAAAAGACCTAAGTGTAATTAATCGTATGCCGTACTTCTCACAAAAAACTCAAAACTTATCATTGTCAAATTGTGTGCCATTGTCGGTTATAATCATGTAGGGAACTTTAAACCTAGCTATGATAAAATTAGACACAAAGGACTTTACCTTTTGCTCTATGATATTCACCACTATCTCAACCTCCATCCATTTAGTGAAGTAATCAATCACAACTAGAATGAATTGCTGGTGTCTTGTAGCCCTTAGGAATGGCCTAAGAATGTCCAATACCCATTGAACAAATGGCTAAGGACTAGTCAAATTGTATAGCTGACTAGAAGGTGCATAGCTCAAGACTTCATGTTTTTAGCATTGTAGACATTATCAAACAACATTTTTGGCTTCTTCCTTTATGGTTGGCCAATAAACCAAGCCTTAATATACGAACATATGACATGATTACTATACTAACCTGCATAAACTTTAAAAAGGACTTGTGCTTCCTTGGGCATGAAGTAGTAGAGATAAGGTTGGTTGAAGTCATGCTTGTATAGTCGATTATTAATCAACATATAATTAGAAACCTAATACATGAGCCTTCAAACTTCTTTCTTGTTAGAGGGCATTACACCATCTTTTAAGTATCCACTAATAAGATACATCTAAGACTTCATTTTGGGTAGAGGTTGTACCTCATAACTGTCTAAACATTTCAAGGCTTTTCTTTTGCAAGTACTCGATGAAGAGTTGGTCATTTAGATTCAGGAGTAGGGTAGAGGCCAATTTAGACAACTTGTCAATAGTACTATTTTAGGTCCTTGGAATCTTTTCAATAGTAAAAGATGAAATTTCTTCAACAAGCGTTCGTACTATGGTTAATTACTTGCTCATTACCTCTCCCTTCATGGAATAATCTCCCTTAACTGTATTGATGATCAGTTACAAATCAAAAAAACACCGTAATTCTTTTAGCTTTAACCACTTTGGCTAACCTTAGTCCAACAATCAACGCTTCATATTCAACCTCATTGTTGCTAGTTGAAAATCCAAATTTGAGTACATACATACTGAACCTTCGGATTGTGTAGCCCTTGTAAGACAAGACCTACTCTATACCCTTTTCAAGTTGATGAGCCATTTACATATGAATTCCACCATGGCTCCTCAAGGAGCTTGATGCTGTCTTCTTCACTAGTAAACTCTTTGACGATATCTACAAATACTTGTGCCTTCAATGTCATCCTTGGTTGATATTGAACACCGTATGCACTCAATTTCAAAGCATACTTTATCATCCTACCAAAGGAATTGAGCCTTTGTAATGGCTACTATAATGGCTAATCCATAGGGACTATGATTTGATGAGCCTCAAAATAAGGTTTAAACTTCTTGGCTATCATCACTATGGTAAGGAAAAACTACTCCATCTTCGTATATGATAACTTTGGTCCCTATTGTACATAACTTACATAATAGATCGATCAATGCTACTTTCCCTCAATAAAAACTAGTATGATGGAAAGAGCTTAGTTGCTAACAAATGAATAGAAGAAATGATCTTCTCCAAGGATAGGTTTTGAAAGTATTGGTAAAGATGATAGAAAACTCTCCAACTCTTGAAATGCTATTTCACATTCATTTTTCCACTTAAAATCTATAGGGTTCTTTAAGACCTTAAGAACTTGGTACATTTATTTACATTGTTTAAGACAAATCTTTTTAGGGCTGCAATCCGTCTTGTCAACTCCTACACTTCCTTTATGGTACTTTGGGGCTTCATATCTTTTATGGTGTTTATTTTCTTTAGATTAGCCTCAATGCCCCATTGACTCACCATATAACCTAAGAATTTCCATGAAGTTGCTCTAAAGAAATGCTTTTGTAAATTCAG
Organism: Lumnitzera racemosa; assembly: GCA_024138005.1. NCBI lineage: Eukaryota > Viridiplantae > Streptophyta > Magnoliopsida > Myrtales > Combretaceae > Lumnitzera > Lumnitzera racemosa. The sequence continues at coordinate 74,851,568 of JAMXBC010000008.1, forward strand.
TTTCATGTTAATACCTTTTCAGAGTGTCCAAAGTTTCCAAAAGGATGGTAAGGTGTGGATCTTCTTCCTTGCTTTTAACAATCATGTCATCAACATAAACTTTAACATTGTGATAGATTTGGGGCTTAAACATTTTTGTCACTTGTCTTTCGTAGGTTGGACTAATATTTTTCAAACCAAAAGGCATAACAGTATAGTAATACATACCAAAATCAATAACAAACTAAGTGTGCACTTCAACATCTTTTTTTCCACTTTAATTTGATTGTAGCCAAAGAAAGCATCCATAAAATCTGAGGAAAGCATGTCCAGTGGTTGAATTTACCATTTTGTCAATTCTTAACCATAGCAAGGAATGTTTCAAGTAAGCCTTATTTAAATAAGTGAAGTTTATGCACATATGCCACTTGCCTTTCACCTTTTTAATCAATATGTAGTTAGCTAACTAAATTAGGTAAGGCTCTTCCCAAATGAACCCTACTTTCAAAAGTCTTTAAACTTCTTCCTCAATTATTGCTTGTCGTTTAAGGGCAAAGTGCCACTTTTCTATTGAATAACTTTAGCATTAGGGTCAATCATTAACTTATGTGTTATGACCTCTCTTAATATGGTAGACATGTTTGAAGGTGACCATATGAATACATCGACATTAGCCTAGAGGAATTTCACCCAATCTTACCTTAATTTTGGGGATAAGGGTCTTCTAATCTTTGTAGTCTTCTTTGGATCTTCTCTGAGTTGGATTTCTTCAGTTTCCTTCTTAAGGTCTTCCACATCATTAATTCTTCATTATGTGTTTGCCTTAATATGAAAAAATTCCTTGCATTTTAAGGCCTTTAAGTATAAAGAACTCACGAACTACCGATCTCCCTTGCAAACCCTTACTCCAAGAGAAATAGGAAACTTAGCTTTCAAATGTTCAATTAAAGGGACCATATCAAATAAGTTTACAAATGGTTAACCCATAATCATGTAATAAGGCACCAACATCTTACTACAAGGAAATCTACTTTGTCTTCTGCTACATTGTTGTCATCACTGATCTAGATTAGGAGAGAAATCACTCCAATCACATGAACAGTTGGTTGTTGAAGGTATACAAATCATAATAATTATTTCTTAATTGTGCTTTGATCGTAGGCTTCATTTGGTTGAACACATGTTAAATATATTATTTACAAAACTTTTTGTATCAACTAAGATCTTTCAAACTTCAAAGTTATAGAGTTATCGACCTTCATTTTTTTACCCTTCTCTTCCTTCCCTTCTAGCTTGAACAAGTCACTCTTCTTGATCTTAGTCGTCTCTTCTCCTTTGGGTCAATAGTTTCATTTTTTCTGCATCGTGAGCTAAAAACTTCCTTAAATAACTTCTTTGAATGGCATCCTTGATAGCGTTGTTGAGTTATATGCATTCATCAGTGTTGTGGCCTTTATCAAAATGAAAGTTGCAGTATTTATTGGAATTCCTTCTAGAAAGGTTTCCTCTCATTCGTTTAGGCCACTACAATATCTTCTAATTCTACACTTTTAATAAAATATCTAATATCGAACGGTTGAGGGAAGTGTAAACTAAATAGGTTAGAATTTGCAACCTCTTCCTACCACTATTACCGCTTCAAAATAGAAATCATCACATTTGTCAAGCTAACCTTTTACACTTCTACAATTCTTATCATTCTTGTGATCAAATCTACTCTAGTTAGCCTCATGTCAAACTTTTATATTATCTTCCTAGTGAATCTAGGAAGTTGCTTTGGCATTAAATTCTACAAACATTTGAGGCTAATTTTTCACTTAGGACTTGAAAAAATCTCTATGTAGCTTTACTCCATCTATCACTGTATTAAGTGTAACATTCATATCAAGTTCAAAAATTTGCACCATCTTAGCTATGAACCGAGCTAAGTACTCTTTGATTGACTTAGTAAACTTTTACTTGATCATGTTAAGGATGGAAGAATCATTAACAAGGAGTTTGCTTGCAAGGAAGTATTGCAAAAGAACTTTTGCAAGGTCGTCAAAACATGTTATAGTGTTTGGTTTCAAATGTTTAAACCAAGTGCTCACTATGTTTCTTAATGTTAACGATAATTCTTGACAAGCAACTATATTACTTAGGCCATGAATCTTGGCCAACGTTGCATAATATTCTTAGTGATCCTCTAGGTCCTTTATCACATCATAAGTTTCAAACTACGGGAGCTTGATGCGTCGAGAAATAACTTCTTTAAGGATCTCTATGAAAAAGGGACTTTTCTTTAAGACAAAAGGCTAACTAGTTGATGTAGGGGAGCTTACATGTGAAGAGCTGACATGATGTGTCTGTTGTGGGGCTTTTCCTTTATCCAATCTTTTACAAGCAAGACCTGCAGCCTCATATGTTGCTTTAGTCTGCTTGATACCTTGCTATTGGCATCTTATTCTCGATTTTGATTTGGTAGCATACTCATGTGAACCAAATTCAAGATTTCATCATTTTTCCTTGCCAATTCTTGGCTTTCTTTTGCTAAGTTAGTGTAAAGCTATTCCAACTTAGCCAACCGATCTTCTTTAAGGTGGTGCCTACTCCCCCCTACATCTACTAGGATTGTACTCTTTGTTAATCATGTCTTAATCATCATCGTGGGATTTGGAAATAAATGACACCAAAATGTTATTATTAGAAATTTATTATATTTGTTAATCTTGCAAAATGAAGATATTAAAGCTAATCCAGCGTAGTCACTCCAATATCTTAGTCAGATAAGTGTTTAAGTAAAGAGTAAATGAGCCAATAAGTAAAGAGAGTATCTAAAGAGTTATTATAAAGGTTAATATCCCATATTAATAGTTTGTTTGATAATTTTAATTGAAGACAGTTGAATTGCTTAAGATGTGTGGCACCCACAAAATTCTACCATATACATAAAATGGGGAGAAATGGGTGGTTAAACAGTTATTGTCTTGTTATTGCTGAATTGTTCATGCCCATATTTAAATATTTAAATCTTTATGGGCTATGCTTTGATGATTAGGCATGTAGTAATACTGATCAGGTGATTAGAACCAAGCTAAAGAAACTCCAACAAGAGGTCAACGACTAAGTTACTAACCAAGTAGGCAACTATAGTGGAAATCAATTAAAGGCAAGACCTCTCAATCAATTATCAATTTTCTTGAAATAGATTGGTGCCCGAACATCTAATTAAGGGATAAAAATCCACTATCAACATTTAAATAATGTATCATAAAGAATTATGTAAATTGATCAATATAATTTAACGTTATCTGAAATACCAAGTTGGACTATTTACATGATATTACTTCGTATATTTATTGTTTTTTTTTTTTCATTTGGACATCAATTTCTTTGATGTATATGTTTAGTCTCGACTCTTTGATGTATATGTTTAGTCTCGACTAATGAATTAGGCTACAATTCCACTTTTCTTCTTGTCTAAGTCGATCTAAAAATTTAATCGAGCTTAGCTTTGCTCATCAAGCCTACTCATTAGGCCCAAAATTCATGTTTAATCCCACTTGTTTCTCACTCTAGCAATTATAGAGTTTTGTACGAATATGAGACCTTTTTTTGAAAAAGATTATAAAAAAGGTCCCAGTCTCATTTGCCATCACTGCCCATGATTGTTTACATTGAAGGCACATGCCTATTAAGAATTTTTGAAAAAAAAAATACAAGAAGGCATATGTAGTGTAAAAACAAATTACACTAAAAATGCATACACTATATGCGCTCTTTATTGTGACAAACCTACACTAAATGAATAAAATCAATAAATAAAATTATACCACAATGCTTGTAGATTTTCATAAATATAGATAATTTCAAGTAAATAAATTAAATATTACAAACTTTTGCTACCCACTACCACAAAATCCCATTCCTAGACAACCAACACATACTCCAATCGTCCCATCTACAAGACAAACTCCACTTATCAAAATAGACCAATGTAAAATTAACATCCTTATTAATCAACTCAAACTCCAATCCACAACTAAATAAGAAGTTTATGTAAAAGATATAATCAGTACAGTATGAATAAAAAAAATTGACATAATGACATTCACGAAAAGTTCAAGAAATGTTTTCAAAAAAGTATATGTACAACAAATCTCTTAGTTTTGACTCATATATGTGTCTATCCTATTTCTTCTTGCGTTGCCGAAATGCTTTGCCAAATCACATAAGATGAAATACCTTATTAGTGTATAAATGCACATATTTTATAGTTGATTTAATAATGCTTTTTTAAGATTTTTTAGGTGTTTGTATTGAATTTGGTTCTTATTTGGTTAATATTTTAATTTTGGGCTTCTTTGTTTGATTTGATGATTTTAGACAAAGTTTTAGATGATTTGAAGAAAATTTGGACAAGTTTTGAAGCTTAAGAAAGAATAACACCAATAAATAAGGATCATGAACTGAAATGATGGACAAAGGAGCAAGATAATAAGAAATAATTGATAATCAGAGAGGATCACGATTAAGATCACGGGCATGTTTCACTTATTAGCAATTTTTGAGTAAAGAAAGGTCATGTCCTAAAATCACTTAGCATATATTTTGATTTTATTGGAATATGTTTTAGATTAAGATTAACTTTATGCAAACCTCTTCTAATTGATTTTTATGATTTGGACTATTTGAATTAAAGAGAGACATATCAATACGCATTTTAATTCAATTAAGGTTTAGGAATATGAAAAGATTTTAATTAAGTTTATTTCTTATATAGCAATAGAAAGGGTAAATTAGTTAATGTTGGGTAATCATTTACTTTGCAAGAAGAAACTTTTACTTAGTGCTTAATAGCTTTGAAACTAAACCTATTAAAGACACGGTATTAACATTAACCAGTTTTATACTTATCTGGTTTATAATTAAATCCATTGAAGATATTAAATATCTTGATCTTGTAAAGTAGATTAACTATACAATTAGTTTTTATAATTAAAAAATAACATCTTTTATTTGCCAAGATTTAGATGGTATTGATATTAATGAGAGCTAGTGTTGATAAGGATTTTTCCTTCGGTACTGGACTAACTCAAAGTGAAGTATACCTAATCTACTTATCTACATTCAACACCTTCTATACCACATTTCTAAGCCCTTGCGACCCAATTCTTAAGAATCAATCCGCTCAAGAAGCTAGGAGATGAACACTTGTTTGTATGGTTAGGAGTAAGTTGGATCAAATAGGTCAAATTGGCCTCTATTAGCTTAACTAAGCTATATAGAGCTTATAGAGACCTAATCAACTAAGAGGAATTCAAACTTACACAAGGGGTGTAAATAGTTAGGCTTATTGCAAAAATAACTACCCATAACTCCTAGAATGGTACATACATTCCTTGAAATTGGGAATTGGTCCAAAATTCAAAATCCCTATACGTGTATATTTTGGAGGCAATAGTAACCAAACAAGGAATGATCCTTAACTATAAATATAACTCAACACACCTTTGTAAGCTTATTCTAGCCCATGAACACGCTGCCTCTTCTCTTTCACTTCACTCTTCTATATACAAATCTCTTACTTAAGCATAGGAGTGCCTCGCTGGAGTTGCCTTAGCACCCCATAGCCTAACTTTTTTTCATTTTATAGAATCATTACATGACAAGTGTTCAAAAATCTTATGGAACCAATTTTCACAATCAACAATTTGGTACTATTAGTTCTACCCAATGGTGACTAAGATAAGGTAAAGAGAAGACAATGCTCCAAAGGGGAGTAATGCCCCTTACACGACCCCAAAAGAAAGATCCCCACAACAGTACAAGCTAGAAGTACATCAGGTAGAGGTTAATGATCAGCCTAGACAAGCATGTGTCCTAAGCGATAAAGTTTCATACATTATGAAGTTGGAAGCCTTATGTACCAAATTTACTAAGGAGGTGGAGCAAATTTGAACTTATTATCAAGAATTAAGGCAAACACATAACAAACGTGATATATATTACCTCTTATCCCATTCCCTCACTCAAGGTAGTTGGAGGATAGACCAACCTCATCGTGTACAGTGATGAATTGCGATAATTACGTGGTAAAGCCCCTATGGTAAATGAAATTGCTCAGTAATCGTAGTGAGAAGCCGGTATATAGAAGGATTTCTAAAAAATGCCAACACAAGATCAAGTTGGTAGGCATGCTCAAATCTACTTGCTTATTTTTTTCCAACAAGCAGTAGTAGATATGAATTTACAAGACCTAAAAGAATATATCAAAAAGTTAGCAACAAAATGAACCTCCAAAAAGAAATTAGATATGAAGGATAGGAAGCTCAGCCCCTTTGTTCAATAAATTGTAAACAAAGTTCTCCCACTAAGTGTTCAATTTCCATAATTCGATACTTATGATGGAGATAAAGACCCAAATGATCACCTGAATACATTCCATACTCTAAAGGAATTGTATGGGCTTTTTGATGTGATTACTTACAAGGTATTCCCTTCTACCTTAAGGAAATTGATAAGTAATTGGTTCAACTCACTGAAATCAATGTCTATTTCTTTGTTCTACTAATTGATTAATGAGTTCAGACAATATTTCTTGGCCAGTAAGCCTCTAACAAGAGGTTCCTTACTTCTAACCTTGATTAGGCAAAAGCTTGGGCAGAATACCAAGGATTACGTACATAGATTTAATCAACTGATGATCGAAATTACTAAATGTGATAAGAGTGTTGCATTGCATGCCATTTGTAGAGTTGTCAAAAAAAAAATTCAAACCTTTTAAAGTCTCTTGCTAAACATCCACCGACTTCATTGGGTAAGTTTACCATGAGAATAGAATAGTTTATACATCAAGAAGACTAGATGCAAGCTCATAAGGAGATTGAAAAAGAAAAGCTTATGAGAAGATAGAAGAAGGAAAGGGGGTTAGTGAAAGACTGCCATGGAAAGAAATTTGATACATAGGATAGATTGAGCCAACCTCCAAGAGATCGAAAAAGGCCAATTTCAACCTTTGTCATACCTTCCCCTCCCCCCTCCCCCTACTTCACGAAATTGACCTATGTCGAATATTCTAATGGAGGTGCATATTTAAGGAATCTTAGCTTAGCTAAAAAAGATGAGTAGCAACCCCACAAGAAAAATCTAATGAATACTATGATTTCAACCTAGATTGTGGTCACAACGCAAATAAGTGCATCCACTTGATGAATGCACTAGAAGATGCCATCTAAAGAGGATATTTGAGAAAGTTTATAGTGGACAAAGAAGAAAGGATTGAACAACCTACTCAAAGAAAAAGGATCAAGCAACAACCTCAAGAAAATGATGCCTGATCTAATAATTAGGAATTATCAACTCAAGATAATGCCAAACAAGACAACCAAGCTCTAAGAAGAGAAATTAATGTAATTTTCGGTAGCTCGAGAGGAGGAAGTACTTTAACTACATTGAGTTCAACCAACTTATAAGGAGATCATGTGTTGAATGTCAAAGGGAAAAGACATAGGGTAGATGACATTCTTAGATAAGGATATGCAAAGGATTCAATTTCCTCATAATGATGCATTGGTCACTACGACCAAAGTAGTCGAGATCAAGGTTAGGAAAGTTATGTTCGACACTAAAAGCTCAACCAATGTCATTTTCAAAAATGCGTTTGACTAGATGCGACCGAGGTTGGAGAATTACAAGATGTAACCATATAAGTACAATTTCTACGGGTTCAACAATCAACTAATGAAGTTTAAGGAGTAATTACCTTAACTCTCTAAATCAGGGATTATGAGAATGTTGTAGAAAAGGAAGTTGATTTCGTTATAGTCGATTGTGCCTTACCTTATAATGAGATCGTAGGCTGACCTTCCATTAAAATTTTTAAGATGGTTATGTAGATAGCTCATTAGAAAGGAAAATTTCTAACCTCGACTAGAACATGAACGTGTCATGGAGATCAACAACTAAGTAGAGATCTGTACTTGAAAGCTCTAAAGAGGATCGCCTTTATCACATTGAGCAAAGCTAAAGTAATCGCTTGTAAGTGAAAGGAGAGCCAGTAGAGGAAACATTATCCTTACAACTAAGTGACAATCTCAAGCATACTACGAAGGTCAAGGCTAACATGCTGACCAACCTCTAAGAATGTACGATATGCTTCCTCTAAGCTAATAGTGATGTTTTTCCCTAGTCCCCATCAAATATGCCTGGAATCTTAGAGGAGGTAATTACCCATAAGCTAAACATTAATCCAACTACCAAGGTAATACAACACAAAAGGAGACATTTTGCCTTAGAGAGGTAAGCAACTATAAAAGAAGAAGTTCAAAAGTTGTTGAAGGCAAATTTTATCATAGAATAGCTTACTTGGCTAGCAAATTATGTGCTGCTTAAGAAGGCAAATGGAAAATGGGGGATTATGCATTGATTTTACCAATCCAAATAAGGTGTATCCTAATGATTGCTTTCCTTTTCCTTGTCTTAATCAAATGGTTGATTCGACCTCAAGACATGCCTTATTGAGCTTCATTGACACTTTTTCTAGATACAACCATATCAAGATGCATCCCTCCAATCAGGTACACACCTCTTTTGTTACTAATTTCAAGATATATTGTTAAAAGGTTATGCCATTTAGTTTAGAAAACGTGGGGGCTACATATCAGAAGTTAGTCACAAGGATGCTTAAGCCTCAAATACATAGGAATACCGATGTTTATGTAGATGATATGATTATCAAGAGTAAAACTAATGATAAGCACCTTTCTAACCTACAGGAGACCTTCAATACACTCAAATGCCACAATATGAAATTAAATCCTCAGAAGTGTACTCGAAGCATCCTTGAGGAAGCTTTAAGGCTTCATGGTAACATAAAGGGGGATTGAGGCCAAGCCTAAGAAGATCCAAGTTGTGTTGGATATGGAGTCACTACAGTTTATTAAGGAGGTCTAGAAAATGACTGGTAGAGTAGCAGCATTGAATCACTTCATGTCAAAGAATACAAAGAGGTAGGTAGAGTTTTTTCGTATCCTAAGAAATGCTTTTGAGTTTAGGAAAATTACAGAATGTGAGCAAGCCTTCAAGGCTCAATTAGTTTTTGATTAAGCTACTAATCTTATCAAAGCCAATTGAAGGCTACACTTTTTATCTATATTTTTCTGTAAGAGATGGAGCCGTTTCATCTGTGCTCTTACGAGCAAAAAGACGAATATACGGACTAATTTATTGTATTAGACATGTTCTGCAATGACTCGAGCTACGCTATACAAAGTTAGAAAAGTTCATCATAACCATAGTTATTGCAGTTAGAAAACTCCAGCCTTATTTAAAGACTCATTAGATTGTGGTCTTAACCTATTAACCTTTAAAACAAGCTCTACAAAAGTATGATGCCTTAGGGTGAATGGTAAAGTATACTTTAGAGCTTAGCACTTTAGGGATCTAGTACTAACCAAGGGAAGCCTATAAGGCTCAAATCCTGACTAACTTTGTAATCGAATTCACTAGAAGTGAAGGATCCACTACACAAATTGAAGAGCCAACTTAGACCCTATATCATCAACATATGAAGGAAGTGGTGCTAGCCTAATCTTAAAAGGACCAATAGGAGCTCGAATTTGTTATGCTATAAAGTTTGGGTTCCCTACTAGCAATAATGAGTTAGAATATGAGGCACTTTTGGTAGGGATGAAGTTGACCAAGGAGGTTAGAGCTAAATAGTTGGATATCCATTCAGATTCCATATTCAGATTCCCAACTTATTATTAATCAGGTTAAAAATGATAGTAAGTTAAAGGACGAGAACATTGTTAAATAGTTGTAGCTAGTCAAAGAACTCGAAACTAGTTTTCAATCCTAGTAGTTAGTGAAAATTCTAAGAATGCAAAATTATGATGTGAACAAGTTGTCCAAGCTAGTCTCTACAGGTTTGCCGAATTGGGATGAAAGAATTTTCGTAGAATATTTACCAAAGAAAAGCATAGATAGATGACTTACGGAATGTTTGGAAGTATGAGAGAGAGAGAGATGGAACCTTGTTGGATCAATCCTATCCTTAATATCTGAAGAATGGAATCTTGTCTCAAGACAGTATAGAGGCTCAAAGATTCATTTAGAAGACCGCCAATTTTATGATAATTGATGAAAAGCTATACATGAAAGGATTGAGTATGCCTTATTTAAAATGTCTACAACTACTTGAGGTAGAACGGGTCCTTTCCACCCTGCATGCTGAGGTGCTTAGCAATCATGTTAAGAACGAAGCTCCATATGTGAGAGCTTCACGACTTGGATACTGGTAGCATACAATGAAAAAGGATTTTCTTTGTTTGGTCTAAACTTGTGACTGTTGTCGGAAGAATGCTCCAATTGAAAGAACTCCGAATGCATATTTGATCCCACTCACTAACCCTTAGCCAATTGCCCAATAGGGGTTAGATTTTCTAGACCCATTCCCGAAGACAACTAAACAAAGACGGTACATTATTGTTGCGTGGATTACTTCACAAAATGGGTTAAAGTAGAAGTAGTGGCAAGTATCACAAAGTGAAGCAACAAGGCCTTCATGGTCAATAATATTCTAACTAGATTTAGAAGACCTTTTTATTTTTACAAATAATGGCCTACAATTTGATAACAATAAGATTAAAGAGTTTTGTGAAGTTCGATAGATTAGAATATGATACACATCAGTTGCGCAGCCTTAAAGCAATGGATAGATAGAAGTCATAAATAAATTCATTCTTCAAAACTTAAAGAAGAGAGTGAACTAGGTTAGAAGTAAGTAGGTAAATGAGCTACCAAATGTTTTGTAGGATTATAGGACTATGCAAAGAACTTCAACAGGCTACACTCCTTACCAATTGGCCTTTAGATCTAAAGTGGTGTTACCAATTGAACTTTTAAGTGGAAAGCGTAAGAGTCTGAGCTTATGACCTCGAGCATAATGATGTTGGCCTCCAAGTGAATCTAGACACTATCCATGAGACTTAAGCATTGGCCAAAGCTCATCACACTGCCTATCAATAATGAACAACTCAGTATTACGACAAGCATGTTAGGTACAAGTGTTCCTAACCTGATGATTTAATCTAAGGAAGTTGAAGGTGTTGGGGGTTAGGGAAAGTCAAGGAAAGTTGAACCTAGCTTGAGAAGACCCTATGAAGGTGAAGGAGGTGGCAGTGAATAGATAAGCTTATAGGTTGGAGAGAGAGACTTGATAGGCAACTCATTCCTTAGGATTGGAATGCTGACAATCTTAAGCCCTACTTCGAGTAATTAATCTTCTGTAGATGATATGTGAAATTTTGGCTTCAAATTTTTTATCTCATGCTTCAAGTTTTTGTGTTTTTTGAACTATGTTGGTGTTATGATTATGTCGTAGAATTGTCAATGTTAGTCGATTGACCTATATGTTTATTTAGCTTTGTTTAAATGCTTATGCTATGGGCTGTCGGTAGTTATCAAACCCACCAATATGTCAATGTTTCACAATGTGCCTAATGAAGTGCATTTGTTCAACATTTTTATGCTTATTTCATGATTTATTTTATTTTGGTATTCTTCGTAATGGTATAAATGTAATTTGAAAAGTACCTGACCTAAGGGTCCCCATCAACCCATGTTAATACACATGGTTAATGGGCCTTTTGCTAACCTTCTTTACAATGAAAAAGTCAAAACACTTATAAACCTTATTTGCAACGCTTTAGGAATTCAATGGTGTGTAATCTAGAAGCTTCAATGGCAATTTCAAAATTCAATGTCAAAGCAATTAAACTGGAGAAGTTTCAATTTCCCTTTTATCTTTTCTTTAATGTTTCCCTCTTGATTTTGTGCTTTCATTGATTCTTTGTACATTAAGGACAATATACAAAAATGAGCATAGGGAGAAGAATTAAGTAATATGACACGAGGATGGTAAAATTTCATAAAAGCTCTTAAGGTGAACTGATTTGATCTCATACTTAAGATTTTTGCAAAATTTTTAAAACTTTTGAAGAAATATAGAATCAAATTGTATTGCATATTTATTCATCATTAATTTTTCATCCAATTAGAACTTTTTGGGATAATTTTTTCAATTTTCACATGAAGGCCCAAACGTACAATGTTTAGGATGTATGTTTGGGCCTTCATGTGATTGCTATAGACTTCTACATGAAGCCAAGAACTCTTTATGCTTCTTAAGGTAAAAGGCAACAAAGGTAAGGTTGATTGCAATGATGTTTGTATAACTGATCACAGATCATCACATAACTTATAGCTTGATATATGAGCCTCGAAGCTTTCTTCTTATTAGTAGGTAACACTCCATCCTTTAGATAATCAATGATTGGATCCATTTAAGATTTTTTCTCTTAGCATGGGTTATCCTTCAAGACACTAATCTAGAAGCATTCTCAAGCTTTTGTTCAATAAATGCTCAATAAAGAGGCAATCATTCAAGTCTGGGAATAATGTAGAAGCCAACTTAAAGAATTTATCAGCAACTATGCTTTGTACCCTATATACCCTTGTGATGGCAAAGGATAAGAATTCTTCAATGAGCTTTTGTGCTATGGTTAAGTACTTGCTCATTACTTCATCTTTCATCGCATACTTTCCTTTTACCTATTAGATAATCAATTGGGAATCGAAAAAAATTTTAACTTTTCAACTCTAACCTCTTTAGCAAGCCTCAAAGCAGTTATTAGTGCTTCATATTCTAGTTCATTATTACTAGCTGAAAACCCAAATTTAAGCATATAATGAATCCTAAGTTTGTGACCTACTCCACATCCTTATCGTGTTAAGGAACCATCCACATATAAATTCCACCAATGCTTTTCGACTAATGCAACATTGTCCTCTTCTCTTAAAAATTCTACCATTAGATCTATTACGACTTGTGCTTTCAGAGTTATCCTTAGTTAGTATTGAACATTATATGCACTTAATTCTAACGCATATTTAACCATACGACCTAACGAGTCAAGCTTTTGTAAAACATGTTGTAATAGTTGATCTATAAGAATTGTGACCTGATGAGCCTCAAAATAAGTCTTTAACTTCCTTACTGTCATGACTGTGGAAAGAACAAACTTTTCCATTTTAGTATATCTCAATTTTAGTTCTTGTAAGATGTAATTGACATAATGAATCAATTAATCTTTTTTCCATTCAACGTGTACTAGAATAGAGGAAAGAACTCAACCATTAACTAAGAAATATAAAAGCAACTTTTCCCCCAGGATAGGCTTCAAGAGTATAGGCGAAGACAATAAACATTCTTTCAAATCTTGGAGTGCAACTTTGCGCACATCGATCCACTTAAATTCCCTAGGGTTCTTCAGTATTGAAGAATTTAGTATACTTATCAACACTTCTTGAACTAAATCTATTCAATGTTATAATTCGACCTGTTAACTCCTATACCTCCTTCACTGTACTTAAAGACTTCATATCCTATATTTCTTTAATTTTTTTTTTTTTTACTTCCCTATTGAGTTACCATATAACCCAGGAAGTTTCCAAAGGTAGCTCTAAAGACACACTTTTGTGGATTCAATTTCAAGCTATACATTTTCAAAGTATCAAAAGTATCTTTAGGTAGGCAAGATGACAACCTTGTTCCATACTCTTAATAATCATATCATAACATAAACTTCCACATTGTGATGAATTTAAGGCTTAAACATTTTTATTACTAACCTTTAATAGGCCGCCCTAACGTCCTTCAAACCAAAAGGCATTTCAATGTAATAGTACACACTTAAAATAAGTAATAAACAAGGTGTGTACCTCATCTTCTTCTTCCATCTTTATTTAATTATAACAAGAGCATGCATCTATAAGGCTTAATAAGGCATGGCTAATAGTCACATCACCATTAATCAATTCTCAACGATGGGAAACAATCCTTAGGGTAAGCCTTATTCAAATTTGTGAAATCAATGCACATATACCATTTATCGTTTAACTACTTGACCAATGAGCCAACTAGGTTAGGTAAGGCTCTTCTTGTAGAAGACCTACCATTTAGAGTTTCTATACCACCTTCTTGATTGCTACTTGTCTTTAAGGGGTAAAATGCCTCTTCTTCTATTGAACGATCTTAGCATTGGGATCTATCTTGAGTTTATGCATCATGAGCTTTCAAGGTATGCTGAGTAAGTCATAAGGAGACCATGCAAACACATTAAAATTTGTTTTAAGGAAATGTACCAATTCCTATCATAGCTTTGGAGATAAAGATTTCTTAATTTTAGTCCTCTTTTTTAAGTCTTCTCCAAGCTGTATTTCCTCAATCCCTTCATCTGGTTTACCTATATCCTTAGTGTAATATGGATTTATCTCAATGTGGAAAACTTTCTCTCATTTGAGGGTTTTTAAGTATAAAGACCTCATCAGCTATTGATTCCCTTACATACTTTAACTCAAGTTGGAGTCAGAAACTTAGCCATAAGGTGTATGATGGATGGGATCATGCCAAACAAATTTTGGCTAAGTCAACCCATGAGGATAATGTATGCAATTTTATCCTCTACTATATGCTTATCATCTCTGATCTGGATAGAGAGAGAAATTATACCTACAACTTATACTGACTGATTATTGAAGGCATTCAAATTATAATCGTAAATTCTCAATTAAGCCTTAGTATTAGGCTTCATCTAGTCAAAAGCATGTGATAAGTGAGAAAAATTCCATACTTATCGTATATGATTCTCTAAATTATATATTATTTTACGTGAAAATAAATTTGAATGGACAAAGCTAATATAAAAATCACATATATTAGATTTACACAAATGAAAATTATGATTTGATCGATTTAGCACAAAAGATTTAGTATTTTGGAACTTAAACTTAGTTTTTTTTTTTTTTTTCATATATCTTATAAGTCTCAAGGTTGTCATCATGGCAGCCCTTACATGAGAAGCCAAAAAAGAAAAAGAAGAAGAAGATGAAGACATTGAGCAGGAACTATCGGCTTGACGGTAATCTTAACTAACATCAAGCTAGTGTTTAGAATAAAAACTTTGCAAGTATCACAAAGAATTAACTATGCTGTCATGACAGTAATATGATCATTACGACCCTTCTAATATAAAAAGCTCCTATAATGCAACACACCGAATAGATCCATTTTCTACTTCTTTTTTCTTTCCTTTGACTTTTCCTTGTTCTCTTTGTTAATGTTTCAAACTATAGGTTCTTTTAGCTTCATTTTTACAATATAATAAGGGAATTCAAGTTAGAGAAACTATAGAAACATCATTGCATAGATTCAAACATGGAGCTCCTATTTTCAGGTTGTTTCTTTCTATTTTTATACTTATATTTGCTTGGATTTTGTTTTTTAACTCGATGTATCCTTTGAATTTAATGAGATTATGTGGTTAGATTATGTAAAGGTGGTTTTGTTGTTCCATTCGTATTTGTATGTTGTAGAGTATTGCTTTTGTTTATGGAGCTTGTGTTTCGTTTTTGGAACAGTGAATAGATTAAGATAATGTTACTAGTTCATGCATTCTAATCGATTTCATAAATGGCTAATATGGATTAGGAATTGACTAACATCTAATTCAATTAGAGCAATTAATAGCTTGCTTATAATGCACATTGTTGAAATGACATAACCGCTATGCCATTAAACATTTTAACTCTTAGTTCGATACGCTTGTCGAAGTTTTTGTGCTTTCCACAAGTTTTTATCAAAATTTGGAAACTTGATCAATTAGTTGTATAATGATTCCAATATTTTAGAAAAGGAGCTAATTTTTTCAATTAATACATGACTTGTGGAAATAATGACACAATACCAAGTTTTTAACGTGTCGAGAAATGAGTGATGTTAATTTCAGTTCTTAGGACCTTTTGTAGACTAGGCTTTATTTGTCTTAGTTGTTAGTTTATATTTTGTTTATCTTGCTTTTATTCAATCTTGGCTGAATAAAGTATTATGAGATGTTTCCTTTTCCTTTTCAAACCTGTAAGCTAAGAGGTACTTGAAGATGGTGACCCGGCTTAATCTCCAGGGCAGTCCCGCTCTCTCCCTTTCTCCTATATTTTATATTAATGCTTGAACTAAAAAGATATTATTAGTTTGAAGTTGCGGGTGCAAATATCTTTAGAAGTTAAGGATTGAAGCTGAGGTGTTACTGAATTGTGAAGTTGGAATTAATAATATAGACAAATGGATAATTTTAACAACGAATTTTATATTTTCGTAGGATTTTTAAAATGTTGAAAATCAAATAGAAGAACTACAACGTGGAAAACACAACCGCTATTTTTTCTTTTTTTCTTTCCTGTTCTTTTGTTTCCGTTGCATAGTTTTATTTTTTACAATAATGAAATCAACTTTTTTTCTCCCTTTTCCACAAAATTTACGGAGACGCTGGTTCTCATAATTATCTTTCATAACTAAATTATAATGCCCCTCTATTCACATTCCAATCAGAAAGAAAAGATTAAGCACCCCTGTTTTTGTTCGATGATTCATTCTTATTTTCATACTGAAGGGAACCCTGCTGTTCTAGCTCATTGACAACGGGGACACGTGAAAATCTGTGTGTTGGCATACAGCAATTACTAGATCTGGTAGAAAAGTTAATAAACCACATTTAGACGACTATTAGGAAGAATGGAAGTGCAACTTATAGAAACCCAAGGGCACGAGACGGATTTCATTGAATATTAAGTATATAAAAACCATAGTTTCGTGGAATTAGGACTGAAGACACTCAAGCAAATGGAATGACTGGGTGCAATTGATTGGCATCGATGAGGGGTGGCTTCGGTAAGGGATGGCATCGCCTAGTTTAGCTGGCTAGATATCATTTACTGGGATTAGGGGTTTAGGTGGCATCGACCGGGTTGGGGTAGTGGGTTCCCACGATTGGGTCTCGAGATAGAATTCGTCCTATTGGTGTCGGAAGCGTGGGCTCCGGTTCCAGTAGAGGTGATTTTTTGGGTGCGTTCAGGTGGTGAGTGGTATCTGTAAGTCTCTCCTGTGGTATCTAGTTTGCTCGTTCCTCCTTTTGGTTTCTCTCTTCTTTTCATTTTTTTTGAAAATAAATATTTTCTCTCTTTTGAAAATAAATATTTTCTCTTCCCTCAGACCAATGATTCAATACATCGAAATCGGACAAACTAATTAAGACAAGAGTGCCCAAAGGTCAATTTTTAGAATATTAAGTAGATACAAACCTAATTTAGCAGAACTAGGGCTAAAGATGGGGGAAATGCTCCCAACACAGGGCTTATAGCTCCCTACTATCTAAGAGAAAAAAATAGGACAATGGATGAATACTCTTCCACAAGTCACCCTATTTACACTACTATTCTTCTATTTATGTAACACATGTCGATATCTATTTGAACTCCTTAACTATATCAATACAGCCATCAAATGCATCTAATACCTAACTGGAACTGGAAACGGAAATAGAACCAAATCAGGTTGTTGATTCCCTTGGACAATAGGGCTATTGATTCAATCTATAACATAGCGTGCATCGAAAACTTCTCAAACATGCAGGATGTATCGTTACAACTGTCAGGATAGTAAAATTACAAAATGGGCAATTTATGAATGAGAGAGTGAAACCTTAAACGTGAGGAGGTGGGTAATGTACACGATACAACATATACTAAAGTTATACAATCAAACAGTTATCTCAGATAGAATACAGATATTTCATTTGAAATGCATCGATAATCCAACCTGATTGAGACTTCAAGATCATTTGGATTTGCACATCACCAAGTTCCCAACACCCATGCTGCACCTAAACCTATTATGCTGAAACAGAGGAAATGACTAAATAAGGGCCTGAAAATGATATCACGTAGGAAAATATTAAAAATCCACCCTCATCCCATGAAGTCGCATTAATGCTAATGATTATTATGCATTGTTTATGAATGGAGAATAGAGCTAGGATTTTATAAGTCCAAAAGAAAAGGCATAATGAAGAAAGAAAATTAAGAAGGGATAGGTTCATGTATTATGTAATCATAACATGGTGACAGGTTCATCCATTCATGAGATATCTTACCCCCCCTAAAGATCTGGGTGCTTATTGTTCATAATGGCTGAGAGCAGCAACAACTGATCCTGTTGTAGACAAAGTTGAAGCCACATCAGGAAATTCTTTCCACGATGTCGTCACTTTCAGAGATGGGTATAACCAACTTTTTATGTTATCAACAAACGCATCTGGATCACTTGTCAGAATGGCCTCCCAATCCACCTGTATACCCTTAGGAATGCTCCCTGTGAACTCCATATTGGCAGCAAGTAGTAGTCCTAGTAAAACAACAAACCCAACAGCAGCAGTCCCTCTCGAGAGTGGCATGAAGGTATACCTACAAAACCAATTAATATGAGAAAAAGTCACTTTAACCATAGGAGAACTATTATCTCAGTTGAGTTGGGTAGTGTCCTACCAGTAATAAGTTATCTTCAGTATTGAACGTCTCATGTTTTCAAGCACATCAAAATCAGTAGATCCATATGTTTCACCACAATAGGCACTGCAAATACTCTGCCAATTTACAGTGAATTATATAAACCAGTGAGCTATTTACATTTAATCAATACAATCAGTACATAAGTTGGTAAAGTAAAGGAAAAAATAAACGAGAGGAAAAATTAGCACAAGAAACATTGAAGATGAGCAAAACTCAGCACACCAAGGATCTCTGTAGAATTTTTTGCAGATGTTACAAAACAATGCTTTTAGGTGCCTATTAATAAAATAGAATAATTTTTATCAGGTGATTTATTTTTTGACCACATTTGATTTTACAGACTGAAAAATGTTCACACTGCTAAAAATGATGGGGACCAAGATTCTGAAATAAAGATGAAAGGCCATTTGTTTCTGTTTGTAGGGTGAAAAAAAGAATAAATAAATAAAAATAAAAAAAAATTCATTACTAAATCAGGAGACAGAAATTTTCATTAGAGGAATATCAATCATAATAGAAATCTTGATGGGCAAGAGACCATAAAATTGCACCAACGATCA
The DNA here is from genome assembly GCA_024138005.1 of Lumnitzera racemosa. Lineage (NCBI taxonomy): Eukaryota > Viridiplantae > Streptophyta > Magnoliopsida > Myrtales > Combretaceae > Lumnitzera > Lumnitzera racemosa. The sequence goes on from JAMXBC010000008.1 coordinate 74,870,551, forward strand.
AGAAAAATGACACAGCAACTATTCATTCTGGATAATGGATGGATAGTGCATTTAGCAAAGTTACAAGTAATAGCCACTTCTAATATGGGACGTTTTTTTTTTTGGCCATATAATATGAGAACTGATTAAATAAAACAATGAAATTCAAGAAGCTTCCACGATATAAACAATAGCATAGCACTCATGAGGCAGACGCTATTACTTCTTCAGCTTAAGCTTTTTTCTTCTTTTTCCCCCTCTAATTAATATGCCTAATCTCATGCTTAAAAGACCCTCAGTTAACTGTTTATGTGGATAACAGCAACCACATAGAGGGAAGGAGAGAAGGGGGGAGGGGGGAGGGGGGAGGGGGGTTTGCAGGGAAAGGAAAAAACGAGCATTCTACTCCTACATCAACTAACAAAATTCAACCAAAGCCACAATGATAGAATACCATGAGTAGCAGCTCCTATTAAAAACATTTATAAGAGAAGAGAAGCTAGTTGTGGTAGTGTTTGTGCTCAGTAGAATATTTGTGTCATGTGGTGTGTGCTGTGTGGGGTTGGTGGTGTGAGCTGTGTTGTGTGGGGTTTTGTTGGTGGCGTTCATCTTTGTTTGTGTAGTGCATATAGTGCTTATAGTAGTCTAGGGCAGTAGCTCGTGTATATTGCTAGTGTGGTTTTGCTTGGAGATTATATTGTTTTGGTGTTGATGTGACTGGTGCTGATGTGGCACACTTTGCTGTGTTGGCATGTTTTGGGGAACTCTAAAATATTCTTCCGTTATTATGGTTGAAGTGGGGATATAAAAGAGGGGGGGCTATGAAGGAAGTTAGTTTTTGACAGTTGCTTAAGAACAGAAGGAGATCAGCTTTGGTCTGAGCAAAAGCTCAGGTACTTAGAACCCTAATCCTTGGCACTGTTCTCTATTTTCCAACATGGAATTCTATCAATTGGCACCATCTTGGGAATTTTACACCAGCGATTTAGAGAATTTGATTGAATTAGGGTAAAACCAAATTCATTAATTGGAGATTCTGTAAGAATATGACTAGAACTGAAGCAAGATTTAAGGAGTTAGAGCAGAAACAAGGAGAGACGCAAGAGGAATTAAAGGATGTCCAGCAATGGCTTGTATCTTTGGATCAAAATTAGACAGGAATCAAAGATGATATGAATCAAGTTAGAGGAGATCTGTCGATCTTGCAAGGAAATGTTGACAAGATGCAAAAAATGCTTGAGGATTTATGGATCACTGCTAGGTCAGGTAGTGGATTTCAGACCAAATCCTCAAATATGATCAATAGAGGAAAACAGCAAATTAACGAAGAAAGACATGCTATGTTTGAGACAAATGTTGATGGAATGCCTTTGACACGAGGAGGTTGATGACGAGTATGTGATGAAAGCCTCACCAATGCAAATTCCTCTGTTCAATGGAAGTAATCTAACAAATTGGATCTTGATAACAGAGCAATATTTCAAAATTCAATGTATAAGAGAGAAGCACAAAGTTTTGAGTTAGCAGCTGTCAGAATGAGAGGCCAGAGGGTCTATCGGTTGAGAGCACTGTGCAATCACTTGCCTCGATTGGAATGGGAAACAATGAAGGAAGAAATGTTGAAGCGTTATGGAGGTTAATAGGCTTCCAATCCATTCAAAAGTCTATCACAATTACGACAAATAGCTTATGTACATCAATACATTGAAGAATTTGAAGCATTAATAACTCAAGCTCCAGCCGTGTCAGAATCACAATAGTTAGGGTTTTTTTTTTTTTTGAGGATTAAGAGAGGAATTTCAGGTCCATGTAGATACTTATGCGCCTACGACTTTGGAGCAAGTCATGGATCTTGCAATCAAAATTGAAAAAAGAATTTGAACATGGAGTTTCCTGACCTCCGAACTTCAATAGTAGCCAGTGAAACGAATTTAAGAGTTCCAACTCAAAGTTGTTTTATCAAACTCAATCAGGTGGAAGACAAATGCATTCAACCAGTTAAGCCTCCAACTACTATTCGACACTTCCAGTTATGAGTCAATCTCCTGTACAAGGACTTGTGCGACCTAAGGATACTTCTTCATTACAAATAGCTAGAAGAATGTCTTTTGGAAATAGTAGTAATGCGTCATCCTCTGGATCAAATTCGCAAGCACATGTTAAAGCAAGACCTCAGCATCCACCCATGTGCCATTCGCATGGTTAAAGACAGTTGCCTTATACAAAATATTTGGAAAAGAGGGCGAAAGGGCTTTGTTTTCTATGTGACCAACCTTTTTCTCCAACACATAAATGTCCAAACAATTTGTTGAGGGTTGTTATGTTGGAGGAGGAGCCTAAAACGGTAGATGCAGAGTGGGAAGTGGTTGAAGGAGATCAGAATATTTGGCCAAATGAACATGGAAGTTGAGGTACATGGCTCTGGTTTAGACCTATTTCTTTTAGGCATGAAAGGGTTTGATGGGCCTCAAACTATGCAATTCAAAAGGTAAATAGTACACAACTATTTCTATAATGATCGACAGTGGAACTAGTCGCAATTGTATTTCCAGATCTCTTGTCAAACGACTTAATTTGCTCATTTGATGCCATGGGCTGTGTTTAGAGTTACTATAGGACTTGGTAACAGTATTCCTTCTAGTTTATATGTAGAGATCTTAAATTGAATATTGGTGCATTCAAAACTACAATAAATTGTTATATTTTCGAGTTAGGTGGAGTGAATGCTATTTTGGGTGTTGCATGGCTGCATTAAGCATGACTATGAAAATTCCCTCTATTTCAGGTGAGCATGTATTGATTGTGGATCATTCTTTAGCAAGATCATATCTATCTTTTAAATCTTTGGGTAAGACATGTAATGTTGACTCATATACTTTGCTGTGGATGCTGAATTCAACTTTGCCTCGCTCCACTATTAATTCTGATTCATAGATTGCTGCATCATTGGGTGAGTTTGAGAATGTGTTAGAGAAAAAATTCGGTTTACCTCCTCCATCTAGACCTAGGGATTATCATATTCCTCTTAAATCAGGTTGTGAACCTACAATGTAAGGCCCAATCACTATGTTTTTGCTCAGAAAAATGAGACAGAAAGAATGGTTCAAGACAAGTTAAAAGTTGGGATCACACTGAGTACTTTCTGTAGTCCCGTAATTTTAGTTAAAAAGAACGATAGATCTTGGTGCTTTTGTGCGGACTATAAGGCTTTAAATGAGGCAACTACACTGGATAAGTATCCAATTCCGATAATTGAGGAGCTTTTAGATGAGTTGCTTGGGGCTACTATTTTTCTAAAATTAATTTTAGAGCATTATTATCAAATTAGAGTTCATCCTAATGATATCCATAAAACGGTGTTTCACAAACACCAAGGTCATTACAAAATTCTTGTAATGCTTTTTGGTCTTATTGATTCACTAGCCACATTTCAAGGAATCATGAATGATTTATTCCAACCATATTTACAGTGTTTTATGTTGGTCATTTTTTATGACACCATTATATATAATGTTAATTTGGGTTCTCATTTAGAGCACTTACAAATAGTTCTTCAATTGCTACATGAAAATCATTTTTCCACTAACAAGAAGAAATGTACCTTTGGCCAACCTTCTCGAGAATCTTGGTCACATTATTTCGACTAGTGGTGGAAGTATGAATCCTTTTAAGGTGAAGTATGTTGGAATGGCTGGTTCCTACTACTTTAAAAGGGATTCATGGTTTTCTTAGGTTATCGGATTATTGGAGAAAATTTATTAAAGATTATGGAAAAATTGCTCAACCATTAACGGATCTTTTGAAGAAGAATGGTTGTATTTGGAATGAATCAACTACCGATGCTTTTCAACGATTGAAGAGTGCTTTGGTCTCCGCTCCAGTTTTAGCCATGTCAAATTTTTCTGAACAATTTATAGTTGAATATAATACTTCGAGGCAGGGAATGAGGGTTGTTCTTCAACAAAACAACCAGTTGATTGTGTATTTTAGCAAGACATGGTCGAATAAAACACTTACTAAATCCACTTATGAGAAAGAACTAATGGCTCTTGTTTTGGCTATAAATCATTGGCGACCATATTTGTTGGGATGGAAGTTTGTGGTGAAAACAAATCAAAGAAGCTTGAAATACTTGTTGAGGCAACAACTTACTACTTTGGACCAGCAGAATTGGCTTTCTAAATTGCTTAGGTATAACTTTGAAATTCAATATAAAAGTGGCCATGATAATACAGCAGTGGATGAGCTTTCTCGAGTATTTAAAGAAGTTGAATGTGACAGCTTTGTTAGGTCCAATTTGGACTGATCTAAATAAGATAAAAAGTGCGGTTGATCTAGATCCACTGCTGGCCTCCAAAATTCAGTTAATGCAAGAGGGCAAGGATGCTAGTCATCATTTCCATTTCATCAATCACATGCTTTTCTATTACAATAGGTTGCCTCATATTTTTCTATATGAATTTCATTACTCTCCTTCTAGAGGACATGCTGTTTCTTTGAAAACTGATCAGAGAATAGCTGCAAATGTGTATTGGAATGGCCTCAACAAAGATGTTGAAAAGTTTGTCATAGCCTGCTCCATTTGTTAACGGCAAAAATACCAAACATTGTCACCAGTTGGTATTTTGTCGCCGTTGCCCATTCCCAATGTTGTTTGTTGGGGGTCTATGTCTAAGGGGTTTGATGTGATTCTAGTAGCGATTGACAGATTTTCTAAATAAAGGCATTTCTTATAGACAAAATATCTTTACACAGCCAAGAGTATTGCTAACTTATTTGTTTGAGAAGTGGTACATCTTCATGGGATGCCAAAGACTATTGTTAACGATAGAGATCCTGCTTTGTCAGATATTTTCGGCATAAAATGTTTCAATAAGAAGGCACTCTTCTTCATTCTAGCACCACCTACAATCTAAAAACGAATGGTCAAATAGAAGTTTTAAACTGATGTATGGTGTTATCTCTGTTGCTTCATTTGCGATCAACCTAAACATTGCCACACGGATTCAATGGGTAGAGTTCCATTACAACAATTCTTATCAAACATCTTCCAAATTGACTCATTTTGAAATTGTATACGGACATCCTCCACCTGCTAGCTCTTTTGTGGATAGAGAAATTGCACATCCAGCTTTGCTTGAGGCTTTGCACTCACGTGATGAAGTGTTACTCCAACTTAGGAACAATCTTGCTCAAGGTCAAGCTCTTAATTGTTCTTAAGCGAATAAGCACCATCAAGACCTTGAGTGTGAAGTGTGTAACAGGGTTTTCCTTCATTTGAATCCTAGTTTGCAGCAGTGAGGGGTTTCCAAGCTTACTTCCAAGCTATGCCCATGGTTTTTTGGACCATATCAGATTGTGAAATGTATTGGGAAAGTTGCTTATAGGTTGAACTTGCCTTCTCATTGTCGAATTCATCCAGTGTTCCATGTTTTCTCTTCTTAAAAAGGCAGTTGGATCTTTCCCTGTTACAACTGATTTTCCTCCTGATTGATTCATGGAGGCTGACCAGAATGAAAGATTGCCCGTAGCAGTGCTGGGCAGACGCCTTCATGTTGATGGCTCCCATGAAATTCCTTAATTGCTTGATCAGTGGCAGGGCCTTTCGCATGTTGAAGCTATGTGGGCAGACACTTCCTCTTTTCATCTTCAATTTCTAAACTTTATCTTTGAGGACAAGGACACTCTTGGGTTGGTGGTTGCGATTTGATAGAATACCGAGAGTTGCAGCTCATTACACATATTTTTAAGAGAAGAAGAGCTGGTTGTGCTAGTGTTTGTGCTTAGTAGAATATTTGTGTTGTGTGGGTTTGTTTTGGGGGTGTGAGCTGTGTTGTGTGTTGTGTTGTGTGGGTTTTGTTGGTGGTGTTCATCTTTGTTTGTGTAGTGCGTATAGTGCTTATAGAAGTCTAGGGTAGTAGCTTGCGCATATAGTTGGTGTGGCATTGCTTGGAGATTATATTGTTTTGGTGTTGATGTGGCGGGTGCTGATGTGGCACACTTTGCTGAGTTGGCATGTTTTGGGGAACTCTATAATATTCTTCTGTTATTATGGTTTAAGTGAAGATATAAGAGAGAGAGAGGGCTGCGAAGGAAGTTAGTTTTTGACAGTTACTTAAGAACAGAAGGAGATCAGCCTTAGTCTGAGCAAGAGCTCAGGTACTTCAGAACCCTAATCCTTGGCACCTTTCTCTATTTTCTAGTGTAGAATTCTATCACACAGGAGCATGAATAACTGGGAAGAGTCGAAGGGTTGATACAGAGACATACCTCCCAAGCCACTTGCATTTCCTCATTGAATTCATCCCACCTAGCAGGAGTGCATGGGGTTCGGATTGCAAAGTCATATCCATGTTCTCCCCTGCATGTAATCAGCTCATGGGCATAAATAATATTGCCAAAAAACGAAGAAGCACAAAAACCTAAACAATATGCAAGCAACTTCAATTCATAACCATCTATAGCTACTTACGTTTTTACCAAAGTGATCCTTGTCCCTTCAAGATGCTTCCTAATGGTCAGAAACAACAGAAACGGTGTCATGTTTCCAGAGATCTAAAATATGTCGTCCAAATTCATGTGAACTTACCCCTCTACTGCAGTGCTGTTGCACCAAGTAGCCAACCAAAAGTCATCACCCACAATTCTGTGAAGATCATAGCAGGATTCCACATTCATGATCTGCATGTAGTGTCAACTTCATCAATCATTTACATAGTTGCCTGACCACTACATAGTTTATAAAATGAAAGATAAGAGAAAGTGACCAACTGATTGAACATCCTGCAACCAAAAAAAAAAAATTAGCAGGCAGACTAGAGGAATCAAAATCTTGTGTAACCAGTTCTAATCCCGTTCCTAGCACATGATTAATTTCCTAAAAAAGGGATTTGCAATTTGGGAGACTGTCACAAAAACGGATTAAATGTCAGAAGAATATGGCAGAGGCACAATTTGAAATTAAGAATTACAGTACCATGATTGCTTTAGTGAAGATGGTGGCAGTAATTCTTTCGAAATAGGATAACCTATATAGGAGTTAACCATAATAGCCATGACCAAGTACTTCAGGATCTAGGTTCAACACCTTTGTCATCTTTTGGGTAACGAAAACCTTTGTCATCTTGCTTACTACTGGATTTTTAAATATGCTTCACATCTAGTGTTAACAGTTTATGACAGAAGGGAGTTCAAAATACAACTTAATTTGCAATGAAAACGGAATATTCATAAAAACTGTTTCATTGTATTGAGGATACACATGAACATGAAGCAAAGAAAAAACTGCAAGTGTCTCAAAATGATAAAAACAGAAACTCCAAAGATTTAGAAATTTCCTGAAATTCCTGTCTACAATTCCAACCCCCTTAAAAACAAAATGATTCCTTTAGACATACATGGTAGCATTATTTGTCAAGCCTGTAGAGACCAAGGGCAACAACATCAGGGTGTATTATAAAACCAATGTTTACATAATGGATTGGGTGCTGCAAAAGCAAAATGTTCTACAAACACCCGATAGCTCTCTTATGCAATAAGGCAAGGCCAGCAGAATTGGGCTATGTCATCATCCAAATGCTCTCTGTTGAAAAATCTTACTAAAATATTTTAGCGAAGATAATGCTTTATCTAAATGAAGTGGATGCACTTAGAGAATCACTGTTCAAGACCTAATTATGTAAAGTTAGATCAGGTTTAGGTCACTCTGTGAGCTTGTTAGCATGTATGAGGACAGAAGAATTAAAGCTAAGGGCAGATATTAACTGGTGTTAAAAACAGCAGATCTGGTTTTCAGATGGCATCTCGAGTCCCTTTTGCCAAAGTTGAACTATTTCTCCCATAATTCCTTACAGAGAGGCCACTACGTCAGCAGAACCTCTAATCAAGAGGGTTTTAGCTGATTTAACTTCAAGCACTTGGAGGCCCCAGTCGTTTTTCTATATGTAATCATTGTTCGAAACATGGTACAGTAAAGTAAATCTTTCCTTTTAGGAGAAAATACACTAGATGGTTCTTGGTAATGAAAGAGAGAATCACTTAAGATCATGCCAGCCGACATGTAGATGAAAACATGCAGGCACAGTATATGGAAAAAGCTTAATGAAAGAAAACGGAAAGAAAAGAAACTTCCCAATTGAACTTCTATCTTGGCCAAAAAAAAAAAACAGAGAAAGGAAAAAAAAAAAAAAAAAAAAAAAAGAGAGAGACCTTCTATCAAACATCCATGATATAAAGAACTTGAAACATGGTGCCACCATATATATGCAGAAAAAACAAAAAAAAAAAAAGGGAATGGGCAAACATCTTTGAAGTTGAGAAAACTAACCTCAACTAACATAGTTTTTGCATTCAAACAGGCAAGTACAGACTTCTACTTGTCATGTTACTGCTTAACAAGTATGAGGACAAGACATTTGTGTACAAAGTTTCCACTAAATGTAATCAAGATCATGAGGTTAAGTGTAAGAAGGCATCTTGGGAAAGATGAAAGCAGAAGAAAAATGACCTAGCCAGATGCGAGGAAACACTTACTTCTTGCAACTTTCCATCACCAGCTAGGTCAATCTTGTTATCTGCTTTGTCATGCACATACTTCTTCTCCTTAATTACTGCCTTTGCAACACTTAAAGTTCTGCATTAAAGTATACAAGTTTCGCTTGAAAATTATCCTCTTAAATAAAGCAGTTAACTGGAAGGGGAAAACAAAACCCAAAATCTTGAAGAAATCCATCCCTTTTACCTCTCAAAATTAGGATAGTAGCGGACAACTTTAGCTTGCCCAAGAATCAATGGTGTGTGTGACCCAAATCCAGAATTGAACTCTTCACTGCAAGTACAAAACAAAGCAAGATTTCATGAGAAGACAAACACTGGATAGAACAGGAGAATAGCAATGTTCTAGAGAGAAGGGTCCTTTATATATTGTCAGATTCCATAGGGCTTTTACAGTCATACAAGCAAGAACCACTAGGGTGATGAATTCAAACATGCAAACATACTAATAAAAAACCCTAATTACATCACCAGTTCAATTTCAAAAGCTTTTCTTTTTTTTAAAATCATGTTACAACCATCTTATGAATAAATTATACAAAGGAAACAAAATTTGAGAGAAAGGTAAAAGGAGTTTGTCATTAAAACCCACTCTTCTTATATTCCTTTATAGTACACTTTCTTCTTCAAGAAGAAGATAGTTCCATTCAATCACATTCTAAAAAATATAGAAACATATAAATAGAATGAAACTAAATAAAAACCTCCCATGTCTTATCTTTATTCATATTGAAATGCTCCCCATTGATTATCAGAATTTTCTTGATTCCTGATACTTCATAAAAGTTCTTCACAACCTACTAGAAGTGTAGTGTGCAGAAAAAGACTAAAGATCATTGTGCTCTTCCGGTGGAAAAGCAAGTGACTTGCACTGGCAACAAGCTAATCAAATCCACTCTTTAGCATTTTATTGAAAGCAAATAATTTTAGTCAGTTTCTTGCCTAAACTCGAGACTAATTATAAAACACTTCATATTCCTATTCCAAGGATAGATGTCTATGAAGTCACTGCAGGGGAAAAGATCCACAGTACATTTTTCATGTTCCAAAATGGCACCCCTTTTGTGTCCACTGCAATCACATTTCACATGTGCCGGGAGAGGAAAAGTAAAGGGATTAAATATTTTTTCACATATGGCAGCATGTGATTGGAAAAAATACAAACATTTTACCGTTTAGGTATAGATAATATTCATCCATCTTACTGTGTAGAAAAATAAGGCTGAAATCTCCTTAGATTAAGAGTGATAGATGATGAGGACCCCAAGTGTACCCATACTACCATTTTGTCTCACACCCCAAGGTATTTATTACCTACCCACCAGCATTGTCCATAATAATGTTCAGGTGCTTATGAGAATTACACAGAAACCTTGACTTGCCAATCTAATAAACGATAAATTACACTAAAACCATATGTATGGCAATTAATTAATCTTGATCCCAGGATAATGCATTAGAAAGGAGTATCAATAGGAAGAGACATAAGATATAGGTTTGCTAATTTACTAAAAAACAAACATATGCACACACCGGCAAAGACACAGGAATAAGCAAACTTAACTAGCACCAAGTAATTTAGAATACTCACAAGATGTGACGACAAGACAGACGACCACTTTCATGAATATGATGATCAAGGAGGTTCTGAGAAACAGTTCTATGGTATACCTTAATTTATTCACCCACACAACAGGGTCACAAGGTTCAGAAATCTGACGCCATCTAACTGCTATCGAGTAAATATCTTGCCATGATAATGTTGAACGGCCTGAGGATCTGTCTTCTGTAATACTATATGACGTTGAAGGTTCTGCAGGGCTGCTAGTGCTGCAACCAGCACCACCTCTATTCTGACTAGAAACAGTAGGTCTTTCCCTCCTGCGAGCTCTTTTGCCAGATTTAAGTGAGCTCTTAGTAGAATTTTTCCGCTCTGCACGCCAAGCTTTTGAAACCTTTTGTGCAATCTCTATGGCTGCCAATCCTGCCATGCGATGCTAGTGCATCATAGAGGTAGGTTATATTTTTTATTATCCAAAAAACATAACACATTATATCCAATAAATTTGGCAGATGGAACAGTAAGCATTAAACATTCCAGGCCAAAAGCTTCAACATGAACAAAGATCATAGGCTCTATCATTAGACCTGACCAAGAAAAAACATAATATAAACAACCAATAATCAGTTCAATGAAAATATATGGGAGCTCCACTCAGGAGCAGATGGGGTCTAGAACTTATTCTATAGTTTTATAATAGAAGAGTCTAGAATTTGACATTTTACTTCTCTGCAACAATTAGCACCCAGGAGTTATCCCCAGGCAACATTTTGTTACATAACATGTGTATGGTGAATTTATGCAAAGAAGTGAATAGTGCATAAACAGTGGCGTAAGCAGTGTCTGTGCTGTAATATGTTGTGTCCTGCAGTTGTAGCATGTAACAGTTGTAAGGGTAGTTTTCGAACAGGAGGAAAAACAGGGGCAGTTTAAGACAAAAAAATAAAAAAAAAGTGTCACTTGTTTGTGTATTTAAATAGTAGCAATGTAATGAGCAGGTTAAATCCTATTTTTTTTATAAAAAAAAAAAAAAAAAGTATCAGATTTTAATCTTAAGAGATTCAGAGTTCTTTCTATAATTAAGCCCTTCATAAGATCGTAAGGTTATCCCTTAACGAGCCCTAACCAAGAGATCATCAGGCTCTCTCTATAACGAGCCAAAAAATTTATTTTAAAAGTTTCATCCTGTAACATTTGGTATAAGAGCCAAATTTGTTAAAGGATATGAAGAATTTGTGAAGTTCCAATCATCACAGGAGTTTCCAGACTAGTTATTTCCTTCTGAAAGTTTTTGCCCAATTATACATTATTTCAGCATTTTTTTGCACATCACATGCTGGATTATATTCCACCATGTGGACCCACAATCATTTCTTGTCTATTTGGGACTCTATTCACATGGACTGATATGCAGAACAGAGTCACCGAGAATATGTGAGATTCACTCTCTTCTAGAGATATTTTGGGCTAAATGTAAAATTGATGTGAGGATTGGGTTTACAAAACTGGATCTTATATAAGACGTAAGGCAACATATTCCCTCTTTCACTCCCTTCAAGATGCAAATAGAATGCTAATTTGGCAGAGTTGGCCTTCCTTCCTCTGAAGATATAAGCAGCAGAACAAGTTTCATTTTGCCCATGTCATCAAAGACAAATATTAAAGAGCATTCTTCTTCTGGCCTTTTTTATTTTTTTTAAGATATTTATTATAGTCAAAGCCTTACATTTATCAACTACTATCATAATAATCTTATAAGATTGCAATTGCTATTGGCTGTTTGTAACAAGTGATGGTGGAAGGCGAACGTCACAAATAATGGCCAGTGGTGTTAGTCAAACAAAATGAAAAATGGCAATGAAAATGAGGAAAATGATTTTTATTTTTAAAAAAGGACATAGTTTTCCTCATTTTCCATAGCATTTTACAGTGATCAGCCTTTGCCTCCAATTTCCACTAACACTTACCACTAAAAGCCATTAATATCCGCAAACTTCTGATATTATTATGATAATATTCTACAACTACAAAGTTTTGATTATAACAAGTTCAAAAAAGTTTAAAACATTTTCCCTGAAACAAAGACAGTCTATGTAGCATATGACTCAGGCATCAATTGTTCCCATTGAGATTAGTATGCAAAGAACTTCATGACCCAAGAAAAGAGATGAAATAAAATAAAAATGAGGTAAAAATAAAGGGAAGCTCTGAAGTTATCTTATTGTAATGAACTCTTCTAGAACATCCCATAACTTCTTTATTTATTATTATTATTATTATTATTATTATTATTATTATTATTATTATTATTATTATTATTATTATTATTTTGGATGTCATCCTATCAAATTATACATAGAGCATTTTCATTTTATGGCAGACGAAGCACGTAATATTTTTGTTCTGAGCTATTTTTTCTCCAAACTTTGCTTTGAAGTATAAAAACTTTCAATTCTTCAAACAGCAATTTTTTTCGTATTAGAAAAAGAAACACAAGACAGACGTGAATAATGAATCAAAAAGTGCTGAATAAAAGAAATAGTAATCCAGAATATTGATGTGTAAAATTTGACTCAAATATGAAAGGAAAATTGTTGCTGAAGGGGATGATGAAATAAGTATATAATTGAACAGGAACCACATATATTATGTTTCATAATTACCTGGCGCCTATTTGGTAAGAACCCGGGACAATCATATTGAATCTTCTTGCCAATGGAATCGGCTGCCTGTAAAAGAGCTATCTTTTGTTTTGTAGGGACAAAGTCCAGCTTTTTGATCTTGCTCTTTCTAAGAGAATCACGCAACGGTGGCTGCCTATAAACTTTTTCACAGACTGATTTTGGGTGCAACCTCTTGCACCAGTACTCCTGAAATATGGAAGATACAACAAAATATGTATGATATCAAGCAGAAGGCTGTGAAAAGACTTTGGGAGGCTGTCAATCACTAATGTATCTATTCCTAAGTTGTGTGGGACCATTTTTCATGAATTCCATTGAACAGAAACTTGTACCACTTTAATTTGTCAGTAGCTTTCAGTGAGGGTGTCAGCGTGAGAATGAGTATAATAAATATGCTTCAAGGCCCCTCAATTCCATGTAGTTTCAATTGCCAGAGGAGGAATGAATTGCAGAAAGTAGAATTAAATATAATTGCATTCTCAACCGCTTATACTAGCCAGTCTCTCATTGTAAATTTATGAATTTAGCTCCATAACCAATTGATCTAAAAGCTCACGCATGTACACTGGTGCAAGCTTTTACATTTATACCTCAGCACTCCTAATATATGGGATTTAATGTTAACTAAAGTCTATCACATGAAAATATTTGAATAAGGAATCAAATGACAATTAAGCCAATTAATCTTGGAACATCCTGCTTTGATACAATAATGAAGTTATATCAATTATTTGTAAATTTAAATTCAATATGGTATCTGCACAGGAGGGCATAGATATGAATTCCCGTATCATCATTTGATTCCAAATATAAATGATTGGTCCATTCAATAAGTTTCAATCAAAAAGTCTCAATTCACAAGAAAAGGACAGAAATGATAATAAATTTTAAAGAAAAAATAATATAGACATATGAGCTTAAATTCCAAATCAAATGGTTATGGAGCTAAATTTACAAAAAGTAATAGCTAATCATTTTCATAAAATTCACCAAACATGGCAGGTGTTATTTGCAGGAGCCATCTTTCTTCATGTCTGTTGTCACAGGTATAAGTATATATCTGTATCTATGCCCAATATAGCCTTAGTAGTTGGTTTCTTGGCCAGTTCTAAAATCACCAATTTTGTTCATACTACCATTTTTACTGTAATCAGGTTTATATCTTTCACCGAGAGACACAATCTCCTAAATGACAATGCCATTTCTGACTGTAAGTAGGTTTAAGGCTTTAATCATACTAAAAATAATTATTTCGATTAAATCCATGAAAATATAAACCTTGGATGCACGTTCCCCAACTTCAAACAGCATGTTAAACTACCAATCACAAAGCAAATATAAAATTAGGTTTCACCAACTTCATCATGATGTTTAAGTGTCTAACAGTATATTGTTTGTATTTGATCTTGATGAACTAGAAGATTAATTTAGAGATATAAATGAGCTAAATCTACTTGCAAGTTACACAAGCACGATTCAGCAACAATCGAATCAAGCTTAAGCTTGAGCTACTTGTGTTATTTATCGGGTCAAACTTAAGCTTAATGATATTTAACTCAACTAGCTCACAAGCCTAATTAAACTCAATTAATGTTTAAATGTTAGTCATGTTCGAGTCAAGTTTGGATATCAATATTATTTTAGTTAGAGGAAAAATAGTTTTTTAGATTAATCGAGTCTAAACAAGTTTAAAATCGATCTCAAGTACAAAACTTCTAAGCTTAATTAAGTTCAAGTCGAGTTCAAGCTCTAAAATTTCGAATTTAGTTCAAACTCAGCACTATATCATCTTAACTTATCTATGATTCAGACTCAAACCCATTTTGCAGAACTAATCAATGTTGACCATAAGAGAGATGCAGAGATTTGAAATCAGATAATCCGACTTTGATATCATATTTAATTAAGATAGACAACCATCCAATGTCAAATTTTATACTTGTAATTCAGGTGGATATTTATACTTCCAATAGTTTTAATCATGGATTAAATTGAAATGAGAAATCACATTAATACCATCACAACAAGAAAGTGAACTTAAACAGAAAATTTTCTGAAATCAGCTAATTGGATTATATGTGTACGCGAAAAAAAGACTCGAATAACCATGGATCACCTTGAAGAGAGGATGGATATCGCCATCCATGTCAAACCAGCAAAACTCGCTACTGATTTTTGAAGCTGTATATAAAGCAATTTCCTTCTGCATGAGTGGCAAGCAAGATTAAGTTCTAAAAAGTTAACAAAACAATGAGCCTATATTGGGTTCTGTGGATGATACTCTGCATTTATATGCAAAACCATCCATTGCAATAAAAAGCATTTTCCAACCACATAATATACCTGATAAAATGCCAAGCACTGAAGCACAAACTTATCCATTGAATCAAGTTCCAAGTCCAGTGCTGCATCGTAATCCTTAACCTAGAGAGTTGTGGCTAGTCTCAATTAAACAAAGGAAAACAAGATGCAAAAAGCACCTAATGGTTAATCTCAACAAGAATAATATTTGATAAAATCCTATACTACCGCTTCTGAGTATTCTCCAATAGCATGATAGCAAGAAGCCCGTAAGTACAGACATTCAACATTTGACTTCTCAATGCTCAATCCAGCTGACAGCTCCTTAATGGCATTCCTGAAACAATATTTCAGGAAAATGTAATGATTACACTGTTGTAGACTAATTCATTGGGGAATATTAATGGGTTGAATTTACTTATGTCGCTGTTTCTATCATGGATTGACCTTTCATTTACTAAGTTAGAACAAACTTATTTAAGTACCCACTTTATCAGTAATTTAGTAATAAAAAGGAAACCAGAAGTCACTATTTCTTTTTTATTGTCAAGACAAGGAAGGGTTTTCTCTCAATAAGCCCTAAAACCCTAGTTCAATAAAACCTAATTTCACTATGATTTCTGCCAAGAAAGGCAGAAAGCTAAACAATAGCAAAGTCACCATCACCAATGATTTTACCTAATCACTACTTGGTATCAGAGTCACCTGTCATGGATGTTTTGACTGGATTGAGTGAGCAAATATGAACCACCATGCAAAAAATTCAAACTGAAACAGAGAAAAATCTGAGCAGAAAATTGAAAATTCAGAGAGAAATTGGGAAGGTTGAGACTTTCCTTCACGATCCCAATAGAGGCGAAGCAACAGGCAATGACAATGTGTTTAGAGTAGCTATCTTGAGCTATGACAAAACTCCAATTGGGCCAACGCTAACTCTGAGACCACTTACACAAAGAAGTGCATGATCTAAGGTTATTACAATTGGTGGTGCATGAGCCACCACATCTAACAACTCAAGAGGAGTGAATTGAGCCATACGAACTAGAGTAGAAGGAGTTTCATCAGCACGTTACATGGTTTGTGTGGCAACCAACCCAGTTGTGGATCTGATGTACACTTGAGATGGGTTTACTACTTTTGATAGCATCGGAGACCCGTAGGATGATAAGGTGTACACTAATAATTCTTTGATAACCAAGGAACACCAAGAGGTGATTGTGTCAGTTTAGTTTCTTTGTATTTGGTAGATGAAGCTTAGTAAGGGAATCTTAAGGTGATGCATAAGGAGCCTAACTAACATCTTTGTATTTGAAGTTCGCACCCAACGTAAATAACAATACTTTAGGTGAGCGAGATGTCCCTAGAATAATATCAAACGAATTTTCAGGAGTTGCTTGTGAGGTTGCCCTCTATCCAGAACAACATGCTGTCGTATTCATGACGAAGTTGTGTAACATGATCCAAAGTTGATGTTGTGATTCAAAACTTGTCAACCTGGTCACAATGAGTTTAGCTCATGCTGATGAGAGACTCAAAAATGATGAACAAGGAGACATTGGACAACTAAAAGGAAGTGGTGGGAGTAGCTACACAACAAAAGGGCAAAACCAATGCTACTAGAATGAGTATCAAACTTGAAACAGCTCTTTTCTTGTCATTTGAGTGGAGCAGAAATTGCAGAGCATGCACGAAGAACCCATGCTTCAATTCTACCCATGAGCATTGATGCAAGAAGTAGTTTTTGCTAGAAATTATAGGCAACTATCTTAGTAACAAAGAACAAAATGATTTAGGAATAGCAAGCTCATAGTTGAGGAGGGAAGCAATGTTGTGGACTCATTCATTAGGGAATATTTGTAGGATAGATTTATTTATGTTGTTGTTTCTTATCATGGCTAACCTTTCACTAGCTAAATTAAAATATCCTTCTATGAATACCCATTTTATCAATAGGCTAGAGGCCATTATCTTTCTCACTGTCCAGAGATTAAAATATTCTCTCTTAACAAAACCTCATACCCTAATCTAGAAACCCTAGTTTCACCATAAGTTTTGCCATGAATAGCAAAAAGCTTAACAAAAGCAAAGCAATTATCACCAACAATTGTGCCACCAATCACCCCTTGACAAAATTTCAAACCCATGGCCACAATACAGAGTACACAACCTTTTAGACAAATTAAACTAAGGAAATCAGTACACCAAAAATGAGAAAATTGGAGCAAAACCGGTAAAGTTAAGGAAGTATATCAAGGATGTTCACCATGCCATAAGTGAAATAATTGTTACTATGATAAATAATGTTTCTCTGGAAAAGATAGGAAGGCACCTAAAAATGTCTTTTCATAAACCTTCTATCTAATTTGGATGATGAGAATTTGGTGTTTCCTCTAATCATTTCATTTCCCAAAAAGCTACACAAATTGTCCCCCTATGGATTATTAATGTATTTTATAGATCGACCATATTAAGGGTCAATACTCTCTTCTTATATATTAAGGTTAAATGCCTAATCACTTAAAATTAAGTGATTATAATTAAGCTCAACTTTATCAACTAATAAGCAACTACATGGAACAAAAGAATTACAAAAATGGAGAACACATCAACCACTACATCCTCTACCTAGTCAGCAACCAACAAAGCAGCAACCACCACGAGTAGCACCACCATCAAGACAATAACTGAACCTATTGTCATCAACCCTTACGAACCCAACAATGTCAATGCCACCACCAATCCCTATTGCCATTTCTACATGACTTAATCACAAAACAACCTTACATTGCCTCCCACTAGCTACTCCACCATTCTCCACACCCCTAACCTTCCTCTTACTAATTTCAACCACCATTGTATTTCACAACTAAATTGCCATCTACTTAAAGTAAATTCTCCCTCCCTTCACCATGTAGAGAGAGAAAATCCTCTCTAGCCTTTCCCTTCAACTTATTTTCTCTCCTTTTACCCCATGATCTCTCTGTTTCCCTTGTTCCTCTTTCCTCCATCCTAACCTCACATCCCTTACCTCTTTCCTACCTTGTGTTGTTTTCTCTATGTTTTGCCCATCCCATCCCCCTCCTTTGATTTTTTTTTTTTTAAGTTTTAATCCGACCATTGTTGTTTAGTTTCAAGTTCTTTTAAAGTTCCAATCGTTGTCTAGGGTCCCCTATGAGGACTTTTGTATGAAGGAACAAGAAAGTATCTTTCGAAGTAGTTGCAATCGCTTCCATGGCCAAGACCCCAACATCCGAAGTTCACTAAGGCAAGCTTGAGAAGAAGAAAGGTCCTCCTACAACGTTTAGTGGTTCTCCTGGTAACAAAGCTGAAATATTTCCCAGTATTAAAGGTAAGAAAACCAAGAGGGGTTCTAACTCAAGAAAAGTGCAGATGATTTGACTTCTCATGGCCAAGCTACTTTTTCTTCTAATGTTGGAGTAGAAGTGTCTGACATGTCAACTAAAGGTTAAATTCGAGAATCCTTTCCTAGTATTGGGACACTTCCCATTGAGAAAAGACAAGAGGATAAGATTACCATTCTAGTTGATAGCCAAAGCTTTACTTTTGACTCTACTATTAAGGCTAGGACTAAAGTTATAGACAAGGTTGAGAACTCCCCAGTTTAAAGCAAAGAAGCAGCTAAAATGTTGCCGCCTCCCTAAAACCACTATCGTTTGTCCAAGAGGTTTTGCAAAATGCCCCTTTACCTACTGCTACTCTAGTTGATGTGTCGCTAGACTTATATCCACCATCTAAATGAGGTGATCTCATCTATATGAAGCCTCTTCTCTTAGTCCCTCATTTTGAAGAAAAACTTCGAAAAAACACCATTGTAGGTTATTTCCTAAGTTAAGGTCTTTCGTTCTTGTCTATTCAAAAATTGGCAAATAACTTCTAGAAGGATGATGGTTTGACAGAAGTGTTAGCTAATGAAAAAAGTTTTTTCTTTTGTAAGTTTAAGAAAGAAGCTGCTTTGTCTAAGATCTTAAGCCAACCTTGATTGTTCACTAATCAACTAATAATCTTGGAACGTTGGTCCTTAACAGTAGACTATAATAAGGTCACGCTTAGAAAGTTACCTATTTGGGTAAAATTGTGAGGCATGCCTATGGAATTCCTTCATAAAGATGGTGTTGGTCATATAGCTAATGCTATCGAGTATCCCCTTCTAGGTACATTTGGTCTCAGCAAGGAATGAAAGAATCAAGTTTGTTAGGGCATCAATGGAGATAGTTGTAGATACAACTCTTCCTCTCTCGTTCATAGTGAGAAGACCAAGTAGGAAATTATCCATAGTGGATGTAGAGGACCAATACGTGCTAACTCGCTGCCATATGTCTAGTATGTGGTCATTCGGCTAGCCAATGTGAAGGTAACAAGGTCATCGATTGTATAGATTCATATAAACAAGGTAAAAACAACAAACACACTCATGTAGTGATTGGGGAAAAGCCCCCAGGGCTTGACAAATCAAGCAGCAAGCCTTGCATTAAACGTGTAGTTATAAATGAAGACAACTAGGCCAACGCCCCCAAACCTACGACACCAAACAAGCATAGAGACAAGAATGTTGCAATGGATCATGATTCCTCAAACAGCTCTTCTTCTGATCCAACTCTCTAGGTCAAAGACTGTTCCCATGCTACTCCTAATGAGTCCATATTAGAGGCGCCTAACAAAAAAGAGATAGGAAAGAGTGATTCCAATCCTACCAAAGCACCTGAGTTGTTCATATCTATAGTTCTCAAGACGCAAAATGAATGCGAGGAGGATTCAAACAAAAACGATCCTCAGTTAAACTTGGTTAAAAGGAAAAAGTCAATGAAAAAAAGGAAAGAAGAAACTAAAGGTAACTTTAGCCTGTCTACATCTTAGTTGGCTTTAGCCTTTATTTTGTTTCTTCTCCTCTTTTGAATAAATGTTAGCCATTTGGAATGTCAAAGGTCTGATTGATCCTCAAAAAGCCAAGGTAGTGAAGTTTTTTTATGAGTCCAATCATATTTCTTTATTAGGTATAGTCAAGACAAAAGTAAAGGTAAAGGTAAATAAAGCATCCTCCATCTGGTTTAGGATCTTTCCAAAATAAAACTTGGAATATCATGATAGTGGTCATGCTTAGCTTGCTTGCAAATCCATTGCTGTAGCAAGTAATTATATATTCTTCTAACAGACAATACATTCACTATCGGTGCCAAAGAGTTGGTGATGATTCTCGATTTTAGATCTTGTATGTACATAGAGTAAACTCTACTAAGAATGGAAGTTACTTTGGACAGATTTGCTAAACATCAAGATTTCAACTCAAAGGCCTTAGCTAGTAGGAGGGGATTTTAATGAATGCCTCAATGTGGAAGAGAAAATAGGTGGTAACAAGACAATTACAATTGGGATGGAAAATTTTAACAAGTTTTTCATGGAAGCAAAGTTAAGGAAGCAAGAACCAAGGGCTTGCTTCATACCTGGTCAAATAAGTGTGATAATAATCTTTTTATGTGAAGACTTGATAAGATTTTGGTGAATTGCGACTGGTTATAAGACTTTCCTCGAATGGATGTTTCGGTTGACCCTTTGGGTATCTCGAACCATTGCCCACTCATTGCTAATCTCCATGTTAATAGACCAAAAAGAAGCATCACCTTTCATTTTTATGATTTTTAGAGTTTTGATCCCTAATTCCTTCCGACTGTGCAGGTGTAGCGAACAAAGGTTGCGGGTACCCTGATGTTTAGAGTATTTTCCAAGCTAAAGTTGCTCAAGCAAGAGTTAAAGCAGTCGAATAAGAAATGCTACTCTAACATTTCCAATAGAGTAACTCAAGCACATGAGGTTTTGGTGAACATCCAACTTCGGAACCATCTAGTCTCAGATAGCACTAACTGGGAGTTAGAAAAGAAGACTTTCAAGGATTATTATTATTATATAGTAGTAGCCAAAGAATCTTTCTTTAGGCAAAAATCAAGACAAACATGGTTAAAATTGAGTTATTGAAACTCTACCTATTTCTACAAGTCTTTAAAGTAAAAATTTAATAGACGGTATTCATTCTCTCTCTCTTGAAGACGGCCCCAGCACC
Source organism: Lumnitzera racemosa (assembly GCA_024138005.1). Lineage (NCBI taxonomy): Eukaryota > Viridiplantae > Streptophyta > Magnoliopsida > Myrtales > Combretaceae > Lumnitzera > Lumnitzera racemosa. The sequence continues at coordinate 74,891,702 of JAMXBC010000008.1, forward strand.
TCTAATGAGTAGTGTATTAAGGATGCTCCTGTTACCTATTTTCGTAACCTTTTGGATCCTTCGTCCATTCCATCAAGCCTAGATATCTTACCTTCTTTGGTGGAGAGGAAAATCTTGGCAAAAGATTAGCTACTTTTTGTTAGTCCAATAAGAAATTAAGGAGGCTTCGTGGTCCATTGCTAAAAACAAAGCCTTAGGTCCAGATGGTTTTAATGGAAACTTTTTTAGGTTGACGTGGCATATTATAGGGGACAATGTTTACACGAACATTAATGACTTCTTTGCTTTTGGGAAGCTTTTGAAGGTAATCAACTCTACCTATTTGGCGCTTGTACCTAAGATAAGTATTCCAACTTTTGCAAAATTTTAGGCCTATTTCCTGTTGCAATGAACACAATTATCACAACCTACCCTGCATCTTTTATGCCCATCCCATCTCCTTATAGTGAGTAGCGTTGTCACAATCAAGTTTTTTGCTAATAATTATAAATCTTAGTTGTCCATTATGACTTCCTTTCATATATTGATGGATCTACACTGACATGATGATGGCATAACTATTGCACCAACTATGAATTCCTAATAGCCCCTGGTGGCATCTCCATCCCCAACCCAAATGAAACGCATTGGCTCCATGTAAATCATTTGGTTTATGCTTCACTTCAAACTACAATCTCACCCTAATCACTTATACATATACAACCTGCAATAAGCTTACATTTATCAAGCAATAAACTACTACATGGACAATGTTGAAGCAATGTAGTTATAAAGCTAAAAGAAAATTAAATCAAGTTTTGCAAAGGTGGTTGCTTACAATAGTATACAGCTTCTCATATGGATTCTAACAAGAACTAGACTCGTATTACAATAATAATTAAGATATCCCAATTCTATGGGCCTACACTTGAGTAAATAGTTAGATAGTGATTTTAATAACATAAGAAAAATACTAGAAAAGCAACAACTAAAAGCATAGAGAGAGACACAAATAGCAGGATCAGGAAAAGTAGCCAATTATATCATAAAAGCAGAGCTTGATGATCAATTTCAAATGAGCAATAACTAAATACAGTTCATCTGATATTGGAAATTAAGATTGAAAAAACATTACAAAAGAGGCAGCAACTAGATATGCAGAAAGTTAATAACAAGTTGCCTAGGTAGTTTGTCTCAAAGGATGGTCTAGGGGATTAGTGGAGATGGTGGTTTCATCAATGCATTTCAAGTACTTTCTTTTCTGTCTCGACCAGTGTGAGAGCATTGAGTCCTTTCAAGCTTTTAAGAGGTTTAATACAAGGTGTTACTTTATTATCTTGGAGATGGAAGTTTTGAGTGATATCTTAAATCGAGAGTTGACATTATGTGGTAGTGGAAAAACGAGGACAATGCTCTCTCAATATCTCATTTCCTCTTCACCCTTGATTCCCTCATATTCTACAATGGGAAGATTAATACTCCTCCATCTCAAGGGCATAATTGTTAATTGTGTTTCAAAGCTGTCTCAAGGCTCATAAGTAACTTGAGAGAAGTGAGGTGGCTGCTTTAATGAGGCCATTAATGTGTCAGCTTTGCAGCCCTTTTGGATGGGCCCATTAGCTCCATTTCCTGTCAACTGTCTTTTCTTGAATCTTGAAGCCAAAAGCAAGGAAAGCAAGCTATGGGACTGGATCATCGAAAGGTTTGGGAAACATCTATCCAAATCAAGTAACACGCTGATTGATGATATTATGTAGTTTCAAAGTATAGATGCTTGCATAGTAAGAGCTAGTTGGTGATGTAGGGTATTAGCCCCTGTGCATCTGCACTCTACTTAGCTGTCTACAACTGAAAACCACCTAAAGGGAGAGCAGCCGCATCACTTTTAAACTAGGACCACTTAAAGGGACAGGTAGCTCAACCCCTAGGTTCATGTTGCAAGCCACGATATGCCTCGTCGGTTTGTGATCTGTTAGTGGTTATGGTTTGTCAATAGATGGTGACCGCTAGCTTATGGTGAAGTTATGGCAATGGGGAACACAGTCTGGGTTAGGGTTTCAAAGGGTAAGGGTGAAAAGAAATAAGGAAAAGCCAAAGAATGGGCATTTCTTTGGTCTTGATAGGTGGGATTTCTTACTTTTGAATGGCGATTCCACAATCAAAATGTTAGAATTGCCTTTGTCCCATATATAGGATAAATGTGTACGCTATTTGACAAGAAGATGACCATACTATAGACCACAAAAGGTTACAATGTAACAAAAAATTAAAAACTGATTCACATAGAGGAAAAGAAAGATGCTACAAAAAAGATATCTGTCTAAAACCAAGCTGTAGACAATAGGAGTGAGTAAGCCACTGTTTGCAAGGCATTATTCTTATCTGATCATAATTGTTAAGTGATGAGTAGTAAATTGTCATAAAATCTATAAGTTTAAACTTTTATATCAGATAGATGTGGATCTAGATTTAAATGTGACAAAAATTGACATGTCTTGTCAAATTTTACTGGAATACAACATGCCCTAAGGTTATTTTTATTTGATCATTTGACAAATGACACAATATTTTAAAAGAACCTTACTCCTAATCCTCATCATAATCGATAAATGACATAGTAACTAGAAGAAGCTAGTTCTAATGTATTAGTCATACATTCAGTCACTTAAATAATTATCTTTATATTTTAATTCCTGGTATTTGAGTAAGACGAATTATATGTAATGCATACCTATGATCTCCCATTCCATGCAAGAGCAGACCATGCAAATGATAAGCCTTTGCATACCTATGAAAAGCACTTTAGTTATATATGCATAAAATGAACAAAGGTGTTGTCATTCAAATAAACTAGTATGAAATAAACAAAAGCATATAAAGAAAGGTTAGCAAGAGCAAACCCACGTCGAGTCAATTTGTATCACTCGTTGAAGACACTCCATTGCTCTTTCATGCCTTGCTAATTCGTGATAGAACTACAAAAAAGCACATATCAATTGCACATCACATGATAGAGTTTTGGGTTGTTGCGGGGGTGGGGGGGTTGGAATACGAACATAATTGAATCAGCTACCTCTGAGCACATCAACCATCCTACAAGACTATAGGTAGCCCTAATAAGTGCCTTTAAACCAAGACCTCATGTAAGTTATCATGAGATTTCTTCAGTCTTATCCTCTAGGCCAGCCTGTTGGAGGTAATTTCTTAATGTTTATCTAAGAGTAGCAGACAAGCTCCATCAAAAGTAAAATCTCTTTTTGTCCTCTCACCATGATGGTCATACAGAAGGAAAAAAACACTCTGATAGTTGAAAATTTTGGATTCAGCACACTCCAATGCCTACCATAGGCAAGGTAGGTGTGCACCACATGCATTAAAAAAGTAGTGATTAACTCCAACAAAATGCATATTATTTGTCACTAGGCACATTAATATAATGGCTGAGAACTGTGACTAAACAGAATTTGTTTTAGCAATATTTTAAAACACAAATTATATGATGGTATGTAAAAATATGCCAACAGTGTTAGTGACAAACTAGAGATTTAAAATATAAGCATGTTAATATTTTTTTGGTAGAGTATTCAACTATCATGTTTGTATTCATTCACCCAGAATATCTCCATCATAACAAAAGAAACACCAGATTTATCTTATTTTTCCTTTTCTATCCCTGGCAATATATATTCCGACCTAAACAATAGAAGGCACACGCTAGCACACACTGGAGGAAAATTTTATCATGCCAGACAATCATATCCTAGCTATTAAAGACTTCAAGTCATGAAGATGTCCCTATTTGTGCTCAACAATGCATTAATTGGGACTCCAAACATCACTAGCCACTAATTTTGACAAGCACAAATTCCCACAAGAAAATGTTGATATCCACAACTCTAATATGTGATGTAAGCTATAATTTTTCCTGCATTTTATTGTTAAACTAATCATCAAGTTGAATGCACAATAAATGCCTGAAAGTAATGGGAATTTCGGCAGATTGGGGAGGCCAAAAAGATGCTTAAAAGAAGAGGCCAAAGGGAATGGGAAACTTGACAAGGCTTAATGTGACTATTCTTATGCAAAGACGTCCTGGACCAATAGTACCTGACATAGATGAGCCCATGCCTCAAGGAAGTTATTATCAAGCTCAATAGCCTTTTTGTGGGCGTCTTCAGCTCTCTGGTATTCCCCTATTGAACAAAGAGCCAATCCCTGATAAAGCAGATGTTTACACACTTAAATAAACAGCCTGGGCAAATCAATGAACCCCAGCAAAAGCTGAAAAGGTAAAACAATGAAAAATAATATAACCAGATATGTGTATGCTGATTTGTTAGTCCTATCAAGATTAAGACATGCAGATAGGTCTTCCACAGCAGCATGGAAATCCTTGAACTTGAAGTTGACAATTCCTGGAAGAAAGACCCCCTTTGTCACATATCAAAACATAGAATTCCCATTAATCAATAATGCACTGCACAACTGTCTCCACAAGCGACACATAAGAATAATACATCTACTTTATTGGAATAATTGCATGGACTAACTTATTATAATACACTATAATGGACTATGCTTTGTTACTTTTTTGTTTTGCACCCAAAACAAGATTGCATATTAGAAAATATTCAAACAGGAGTCTTCAAGAATCATTTGCAGAAGTGAAACAAAAAAAAAAAAAAGAAAAAAAAGAAAAGTAAAAAAAAAAAGAAAGAAACATTTGCAGAAATCTCTTTTGAGTTGCTTTTTGAAATAGACCTTATAACCTTTTAGGGATGTTCTCATAAGCCCTTTTGGTACATTTTTCAAATAAGCCTATTTTGGGAAAATGTACAACACAGACCCAAGACGAACGGTTAGGCAAAAGAAAGGCCCTCGTAGTGCAATTTCCCCCCAAGAAAAAATTTAGACAAGTGTCCTCTCCTTTATTTCAAGGATGCTACCAAAAGATGAACATCCAACCATTTAGAAACTTTAAGCAAATTATATTCTCATGCCAATGCTTCACCAACATAACTCCTATAACACTTCTGTGAAACACCTAAGGTAAGAAGTACCTAAAATTCTTCATTGAGGGCAACAAATACCACCAAAAGAAGCTTAACAATGATGGTTATGGATGCTTAGGACAATACCTCTTTCATGCAGAATATCTGCTGAATCCGACTCAAACTCTAATGCTCGAGTTAAATCAACAATAGCCTGTAAATTGCAAAGAAGACATCATTTTCTGACAAAAAAAAATTTATGACCCAGATGATACCACTTCTAAGCAACTTTTATTATTAAAAAAACTTATAATTTTTATGCAATAACTGAAAATAGGATATTTTACAAACAATGATAGCCTTCTCTTACCAGATCTCATACCAGAAATATATCTTAAAGCATATGCTCAAGAATAGTATGGTGCATTCTAGTAATAAACAGATAACCTACCTCAGCTGATTCCCCTAGAGCAGCCCGTGCCTGCCCTCTTCGCTTCCATGCCTCACCAGCTAATGGGTTTGATTCAATTGCCTAAATAGAATAGCCATGAATCAAACACTTAACATGCAATATAAGGAGAAAAAGCAATTGAAGGGATAAAGCATACCTTTGAAAAATCAGCTATAGCAGCCTCCAGCTCGCGTTTAAATGCGTATGCAGTTCCTCTCCCTATTAATGCTTCAGGATAAGTGGGATCTTCCCTCAGTATCTAAATATAACATTAGCAAAATAACGAAGCTCAGTGATTGTGGATAATAGCAAGATCTTAATCTTCAAGTGCCCCATACTTAAAGATACATACATATATATACACATTATACATACATATCTATACATGTATATAAAATTTGGAAGAAAGTGAAAGAATCAATGAAAAAGAACACTAAGCTTTGTTCTGTCTCATCTAATTTCAGATATAGCAAGAAGCATTGTACAGAAGCTAGAGGAAACCCATATACCTGATCAAATAGAGAGATGGCATGGGCATATTTACCCTCATTAACCTGCACATAATATGTTCACACTCTTAAACAAGATAAATACTTGAAGAAGGCCATGATGATGATAAAGTTTTCAGATATTACCTGTGCTATTCCCCTAGACAGTCGAAAATCAACACTTATTGACTTGTTTTTTGACAAACGAGCAACAGAGAATTTCTTCCTTGCCTTATCTCCATCCCTTCTCCCATTTTGCAAACTTATTTCCTCTACTGAGGTATTTGAACTTTCAGCTCTACCGCTTGAGTTACTTTCAGTGGTAGTTGATTCACTGTGGGTAAAAGAATTCTCATCTGATTTGATCTCATAATCTGGCTGCTCAGAAACATTAATACTCCCATTTATGTGGCAGTTCTGCTCCGTTTTACAATTGATTTGGTTGCACATTTTGAGATTGCAACCTGCCATGTCTGACATACCATTTGATTCATCAGCATGATTATCTGTAAATTTGCCTTTATTCCAGAAAGCTTCAGTTGAATTATCTTTCCCTTGGACTACCAACTCCTGTAGAGAAACGGATGAGGAAGAGTTCTCCACACCATCATTGCAAGTACTAGTTTTATCTTGTATCTCAATATTCAAAAGCTCTTCCAATTCCAGTAATTGCTTTAAATCTGCAGACTGATTAAGAGTATATTCATGCCCTTTCTGCCAAACTGCCAAGGCATCTGCCTTCTTTCCTAGAGCAGAAAGTGCTCGGCCTACAATGAAGAATTAAAAAATTTAAGTTGATTCATTATTGTTTGAATGATATTCTACTTAATCATACAAGAAAATCTTATAAAAACATGGTGGCCTAAATAGGTCCAACAAATTCCAGTCACCCAAAAAACTTCAAGATTTGAAATCAATAGAGGTAAAGGACTATCACAAATACTAATAATGTTAGCCATCTCAATAACAGAAAACATGGATGGAGCATTTGATAGGGGCAACAAACTGCCTTCTTTCCTAGAGTGCTCGGCCTACAATGAAGAAATAAAAAATTTAAGTTGATTCATTATTGTTTTAAAGATATTCTACTTAATCATACAAGAAAATCTTATAAAAACATGGTGGCCTAAATAGGTCCAACAAATTCTAGTCACCCAAAAAACTTCAAGATTTGAAATCAACAGAGGCAAAGGACTATCACAAATACTAATAATGTTAGCCATCTCAATAACAGTGGATGGAGCATTTGATAGGGGCAACAAATTGCAGTCACCCCAAAAACTGCAAGATTTGAGATCAACAGATGCAAAGGTCCCAAATACTAATAATGTTAGCCATCTCAATAACAGAATACTGGATGGAGCACTTATCAAAAAGATTAGCAACAGCAACCGTGAGAGCATCACCTCCTTATTAAAATGATTGCCTGCAGACATATAAACCATCCTAAAAAATCCATGTGCTAGTCAAGTATGGCTTGTACTGTGTAAGTAACTGCTGTGAATGATCTCATACGCTACGAGTGGGTGCTTGTAAATACCTACTACTAGATTTTATACACACAAGGCTAAAATGGGAGTTGAGAAGGAGGATGTTGCACTGAAAGCTAGATGCCAGGTAGACATGCCAGCTAAGCACCAACTGACTTTGTAATTTCTAGATTGAGAGTATTGGTAGGAGTTTGTAAGCTCTGGTGAAAGCTTTCATAGCTGGAAGCTGCGTAAAATTTTTTTATTTAGGTAACTAAAAGATCATATTAATAATATGTATGCAATATATACATCAAAAAAGTGTCAGCTGCGCAAAATTCTCTTGATCTAATAAATAAAAGTGCTCATATTTTCCCTAAACACAACATTAGCTTTAAAAAATGCTGCATTGTTTTGTATCCAAATCATCATTACCCAAGAATTACCACAATGCAACTTCCTCAGTTCTCACCTCCAAGACTGATGGATCTATTGATATTATGGATGTCTAATCAATTATTTAGTGGGCAACAACCATAAACTAGTAAGCCAAGCATTGCAAACCAGTAGTAAAAGTTATTTCTATGCAATCTCAAAATCCCAAAATGCTTCCTCATGTAACACAAAATATTGTTCTAATTGCCAGCTGGAATTTTCCCCAGCTGGATAGGTTCCACAAAAAGAACCCTTTTCTCTTTTTATTATGTCATAGAAAGAAAAGCTATGGTATACCAAACACAATACACATTGTTAGGATTCTTATTAGCTTCTAGCCAACCATTCTGCGGCAAGAAATGGCAGGTCTAAACATTCTTCTTTCAACTGGCCCAATATAGGAAATAGAAACCATATTCTTTTGGCACATCACAATCTACATGTGAATGGTAAGGACAAACTGCAAAGCTCAAATGCATCATGTTGAAGCAACTTGACAACTAAAATCAATTAGTTAAGCAGTGAATTGGTCCCAATTGGGACAGCCAATAACCTAAATCGAAAGTTGTCTTAGGTGTTAACAGATTCATCTTGACCACTATGTAATTTTCCAAAGATGCATAAAGATAATGAATGATTGTATAATCTTTTGAGCTTTAGGGAGATAAATAGCGGTTTTAAGAGAGTTTTGGGGAGGCAAAATCACATTTTTCAAGTTTGGAAAGCATATACAATAATTATAGAGTTGCATTTCAATTTGCTACAAAGATATTCCAGGGATATAGGATATACAAAAGATATCTGAAGATTCTAACAAAGTCATTTCGCACAAAATTATTGGAAATCCAGCAGAAACTTAAGAAATAAAATAAAAATCCACTTTGTCAATTGAAATAATTTCATGAACAAGAGTAAAAAGCAGGCAGTTTCAATAAATCACTTCTAAGAAATGGTTATGGGCTTCCAGCAGAGATAAAGTATTGTTTAAGCAACTCACTACCAGCAATATGGTTAGCTGAAGTTGATGTCAACAGGCAATCATAAGGTAACTCAAATGAGAGGATATATACACACACACACACATATAGATATATATATATATATATATATATATATATGTATATATACACAAATATATACATACAAGGAAAGCTTGGACCAAATTTTTCAAGTACTTTGAGAAGATAAACTTTTAGCACAATATGCTCTGTGGTGGTATTAGTTTAAGAGATCAAAGCAACCAACTCTTTTGTTTGACAAGGGGCAAAAATTCCCCATGATTGATATCCTTGGAGCTGTTAAGAATCTTATAGCTAAAATCCTACTTGTATCAAAAATATAATTTATTGAGCATTGCCTTTGTAGGAGCAATTTTGTAACACCTAGAACACCATAACAGTTCAGAAGAAAAACAAAAAGACATGAGAGAAATCATTCTTATGCATTGGATGGAAAAGAGAGGAAATTGAAGGAAATGGGGAAAATAGTTTATGTTTGGCAACTTTAAAAAAGTCAAAGTAGGAGTAAGTAGAAGAAAATGAAATTGTTTTTAATCTAGAGCCCATTTCAAAAATTGGAAGAAAATGATTGTAAATTGTTGAAAATAAGACCAATTAGAAAACCATCTTTAATAACAATTATTATTAAAATAAGATGGAGTGGTTTTGCCAAATACATACTTCATTTCTCTTCATCCCGTTACAATTTGTTTCGTGAATTATGACTTGTGTTTCTACTCTTATGTTTTCCATCAACATAAATGGTGAATTTATTGGATACTTCCAAGCATCCAAAGGCCTGAGGTAAGGAAACCCATTTCTCCTTACTTGTTCGTTCTTGATATGGAAGTTGTTTCTAAAATTTTAAAGGAGAAAGGACAGATGAAAGACTTCCAGTTTCATTGGACATGCAAGAATGAGAAATTTTCACTCCTTCGCTTTGTGGATGACATACTCACCTTTGCTAAAGGTGATCCTTGCACAATTAAGCACATAAAGGATGGTCTCATGGAGTTTCATAATCTTTTGGGCTTGAAAGCAAATCCAAGGAAAAGCCATATTTTCATCAATGGAGTGGATTATAGAGGAAGAGAGTAGATTGTAAGCATGCTTGGTTATGAAGTGGGTACCCCTCCAACCTACAACCTTGGAGTCCATTTCTCTTCTTTAAGTATCTCCAAATTGGATTGTAGGACTTGGTGGCAAAATACACAGCTGGTATCAACCACTGGACTAGCAAGTCACTTTTATATGCAAGACAACTACAACTTGTCTACGACATTCCTTTTTCCTTGCAAGTATACTAGTTTACTATCTTTGTACTGCTAATGCATGTCCTTAATCAAATCGAAACCAAATTGAAAGATCTCTTTTAGAATGGTAATGAAGAATCTAAGGTAAAGGCAAAAATTAAATGGAAGGACATCTGCAAACCAAAGAAGGAAGGTAACTTAGAGAGTTCTAGATATCAAACTTTGGAATAAGGTTGCATAGCTTAAGCACATACGGACTTTGTGTATGGATAAAGGATCTTCACTGTGGCTAAGTTGGTGTAAATCCGGGGGCAGAAACTTCTGGCATGTTAAAATCCCAAATGATGCCTCTTGGGGATAAAGAAAGATCCTACAAGCTAGATCCCTTGCCAATCATTTGTTAATATGGAAGATAGGGATGGATCTTTAATATCTTTTTAGTTTGACGATTGGCATCCCATAGGACTCCCGATTGAATGGATAGGGGAGTAAGCTAGTATTTCTTTAGGTTGTCCTAACAACTCTCTTCTATGTAACTTTATCAATGGAAATTAATTGAATTGGCCAAGTAGAGAAAGATGGCAGCTGATCATTAATGGTTTAGGAAGTCTAAAATCTATCACAAATGCTTGAAATCAGCTTGTATGGAAATTAGCTCTGTCCAAAAGCCTCACCATCAAAAATGCCTATATTTTGGCTGTGGATAGTAAGCCTATGGTTGAATGGCATTCACTGATATGGCATAAGCTATTCCACCAAGACATGCACTGGTTTATGGCTTATTGTACAGAAAAAACTGCTCACCATGAACAAGTTGCTCTCTTGGAGTATCATTGCCAACAACAGTTGCTATTTATGTCAAAATGGAGAATGTCACGATCACAAGTGTTCTTGGAATTTTCCTATGTAATAAACTTATGGATAAGAATTGAATATGCTACTATCTAAAGGGCACATAGGCCATCAGTTACTTCATATGCCTCTCACACCTTCTGGTTACATATGTAGTGAGTTCCATGAAGGCTATTCAGAGAAAATCCTTTGCAGTTAGATGCTATTATTTATAGAAAGAAAGAAATAGGAGATGAGTAGGAGAAGTACCAAAATCTTTTGAATCTATTTTAAGAACTGTTTTTTGTTGCATTTTTTTATGTTTATGAGCACTCCAGATTTGTATGGCCATACAATCAAACCAAGTATCCTTTTGTTCATATGATATTTTGTTCAATTGTGCAGGTTTTGTTGTGTGATCTCATTTGTACATCTCCCGTATATATTTTGGAATGAAATATACCTTATCTTACCCCCTCCCCCGCATCTCCACCCCCCCCCCCCCCCCCCCCCCAAGGAAATATCTCTCAACTTGCTTCATATATCCCCACAAAAAATGTAGAAACCATACTTCTTTCCTTGTGCACCATATATCTTTTATTTCTGCTCATCTATCTTTTTTCTTGTAGTTGCTAAACATAGCACTACTTAAAGCATACTCAAAGCATGAACACATTATGAGGGCCTAGTTTTTGCTACTTTTTCATTTGAAAGTTTATATACTGATTTCTTTCAAATTCAAGTCTCGGTTTCCAAAGATGAGCCAGAAAAGGAGTCTTTGTATATCTTCCTTAGAAGGATGCTAGAGTTACTAATGTGTCAGATAAGATTAGTTAGTTGTGATGTCAAAGTAACTCAATATCTAAGTAGGAGGCGAGAAGTATAATGTCCATATTTTAGGAAGATCCATTGTAATAGGAAAATGAATGTTATCTTGTTATTTATTTTCATATTTAAGCATTTCAGGAGGTATTATTAGAATTATAGTTTTCTTATATTTAGGGATATTAAGGACTGTGAAGCTTGTTAATTAAGTGGTTTTACAATATCAATGAACATGCAAGAGGAAACTATTCTCAGATAGTCTAACGCAGTATTAAGACTTAAAAGTAGTCAGTAGTTCAAGAGATTGGCCAATTCTTGCTTAGCAAGCTCCTAACATAATTCCACAGTGTGTTTTTCCAAGAGCCAACACAATCAAATCAATCCTTAAAGGTGAATTTCTTAACCATCGGCCATCTACAAGATCCTTTACCTGAGTCCACAATAGCCTACATCATCTCTTAATCTCTATTCAATTGGCCACTGGACAGACTTCAATGGATATCAAAAAAGACTCAAAAAATTCAATCGAAACTGGCAAGTTTAACTTTAGAAACTCTCATGATAACTAAATTCCTTTCATGTTCTCTCATTACTTTACTTAACATTCACAATTGCTTACAGAATTGCTACAATATACAATTTCTGGCAAAAGACACCACAGATCATAGCAAACTCCAAAACTACAGTATAGAGTAATTATCTGATCCAAGGAATGTCTGTTAACTCACCTATCCATTTCTTTCCTTTACTTCTAGCTTATCACATATCTATCTACTTGTACCATATTTTTTCTTTTATATATTTAGTTCCCCATAAAATGATGCATCGCTTTCGTGATAGTCTAATTATAATTCAACTCCAATCAGTACATGTATGCACTTATTCGACTATTAAGAACATCCATAAACTTCTTCCAACAGCCTATATTAAAGCACCAAAAGAAACGAAGAATGGATCAAAAAAGGAACAAAAAAAAAAAAAAAACCTTTGAGAATATAAGCTTGAAGCAATGAAGGCTCAATCTGGAGAGCCTTATCACAGTCCTTAACCACATGCTTATGTAGATCCAATTGACCGTAGCAAAAGGCTCTGTTACTGCAACAAACAACAGTCGAACACCTCAATTTTCAGTAAATCTATCGATTTGAGCCAATTGAAGAGGACACGGAAATGGAGAATGGAATGGAATCGATTGATAGTTACCAGATGTCTTGAACCGAGCAGGACTTGGTGAGGAGTGAGTCGAGCACTCGGATTGCTTTGGACCAGTCGCGAGAGCTGCATAGCTTAGCGAGTTCGACTCGCTCAGGTATAGGCGAGGTCATGGGTGAGTGAGCGGATCTATTGGAGTGAGTCGCGGAGTTAAGGGATTGTGTTCCTTTCTTGCCGTCAACGGCTTCGCAGAAAGTGGGAGGAGAGAGAGAAATGGAGGATGGACATCTGGGGCAAACTGGAAATGAAGGAAAGAAAAAGAACTTGAAAATGTGAAATGAAAAATTAATAGCTTATTTCATGTCTTTTTATTACAGCGATGGCATGTCAGAAAATCAAATTCTATGAAGTGATCACAGATGGAGTCAGTTATGGCCTTGTGGGCCGAGTAAAATACGTGAATTGGACTTGGGCTTTACAAGCTTTCTTCTAAACAACCTTTTTTCTTACTTTTAATTATTTTTCGTATTTTTTATTATTTTTATTATATTATATAATTAAATATATCTCATAGTTTTATTATATTATGCAGCAAAAATATTTAACATTACCATTTTAATAAATTAATTATGTTGGACCAATTTGATGCTAACACATTTATGAACAAATTGAAAACTTAATATATTTGATAGAAGTTTTATTTTTGTAAAATTTTAAATATGTCAAGGAGTTGAATAAAATAAAAAGTATAAAATATATTTAATTATATAATATGATAAAAATATTAAAAAATAAAAAAAATTAATAACTCAAATAAAAATGTAGATAAACTTTAAGAACTAAATATATTGTTTTCCAAAAAAAAAAAATACCGCCAAATTCTAATTGACCTTAATTAGTTTAAAATATGATTTCAACAAAGTGGCCTTGTACATCGTAGACCTCTTTGAGATAAATAGTCTTTTCTGTGCAATTCCAAATGGGAAGTAAGTCTTCGTATCTTATTGGTGAAACTAACTATTTGAAATTCAATAGACCCCTTTAAATTTTTGAAACAGAATATTAAAGTATTATGATAAACTAAAATAATAAAACTAACATACTCGTTAGTAAAATTTTCAAAGATTTTGGAAAAAGAAAGAAATAAGGGGAAAAGCTTAGAATTTAATTAAATAAACAAGAAGGGTAATAAGTAAAATGAAAAATAATAAATACATATTTTATATAATAAACGAAAATAATAATAATAATAACAAAGTATATTGAATTAATAAGGGCAATAAAAGTTGCAATAGAAGCTCTTACTTGTAAAGAAAACTAACTCTAACTAACTAAGTATAATAAAATGAGATAGACAACTTCCTTAATAAGCTAATGAACCTAGTTTATCATAAAACAAGAGATTTTTTGCTGCTAATTATGGAATGAAAACCATCAACCACTCATGATTTTAAAGAATATAAGTGCCACTTGACATAAGAAACTTAAAGTATCTTACACATGTTTTACATGCACCTAATCACTCTACTAACCTATAAGCTATAAATACCCCTCTCTTTAGCTATTTTAGACTCTTTAGATGCTTTGGAAAGTAAGTAAAATTCCTAAGATTTATTTTGGATTTTTGGTGAATTTTTAGAAAAATAACAAAAATTAGGTAGTGATTTACAAAGTTAAGGCTCCCAGACTTAAGTGCAACCTAACCATAAGGAGCCACCACTACTAAGACCCCCAAGCTATGCCTTCCTTGAATGACAAACACCCTCCAACCACCAGTGGTTAGAGCTTCTACCAATAGTGAGTCCATTTTCTAGCCCTTTTTTTCAAAAATTCATAAAAATTATTAAATTTTGTTTAAAAATTCTAGAAAATTTCATTTTGATGTTATTTTGAGCATACTTTCATGTGAAATTGTTATTTTTGTAAAATTCATTCATTTACTATATTGCTCTTAAGAAATGAGATATTTAGAACCAAATTTCACTTTAATTTTTAACTTAAATGACATACTTTCTATACTAAATTTTTTTTTATAAACACCCTATATCATGTATAAAATTACTATGTAAAAAGTCTCATTAAAACTTATTTTTTTTATTTGGATTAATTTTTCTCTTATAAAAACCAATAAGTTAGATATTACAAGAAATTTACTATTTTTTAACATATTTTGTTTAAATCTAACCACCGAATGTTATTTAAGTAAATAATTGTTATATGCGACATATTGATCTTGATTCTGAAGGAAAATGTTAAACATATAAAAAAGATAGGCATTTCAAAGCTAAATTTAGTACTTAAAATTACAAGTGTAAATCTTTATTAAGTATGTTAGCTATTTTTGGTCTTAAAAAATCCAAATAATCAATAGTAAATATAGTGTATAAGTTGTTGTACATGCTTAGTTTTTGTTATAAAACTATATTTTCCAACTAAATTTATGAAATTTAAATGTTTAAGTTAACTAGATAAAGAAATTGCCCCATTTAGTGAAGTTCGAGATCATGTGAGCTTATGTAGAAAGTTTCCCAGACCTTACAAGTTATTAAGATTGAAGTCGTGATATCATTAAATCTAATTAAAGTAAAAAGAAGTGTGAATTATGGAGTTTTAGTGATTTGAAGTAAATCTGGTAGTTGTAGAAAGTTTTGTAGAAACTTTCCTAATGAAACCAACTTTAAACCATCATGGAAGAAGCTTCATTAGAAGGTTTCCCAAACAAAAGCTATGCCCAAAACCTCAATAAAAGCTTCAGTAAAGGGTTTACTAAAGTATAACTAAACCTTACATTATTGTAAAAAGATATGTAAAAGATCACTTAGGAATAAAGTGTAAATGAAAATTCTCTTGTAAAAGAATGAGTAGAAAGTACAGAGACCCTAGGATTCTCTTGTAAAAGATATTAAGTGTCATACCTCAAAACAGCATAATTGTAACGGTCTCGTTGTGTAAACTATTCTAGAACTGAAGCTAACATTTCAATTACTATCTTAAACCTGATTAACATAAGACCTCAATGACTAACCTACCTTGAAGTAAATAATTTACAAATCAAATATATTGTTTATCTATAAAAATATAAAAAATATCTTAAGTAATGCTGACAAGATTTAGTATCCTAATCTTACTTTACTTAAAAAATATGTATATTAATATTAAGAGATTTAAGGATAAGACCCAAACTTCGAGAGTATGACTAATTCTTCAATTTTATATACTTACTCCTTATAATCCAACAATTGCTAACTTCAAGGTAATTAATAAGCCATTTCTTAACTAATACCTGCAATAACATCTATAGAGATGTAAGCAACTAACCACTTAGTAAGTTGGGACAAAAACTTAAAACTATACATTAAGCAGAAATAAGGTTTCCAATCAAATTAGTTAAATGATATTCATGTACAAGCAAATATCATCACACGACGTTATCTGGTCTATCGAAAGATTAGAGAAATTATATTCGCTTTAATCTGGGTTGAGGAGTTTATGGCATATTTCAACAACTCACAACCAAACCCAAGCTTTTGCAATGGATATACCACTCCTCTCGTGACTACCTTTAATCCATTGACTTTATTGTTACCTCAACCTCCTCTCTTGTTACTTAGTTTAACTAAAGATGAAGAAGGGACCAATTATGTTATCTATCTCTTTTAAAAAGGTTGGTATTTGGTTGGAGAAACCTAAACGTTTCCTTTAATGGGTTCCTATGTAAGTCCATTTTAAACTTATAAGTCATATATTTAGTTAGATCAAATTTAAGGTATTCAATCATTTCACATAAATTTCAATACAGAATATCAAATTAGAATCATTCCATTAAACCTAGAAACACACATGGATATTCATGCGCACAATCAACTATCTAATAAACACAAACAAGTATGATCTCAAACTTCTGGGTACTATAAAATGGTACTCCAAAATACAATAACATATTGATCCCAACTTATATGGACTTCCTGCTTGCTTGCTCAAGGTGTGACTCATATAGGACATCACCGATAATCCCTATAATATAAATGTTATTTTAGTTTCCATATAACTACCATAAAAGGGTTTTATTCTATAATTTAAATTATTATCTTTAGTTTAGTGTCTTCTTATATTTAGTTATTCTAGTTTATGTCTCTTTGGGTTACTTGTCTTGTTTGGTTAATTTCTAACTTTGCTTCTTTTATCGATTTTGATTTAACCTCTGAATCAAGTTTTAGTTTACCTTTTGATTATCCTTTTGTTTATAAGTTTTTTAAATGTCTTTTAACTTTTTTCTTACAATTTATTTGAGGGGTATAATCTTTGGTTTAGATTTTTTACTTACTCTCTAATTTACTTCTATTAGCTCTAATTTTGATTTTGCTTTTGAATCAAACCCTGATATGAAATTGTCCAGATTTTATTGTAATCACTCATACGTATATGTATAAACATGTAAGCTTTAAATCGTTAGTTTTTTGTCTAAATTTATAATTTTACCCAATATTAAAGTTATGTATCTCCTATAACTAAGCTAATCCTAAATTAATTTCTGATTCAATTTTCTAAATCAAGTTTTGTTTTAGCTTATAATTATTGTTTATATTTGTAAACCCTAGGAATTCCTCCTGAACTAATATATTAAATTCATCTAACTATACTTAGGTATCCTAAATTTTTGTTTTAGCTCCTAACTAGTATTTTAATCCATACGATATACTATATTATTAATTTAACTACCGAATTACCTCTTAATGTGAGAATAACCTACATTTTTCATATAATTTTATAAATTCACATTCTAAATCAGATTTCTATCATATTCCTAATATTATAATATCATAAATTTTTACCTAATATTTTTCTATTCATTTAATTCCTATTACACATTTTATGTATTATTATATATTATATACTTATATCACCTATCTAACACTTTTAACATTACATATATCATTCTTCATCATCCAATAATATATCAAATGTCTAATTATATACTAAATCATAATTTATACCTAATTAATCATAAATTAAAAAATTAACTTAAAATATACCATTTTAGCTTTTACATATTTACTACATAACACTTACATTTAACACCACAAATATCACCAATATCATACTATATCAGAAATTAACATCCTAAAACTCCTAAATACATGCTAAATCAGTTGTAAAACCAAATTAACATTAAATTACCAAATTAAGCCCACAAATTACCTCTTATGCATGATTTTGGGGCCTAAAAATTAATTAAAATTTTAGAAAATAAATTTTCAAAAAAAAATCTTCATAGCACTGTTATATATATCTTAAATAATATACACAAAAATTTTGAGATCAAAACTATATCATTAAGGTTATTTAAATCGAAATTGAAAACTACCTTAGGTTTAGTAATTTTTTAAGAGTATTACATCCCGAAGATTAATTTTATCAAATTGATATTTTTACCTAAATCTACATACAAAAATATTCTTTAATACCAAATTTCATTATTTCCCATGCACATTTGATATTTTTTTCTAAATTAAACAAATTTGAAAGAAAAATTGGAACTAGTTGATTGAAGGGCTTCCAGCCACCAACGGTGGCTTTACCCTTGGCCCACCATCAAGCGATGGATTTTCTATCATGTGGTGGTGCCCACCTCTCCCCAGGTGGTCATTGGATGTATGTTCACCTTATAAAAACCTAAATGTACACTATTTTGTCTTCTTTTTTTTTATAAAAATACTCTCTCCTCTCTTCTTAAGCTCTCTCAATTTTTTTTTCTAGTTTCGAACTAACCAAAATAAAGTTTGATGTGTGCTTGCTAAATTTATAGTAGGGTTTGGAATTTTTCTTGCATCTTTTTCTTATCAAGTATTCATTATCTCTTGCTTTTTTGCTTTCTATTTGCCTTATTTTTATTAGTTGTTTTTTTTTAAATCACAACATGCTATGCCTCTATTTTGGACTTTTCTTCGCTTTTCTCTATTTTTATTGATTTTTATTTAATTTTTTATGAATTTTATTTAATTAATTAGTATTATTTTAGTATATTTTAGGTAATTTCACGTATTTTTACCCATACATATATGGTATAAATAAATAATTATAAATATTATTTATATTATTTTATAATTTTTAGTATATATATAATTTATAACTATCAATTCGTTAGTTATTAAAACTTGTTTTACATATTTTTGATAAATAATGGGTAATATACATATAACTCAATATTATTTAATTATTTATTTTTCTTAAGTCCAAACTCATAAGATTATTTTTACTAATATTCTCATCTTTGTTATAAAATTTAGATTCGATTAAACAACTTACTCAATTATTCTAAATTTTACATATCAAACCTTGAACACTTGATTGTGGGGATTACATCAAGATCTTAAAATTCTCTTGTTGAAAGTTGAACAGAAGGTATTATGACCTTAAGATTCTCTTATAGAAGGTTGAGTAAAAGGTACCAAGATCCTAGGATACTCTTGTAAAAGGTTAATTAGAAGGTTTCTTTAACCTATAAAAAGAAATAAAAACTTAATACACATAACAAACATCTAATTAACATTAAAAGAATGTTAAGACTAATTGAACGTATAATCTGTAAGCTACTTTTATACTGAATTATATAATACTGAAATATGATTTGTAATATAAGGGTTACTAAAGAAGGAGGAGTTAACATCTCAGAACAATAAGAGCAATAATAAATTCAAGTAAATAGAATTAATGCTTAATAGCATGTTGGAGTATTATGTCATAAGTACTTAGAGGTTGAAGTGTATGTTGTTTATGCTTGTAGAGTAGTTGTTTGTTCATGTGCAATGTATGTGATTAGAATCTATTGTACTAATATGGTAACTCTACTACTTGTGTTAATTACCTTGCGATGTTTTGTCTCATATTTGAATTTTTGAAAATGTTTGATCACTTTATAAATGGACTAACTTAAACTCGAGATAAATCTTAACTTGACATATATTGCAACCTACTAAGGGAACAATTGGGATTATCCAACTAAACATTAACCTTTTGACAAGGTAGTTGAAATTAGCCTTCCTCCTACCCTCAAGGTATAACTAAGTGATGGGAAAGGAGGTTGGAGGCATTGATTCAAAGAGATATTAGGAAGAGTAAGCTCCATTACATAAGCCAAGGTTTCATTGAGATTTACTTAGGGGAAAGCCTCCATTGCATTAAAACTCCTCAACCAGGGTTGATTGCATTACATATAATTAAATGATCAATAACCCTGGTTACTGTTGTATCATGTACACTTCTATCACTATCCCATTTTACTGAGTGGTTGTTTACTCACATCCTCATAGATTGTTTTTGCAGGTACCCTGTAGATATGCAGCGTTATTATCTACAAGTTAGTTGCAGTTTGGAGGGTAGGAGTATAAAGGAATGAAGATTGATCTGGATCTTTTTTCATCTTTTTTATATATTTCTTTTGGGCTGAATCTGTTAGGCTACTCAAGCAACCCAAAGAGATTCCTAACTTAGGCTTCACTTATCTATTTTGGACTACTTATATATGTACGAAGTAAACAACTTTTTATAAATAATTGATGATGCTACTCTTGATGTAAGCTGCTTGTGTAAATATTTTTTGTATAAATGACTTAACGACTCTTGCTAAAATTTACCTATTATGTCTAAATTGTAATGAGTTGGACTTTTTTAAACGGTTTGGTCATTTACGTCATGTGTGAACCCGTCTGTGATAGTGGTTAACTTTTGTCCTAAGTTAGTTTACATGACAAAACTATCATGGCTCTACTGTTCTAAGGTGTAATAATTTTATTCAAGAGAATTCACACTTCATCATTTGAAGTTGAGCCATGTTGTCCCAAATTAACACTTTGGATAGTGGAAGAACTACTTAAACGTCAAGAAATATTGAGACATTACTTGTATTTAAAGGTAATTCGTAAGGAAATTGCTCCACTCTGTGATAGTAAAAGATATGTTAGAGTATTTCCTTTGCTTAAAGATGCATGACGAAGGGATTGTTCTACTTCTTAATAGAAAAATATTAAGGGATGTAATAGATTATTTGGATTTAGCAAGCATGTTAAGGGGATTACTCTATTAGTTAACTGAAAAAAAAAAGAAAAAACCACACATACTCACAATAATAAGATTCCAAAGACTACCTAGTGTAAGATGTCAGGAAACTAGTCATGGTGCTACTTATCAAGGGGGTTATTCCTATCATCCCTAAGATGAAGGTGTGGTCACTTAACTTCATATTTCTACTATTGATAGAAATATGTTAAGACTCAAATACCTTTTAAAATTTTCAACGTTTAGATAATCTCCAAATTTGTTCAGCAGGAAAAAAAAGAAAGAAAGATAATCTTCGAAATTACATAGATTGTAAATATTGCATAGTATATAAACTCTCAAAGATTATATTAATTACATAGATTATCATACCAACAATAGGTCTCGACTTATCTATTAACTGCTAGATAAATTAAACATAAACTATAAAAATTATTTCAAATAAGTCTCGATAATCTAACTCTGTTTCATGTTACCATAACCTCTAATGTTATGTTTGGTACACAGTAATGAATTAAAATGGAATTGCAATTCTAGGTCTTATTCCCTTCCTTACATTTAGATGCCCTTTAAAAGCTAAAACCGATGATTGTTATTAGGCGATTTTAGCTATAAAGGGAATTTTAATTCTAACTTTAAAGAGCCAAAATTGCTATTTTATTTTAGCTTATTCCATTTTATTCAATTACACTTCATTTTATTCATTTTCATTGCAATCCATTCCAGCATATCAAATGCGACCTAATAGACTCATGGAGTCTATCCTCCATATCAAGAGAATAGGAGTATAGTACATGTTGATAGCTTGTTCTTACTATAAGTATCTCAATCCTTAGGTCTAGCCCATATGTGTATCTTAGCCCTTAAAGGAGAAGACAAAAAGGGGATAGATGGTACATGGAAAAAAAAAAGGTTACCTAACTCTACTCTTATAGGGATTTATTGCTTACAGAGCTAGTACTTATAAGGGATTAGGTGGCAAGAGTTCGCTAATTGTAGCCCATTTATTCTCCCTATTTAAATTTATAAGCATCTCTAAGTACAACTAGTTTGGAGGAACTTGAACCCCTCACTCTCTCATTTTCGTCTCTAAAAGTTGGTTTTATGTTCTCCCTTGACTAATATGAGCGTCAAAGTAACCGCACAAGAGTAACCTCCTACACCTTAACTTACCTCATGTATACTCTTTGTACAGGTCTCCTTAACTCTATTGATAAAGCAAGCCCATTGAACTAGGCCTAAATGATAGGAATAAAAGGCTACCCACCAGTTCCTAAGCTTATAGGTTAGTTACATTAGTCTACCAAGCTCCCTCTCATTAATATACAACCATAGAAGTAAATTTTCTCCTAAATTCCAACCTACTAGACTATCCAAGCTTTAACCAGTACTTCATTATCTCTTTAGTGGAGAATTCTTACAGTTAAATGCATTTTAGTTTGTATAATGCTCCAAGTACATTCATGAAGCTAATAAATCATATCATTTATGACCTTATTAGGAAGTTTATGGTTGTCTACATTGACAACATACTTGTTTACAGTACTAACCTAAAAAGCCATTGCGATCACTTGTAGGTTATGTTCACCATGCTTTGAACTTAGTAGTTATGGGACCTAAAGAAGTGCAACCTTTGTTGTCCTAGGTGTTCTTTTTAGGCTTTATAGCAAGTAGAAGGTAAGTCCAAGTTGATCAAGAGAAAGTTCGAGCTATTAGTGAATGATTAGTACCGACCTATTTCACAAACACCTAAAGCTTCTACAGAATGTCTTCATTCTATTGTTATTTCATCAAACTTCATTACAATAGGGTTCTTTTGACCAAGTTGTTTAACAAGACTGTAAAGTTCAAGAGGAGGAAAAAAAAAAAAGAACAAAGAAGTTTTAATGAGGTAAATGAGAATTTGACTTTTGCTAAAGAATGATGAGAGATAAGAGATGTCCATACAGTACTTGAAAGATATTGTAAATGTAAAAAGGCTAAGGGTTAAGTAAAGTAAGGCTGATATTTGACATTACTTATCTTTACCAAACTATGGTCTATGTTATGTATGGACTTCATTCTTAGCTTATTGAGGACTTCCAATGGGAAATATTCTATCATGGTTATTATGGACAGATTCAACAAGATGGCCCACTTCATACCCTTCAACATAACTAATGATGCTTCGGTTATCCTTTTTCTTGCAAGAGTTCATGGAGTTGTACAAAATGCCTTAAATCATAGTGTTTGACTAAGATCCAAAATTCCTGAGCTACTTTTAGAAGACTTTACAAAGACACCTCATAGCTAAGCTTCTATTCAACACTTTATGCCATTTCCAAATGAATAAACAAATCAAGGTCATCAACCAAACACTAAGCTTATTAACTAGAGTCCCTATGGAAAGGAACCTAGCTAATTAAGACTTGTGGTTACCCGTCATTGAGTTTACTTACAATATTTGGCCAATATTATAATGGGCAAGTCTGCATCTAAAGTTATATATAGGTTCAACTTCAACCTTCCCTTAGACTAAGCCCCTTTGCTAAGCTAACATGAGGATCAAATTGCTGGTAATTGGGCTAAGGCATTGAAGATCATACGTTAGAAGGTGATTGAGTACCTAACCTAATAGGAATCAAACTTTAAGTTCCCTTATCTATACCCAAGCTAAGAGATTAGCGAGCATGACACATTGAATCATCTCCCTTTAGCGAAGTCCTGAGAAGTCTTCCTTGTTAGCTAGACCTGAGCTCTTCCACGCCCTTTACCATGCTGTAAGTAAAATGTATTGATTTAACCTAACCAAGAGATATATTAGCCTACTCAACTAATAACTCAACCAACTAGACCATTAACTTAGCCATCGAATTTTTAAGCTTCTTATTCTACCCTCTGATCAATTTGGAGGGCTCCAACTTTCCCCTTTCTTGACTTACATTTAGATTATGTAAGATAGATGCCAATACAGTATACCTACAAACCTCCCTTCAAGCCAACCAATTGTAGGTCTACTTCTAATACCACTCAAGTCTACTACACTTAGTCACATTCCTACCCCAATGGACAATGACATGCGTTCGTAACTTTTATTCATACTGAACTATACTATTATAATATTACTTTTGTCTTTTCTAGTTTTACTTATTCCCGTTTATACATTACTTAGGATTTTCCTTTAAGGGTAATTTACCTCCTTCTATAATTGCCAAAGATGGGTATAAAAACCCCATTTTACACAAGCTGCAAATCAAGTTGAAGTGTTTAATACACTTGCAGTTTGTTCATTTCATTTTCCATTGTTATCCTTAAGTAAGCTTAGCTACTTAGTACAACTCCTAGCACTTATCATTCCCTTTAACAATGATAGCGGCGAGCAATCCATATGACTTAGGTTGTACGTCTATTAAGCCTGGTTACTCGATTCACATAAGACCTACATATGTTATTTCCATTAGTCTATTTATTAGTTTGCTAACTTCCCATCTAACTTACACTTGTCTTTTGGTCTATAGCTTAGATCCAACTCACCCCGATATTGCCTACCCTTATCAATCCCTAGTACATCATACCTTCTTAGTATCAAGTGGTTGTGAGTAAGGAGTAGTTGTGTTTATGTCACCCACTATGTTTTATTGTTGTTGTGAAGTTGTGTTATGGATGTTATGGGTATTCTGTGTTATGCATATGCTTGGTGGTTAGGATTGCTTTATTGTAGACTTTGTTGTAATGTAGCAAAGTAGGTAGTAGCTACTATAAGCAGTGTAAAGCTGTTGAAGTTTAAGGCTATCATGTTGGTTTGGCTTTGTTGTAAGTTTTTGAGTTGATTACTGCTTTAGGTTTTTATTCCTATAGGTGTTCAAGTAGTGTTAGTGGTTGTTGGAGTTGAAATCATCCCTACTGAAATTGATTTACTGTACTTTGAATGTGTTAAAGAAATGACCAATCTTCATGTTAAGCGGTTGGAGACAAAGAGAGCAGTGTTTTCTACAATGGAAGGTCGCTTTTGCCTACCCTAAGATCCATCGATGAGAAAATTGATGAGATAGCCACAATAATCACTTAACTAACTCAAGCAATTTGCCAATTGTCTACCAATTGACCTGTTGAGGTTGCCCCTAATGTCTCCTGAACTAAACTTAGTGTAGGGATAGAATATATGAAGTGCGACATGGATGTAAAAATTACTTAGCTTGGCATGCTTAAGGTAGAGAAGTCAATGGGAGAACGTATTGAAGAATTGACCTAAAGATGTTGATGAAGAGGATAAGGATGAGTTCTTTATGGTAAAGGAAAGAGGAGTTCGCGTACCACAATTTATTAGTATCAGATGTAAGACCTAAAATTTTACTTAATTACTTTAAGTAGGTAATTTAGGGCATTAATGAACCTAACACAATTAAGCTAGAAATATACAAGTAGACTTGAAGCATTAGTCAAGGATACCCTATTGACTTGGATATTAAAAAAATAATAAAATAAAAATGATATAGCTAAACTAGTGTAATTTAACTATATTACATATTATTTATCATAACTACATATAATAAGCATTTGGTAGTTCATAAACTGTTATAGATAAATTATATGTGTAATTAAATTATTATGTGACATAAAATAACATATATAGTAAATATGTATATATTGTGTATAATTTTATATAATAATATATACCTATAATTAATTAAAGTATCATATTATTTATATTTTAAGCTAAAATAAGTTAGGAAAATTAATAAAAATCATAATTAAGTTTAGGTAGCTGGATTTAGCTATTTTAGGCGTATGGAATTGTATGGGACAAGTGTTGGAGATTAACTTGCAATTTTCCTTTAGTACATAAGGTTAAGTCTTGAGGAGAGAGAAAGAAAAGTTATTTGCATCATCCAAAAAGCTTTTAAAATCTGGAAACACCCTCTAACATTTCATTTAGGTACGTGGGGATTTGGAACAAAATTAAGGTAGGTTAAAGTAAGCAAAGAAGAAAATTAGGGAAAAATTGCAAAATTGGTACATGGTTTAGAGAGTTTGGTGGTTTGTCGATGTAAAGAGGAGTTAGACATCAACTAGCCTCACCAGCACTAAGAGTGGCTAGTGGTAGTGACTAGTAGTATTGACAAGGTAGGAGCCGCCATGGGTGGCTAAAGCTCCATTTTCCGATTAGGTTTGATTTTAGTCTAATTTTATATAATTTTCGTAAAAATATAAAACATGTCCAAAAAATTTTGAAAAAAATTATTCTTACATATTTTTGTGTATAGAATCTAAGCAAAATATCATTTTGTACAAATTTAGTAGTTATAATATATATTCTTAAGAAATTGAAAAAATTGGACAATTTTCAATAATGAAATAAATGTAGCTAATGATGTAGTTTCCACTTTAAAATTTTTCTATAAACTATCCTAAACCAATAT
This sequence comes from Lumnitzera racemosa, assembly GCA_024138005.1. Taxonomy (NCBI): domain Eukaryota; kingdom Viridiplantae; phylum Streptophyta; class Magnoliopsida; order Myrtales; family Combretaceae; genus Lumnitzera; species Lumnitzera racemosa. Next base: position 74,918,028 of record JAMXBC010000008.1, read on the forward strand.
TGAATTGCTAAGTGAAAGTTTTTTACGAAACTATTTTCTAAATTTTTATTTGATTTTTAAGTCCTAAATTATGATTAAAATGGTGTTTTTGGTAAAACTAGTGTATTTTTCTTAAGGACCTCGCTTGGATTTTGAGTTTAGGTGATTAATGGAGTATTTATTATGTACTAGAGCTATTGAATTGGGTTTTATAGGAAGGAGTATAGAAAATCAACAATGTGCCCTTAAATGTGTAGTTTAATCGTATGTAAACTTGAAGAAATGGTGGATGATGATGGGTTATAAGAAGAATTGGGATGTAATATGGTTGAGAAGTACTAATTGAAGTGTTACTTTGGTTATTTTTACTAGATTTTCGAGTGTAAGTGAATAAATCAATAAGTTGTATGTAAGTTAAACTTAAGTAAAGGATGACTCGAAGGAAGTTGAAGGAAAATGTTCTACTAAATATTCACTTAGAAGCTAAGTTAGATGTAAGATTATGAGTGAGTGGTGAAACAGGGGAATCTCAGAAACTAAGTTAAATGGAATATTCTTAAGAACTCCGAAGTTGCTGGTCTTACAGGAAAGTTCAAAAAGTAGATTTATTGAAATTATGAAGTTGATTGAAATTAAAAGATAGCTCAGAGGGTCTTCTATTAAGAAATTCAAATTCTTGTATACCCAACAACTCATTCAAAAGGTAACTCAAAGAGGTTATTTAAGGTAACTATCGATAAGTGAATCCTTAGAAGTTTTATCTTAGGGTGCTCATGGAGAAATCTTTGGTATTTACCAAACTCAAAGGTTGAACCTATTCTAAACTCCAACACCCATAGGTTCAAAAAGTAGCTTAGAAGCTTCTCTGATTAAATACTTCAAGACTATCTTGACTTAGGGAATAGCTTAAAAGGTAACAAAGGTAAAATGAACTAGTATCACCATTCTAAACTTCCAACACTTAAGGCATATAATAATAACCTAACAACTAACCAACTTAATCCTTATATAAATAAGTAAATTAGCAATATTTCATAATTTATATGCAAAATAAAGTACTAAATCGAGATAAATATTGATGGATCACCAACGAAGACAAGTCAGTAAGCTTAGTTAGCGAATAACTAAGTTTTAGGTAAGTGAAATTAGTGTTTTATCGCACTTTGAAATATTGTTTAAGAATACTTAGAGACCTTAGTATATGTTTTATTTATGATTGTAAGTTAGTTGCATATGCTTACGCAACGTATTTACTTAGATATGGTTGTATTATTTTGAGTGTTAGACTTATGTATTGATTGCTTCATGATATTACTTACTTTAGACTATTTGAAATTGCTTGATTACCCTAAAAGAAATCTAAATAAAACTTGACTTAACTACTAACCAGACTTGCATCGCAACTTACTAGGGGAAACAACTAGGATTCTTTAGCCAAATATGGACTTTTTAATAAGGATAGCTAAAATGGTCCTATCTTTACCCTTAGTCGAATTAAGCGATAGGAGAGGGGGTTGGGATAAGGTTAGGAACTATGGTTTGAATTAAAGTCTTAGGCGAAGTGTGTTTCTCCATTGTACAAGCCTTAGTTTGGTTTTGATTCACAAAGTATGTAGTGTCAAACTCCTTAACTAAAATTAGAGCAAGCGTAATTTTTCTGATCTCATGACAAATAAGATAATGTTGCATGATGGCATTTGCTTGTACATACATAGCATCTAACTAAACTTGCTTGAAAACCTCGGTTGCTTTATGTTAGATATGTGTTATTTTATCCGTTCTACTTATTGAGCAAATTATCACTCATTCTCCTATAACTGTTTTGCAAGTTTCCTAGTTAATACACTGGAACTACTCAAAGTTCCAAAAGATTAGAGAACGAGGTCGGGAAGCAAGATTCAAAACTAATGACTAAATTCTTATTTATTTATCGGTTTTACTAACTTATAAGGAAACTAATAGGATCCGATTGATGACCTCTAGTTTTCAACTATTGAGATTGCTACTATGTTCTGTAAACCTGTAAACTTCTATAAATCCTTTACTATATTTGCTTTGTTTTCTCATATCAATTTAATTCTTGGAAGCTTTTTGTTAAAATTGAGATTTTGTATTCCATATGATTTATAAAGCTTGAGTTTTTTGGTCATTTGAGCCACAAAAATATTTTTAGAAGCTATTTTGAAAAGTATACCACAGGTTAATATCTATTAAACTTAAAATTGGATGTCTTAAAGTAGTGGAGAAGCAAATGCCTTATGTAAGCTATACCTATGTTAGTGACTAAAGTGGCTAGCTTCTAGCTTAAGTTGGTTTACATGGTATGACTATTATAACTTGTTGGTTTAAGGCGTAATGTTAGACTCTAAATCTTGACCTTCAATGATACAGGTGATGTTAATGTGTACAATGATTGGGAGGAGAAAGATGAATGTATTTTCAAATACTGTCAATATGGGAATACAATAAGGTATAATTAGCCACCTTAGAGATTTATGGATATGCTGCTATGTGGTAAGGAAAATTTTAAGCTATGAAAATGAGAGATGGGAATGTAATGTTAGAGCTTGGGTTAAAATGTGAAGGATCATACTAATACAATTCATTTTGGACTCATACTTAAGAGACACTTTTGATAAGTTACAAGAGCTGAAGTAGGGAAACCAAATTGTTAATGTATATGTTTGGGAATTCCAAATATTGATGATTAGATGTGAAGTGAATGAGCCAAAAGCTTAAAGTGTATCTTAATTTCTTGCTTGGTTAGGTAAGTCAGGGACCATAGAACTAGATATGTATGAGATGCATGAAGTAGCTAGCCTTATTTAGTAAAAGTTGTTGTATGGAAATTGACTAAGTTAGTAAAGGAAATTGTGTAGAAATTGAGTGAGTTAGTAGAAAGTGTTTTGTAAGAGTAGATTAACATTAGCTTTGTCAAATTTTATTACTTGAGAAGATGGATCATACATGAGTAAGTGGAGACCTTAATTTGTTAGCTAAGTCAATAGGCCCAATAAAGGAAGGACCACAAGGACTTCAACACCTATAAGCTTAACCTTTACTAGTAATAGAGATGGTGTAATAGTTTGTAGCTATATTGGCAGGACTTAGGGTGGATAAATAGGGATAAGATAGCTCAAATTCAATATATGGTGAAGCAATATGACGGTCTTAACATAGATCTTTTAGTTATAGAAGAATGGATCAATTTACTACAAAAAGTATTAGAGGTACATGAGACACAAGTAAGAAAGAAAGTAGGAATTGCCACTATGTTGTTGGATGACTGTGTGAGTAAATGGTGGATAGGTAGGAAGTGATATATGATGAAGCCTATTGATCATAGTAAATTTAGAAATGCATTGCTTGAGTAATACTTTGTTGAATGTGTAAAAGAGCAGATGTATGAGGACTTTTACAAATTAAGGCAATGAAGGAGGATAACTAAGGAAATGAGAAAGAGTTTAACAGGTTATTGTAGTTTACCCTGAAGGCAGTATATAATGATGAGGTTACTAAATTGAGTAAGTTTAAGGTAGGATTAGATCCTTATTTCCAAGTTGAATTAGAATGGACTATATTTGTAAGATATACAAATATCGTTACTAAGACTTGTTTGATCAAGTAAGTTTGTAGGTTAAGGAAGGAGGTCAATAAAGTGGAGAGCAAGAGGAAAAAGTTTGAAGAGAGTTTTACCTATAACAATAACTTAACCAAAGGCAAAATGCTATACAACCCTTAGGGAAAACTAAAAAAATTCAGTGGGATTACCTCCTTGTTGGAAATGTGATAGTTAGCCTTGACCCATAAAGTGTCCCAAATTACAAGAGAAGTGTTTTAGGTGTAGAGAAGTTGGGCATCTAGCTAAGCTATGTCAAAATGTAGATCTTAGGGGCACATTCATAAGATTTTCCAACGCAAAAGATCAAGTGAGACAGGGCCTAGGCTTACAGCCTGAGGACAATTGCATGCAACCTAATAGGAGGAAGCTTAGGATGGTAGGCTAATAATAGGATAAGTCTTGAACCTTGTGACAATATAAGATCTCTTCTAACTTATCAAGTAAGAGTGAAATCAATGTAGAAGCTACAGTAGAATGCCTCTTAAGTATGAATCTCAATTAAATATATGTAAAAAGATATAGTAGAAGTTCTATTAACCATGAATCTTTAATTGAGATGTTGTAGAAAGCTTAGTATAAGGTTACTTGGACGTGATATTTGTCTTGTAGAAAGTTTCATAGAAGGTTATCTAGATATGATTCATATTTTATATGATTGTTTATTGTATGTTTGCTTGTGTTCTATAGTTGATTATGATGACCTGGCTATATTAAGATTAGTATACGTAGTAGATAGTTATGGTTATACATTATCTAATATAGGAGCAACTTGTTCATATGTAACTAGAAAGTATATTGGTGGAAATAGACTCTTAATGGTGACTAATGTAGATCTCTTCAAGAAGTAGAAAGGTTGTATACCAAAAGTTGAAAAGGCTAAAAGAAAAGTCTACGAAGTTATTGGAAGAGCATCTAAGTGACTTATGTAGATTAGGAACAAGAAAAAGGGTAAAGAATGCTAAGGGATAAGAAATATTATATGAAGTTAGTAGATGAAGTCAAATAAAAAGTAAAAGGGTTCGTTGTATAATGAAGTAGGTCGTGAGAAAGGAATAAATATACTAAAGCAAGGTTTAAGTGTGGTGAGTAACAAAGGTTTACATAAGATGATGATACAAGATGAAACTAGTGGACCTTGATTATGATGTCAATAGTAACAAAAAGAGACGTTGGAATTACAAGAAAAATAATCAAAGATGTTATACAGGAAATATAAGGGAACAACGATAACTTTCATAAATTTAATGAGATACTTGAACAATGTGAATTGAGTGGTAGTGAAAGCAGTAACTATGAATCATGGAAAAAACTAAATTAGTAATATATATTGTAATATATTAGAAAAATGAAGTAAAGAACATAATATTAGACAATAAAATAGAGAATTGTATAACAATGGCTGGGGATATTAAAAATTTTCAATTAAAGATTGGTAATCATGGACACTTGGAATAGAATTGTAATGATCCTTAGGATTTGTGATTATAATTTTGAATTCTAGATTGAATTTGATGGATTATAATGGAGAATTTAAGATGTGATCACCAGTTTGAATTAATGATCGAGAGCAAATTGAATAATGAGATGTAATTGTTGTTTCATTGCTTAGATATTTATGTTTCTGTATAATTCATCTAATAAGGTAAATGTTATTGACTTACAAATGCTTTAGTAATAATGAGATTATGAGCCATTGGATTTAGAGTGTAAATTTTGCTTGAGCTTATAATTAGTAGAGAGTGGGATTGAATATGTAGATTCAATTACAAAACTTCTAGATTTGTATATGACCTATTGATGTAATAATAAAGATAGAGGTGAATGGTACTAATGGATACTAATGAAGTAAGAAACAAAGGTCGAGATGTTTGTTGAGAAGAACATCAAATGAACTAGGTTCGAAAAGGAGGATAAGTATACATTGACCATGAATTTTAATGATTTGATAGCAAACCTAAATAATTTTGCGAGAAATAAGGAAACTTCTAAACAAAAGAAAGTAATGGGTAAAGGATAAGGAAGAGTAGAAGATACTATAAAAAGTAAAATGGGAGACATCTTAAAACAACTAGATTAAGTTCGATTTGTAGGTACCAAAATAAAATGTAACTAAGAGGTGTTATAGATCTATCATGATAATTTCATAAGGTAAAAGATAGAGCAGGAGTTTGGTAGACCTAATGAATGTGAGCATGGAAACATAGAAGTTAATATTGAAAATCCTTTAGTTTCTAATCATATGATATTGAATCATTAGATGTTGCATTGAGGACTTTAATTGTATACTTATTTGAAGGAAGCGAATAAGATATATTGATTTAAAAATGAAGATATTTAGACATTTAGAGAACTCTTGAAGTTGTAAGTAAGTCATGATGAACTATGATAATATTAATGATAGGAGTAGGATTGGACCCATGAGTTGCGAGTGGCAATGAAAAGAAGAAAGTTATTAGATATCAAAATTAATAATGTTGAAAAGCTCTAAGAATATATATCGTAATAAGAATGTGAAGATTTCTATTATACTAAGGAAATATGATTTAATATATTCGGTTATAAGAACTAATATAAAGGGACTCAGAGATTTATAGAGATATGACATCAAAGGAGATATGGATCAATTTAGGGTTGACTTTGATGAATAGAAAATTAATAAATTGTGTTGAGATAAGAATGAAATGCTATAAAAGAAGATATACTCTAAGTAAAGTTGAAATCTTAATTGATCATGAAGAAAGGAAGTTAGAGGATTGGATTTGGAATGAAGAATCGATCTTTTATATGCTCATAAGGAGACCTAAGTAATACATGATGTGAGAAAAATATAGTAAGATGATATGAGAAAATCTAAATGTATGTCTATGGAGTTGCTAATATTGTCACCTTAAATGATAGTTGATGATTATAAAGTGATGTCGAAACCAGAGTTGGACTTAGATTTTGTATATCTTATAATGTTTAAGTTTTGAGGATGAAATTTTTGTAAGGGGAGTAGAATATAATACCCTTAGATTTTGAACCCCTTTGAAATTGGAGCATTGGGTGATGTCAATTGAATTAAGTGAAACTTTGTAACTAGCTTACAAAAATTAGAAGAACTAAAATCTTGAAATTAGATTCGTAAAATGGTGCACATAAAAGAATCTATTTAGTAAAGTATTGGATTAACCGAAACCGAAAGTCATTTAGATAATAAAGTTAATAATTAGGGTCAAGCAATATTGTAAAGGTGATGTATACTTAGTAAATTAATTAATATGTTAAAAATATATTAAATACATATGATTTGAAGAAAGAGCATGATTTAAAATTAAGTCTTATAGAAGCCTAATATAAGGCATTATATATACATAATAATAAAAAGAATAAATAAATAAAATAACCTTAGGTGGTTTTGGCCAAATCTAAGGCTACAAAAGGTTTTCTTAACCAAAATCATGGATACCCATAGTCTTATAAAGAGAAACAAAGGGTAACCATGGTTTTGGAAGCATGAATGATACTTTATAATTTTGTACCCCTCACTAATCCACTATAAATAACCCCTTACTCCCAACATTTGTAATCTTTAGCCATTTTTGCATATCAGAAAAAACTTAGAAAGCTTAAATAAGGGTTATTTTTAGAATTAGGAAAAATAATTGAAAATAGTAGGGAATCGGAATGTACATAGATATCAAGGCAAACAATTATCTAGAAATGAGTGGCCACTATTACTAGACACTAAAAGCAATGCTTAGGGCTATTGACATACCTTTGCTGACATTTGGTATTAAGCTTTATTTCAGTTTTTTTTTTTTTTTAATTTAACCTATACTAAGTCTAGCCCGCTTAATATAAAGTACTCAATATAAAATTAAGAAAAAAATTTTTGTCTAAAAAGATGTTTAAAAAGATATTTTAAAAAACAACTTAGAGTTACTAACCAATTAAACTGGTAAAAAGTTAAATTAAGGTTTTTAGGTGGGAAAACTCTAATTTAGCTACTAATTTATGGATTTTCTAAAAAATAATCTTTTAAAATATTTAATTAAATCTAGATTTAGGGGCTAACTTATTAAAATCAAGTTACCATGTAAAAATAAATAAAAAAAACTAATGGGCCTTTATTTTTATAATTTTTTAGAAAAATGAGAAAGCATGTAAAAGATGTGAGAATGTATACAAATGATTTTTTTTATTATGAAATTTCCCTAAAAAATGAAAAGAAAATAAAATATTTTACAAATTTTATGGTTGTCCTTGAAGTATCTACGTATCTGTTAATCGGAATTAAACCGATTGTAGTTTTCATTTTTTTAAAAAAAATTTAGTAGGTTAATAATTTTTATTTACGGAAATGGGCCAAGTTTACGTTTTTATCTATGTTATTTTTATTAAGAAAAATCCTAAAAAGAAACCTTAATTTTTATTGTCCAATTTTGAAAAAAAAAAACCTTACTAAATAAAACTAAATTTAGATTTTTATTTAGAGAAACCTTTCCTATGTGATAAAACTTTTTTAGAAAAATCCTAAAGTGCTTAAATGCAATTTTTCATGAGATATGTAATTAATATTGAAAACATGCTTAAGATGGCTAAATTATGGAAAAGATATCTAAACTGTGGAAAATATGCCTAATTATAAAAATTATGCTTAAATCATGAAATAGATTCCTAACTATAGAAAAAAAAAACCAAAATTATGGAAAAGATACCTAACTATAATACATATGCCTAATTTATTGAAAAATGCAATTTTTACCAAAAATTTTTAAAATATGCAACTTTAATGTTGAAGATGCGAATCATGTCTTAATGATCCTAAGATATGCAACTTAGATGCAAATCTTACCATAAAGATATGAGTCTTGAGAAAATATATGATTGTACCCTAAAAATGCAACTTTTTGTAAAATATGCAATAATACTAAAAATGCGAATTTTATGATAATATGTGATTTTTTTAAAATGTAATTTTTATTAAACATGCCACAAAAGTGCTTCTTATAATAAATATACAAAACATGTAAAAATTATTATTACATGATGAATAACATAAAGACTTGCAAAAGAACTTATGTTAATACCTATTTGATATGAATGAACTAATTTTTTTCAAAGTCAAGAAAACCATAATCAAACTAATGATACTAAAAAAAAAATATAAAAAACTATGAATAAGCCCTTGTACAAAAATAAGTTAGTATTCTTAAAAACAAACCATGAAACTAAATTATTAAGACCATAAAACATGCATGAAAGAAAAGGCAAACAAAGTTAGTACAGCTAATGACTGATAATAAATTTTAGAATTTTTATAAATCCTAAACAACTCAAACTAAGACAACAATAAATAAATAAATAATAACAAAAAAGAAAAACCTAATGCCAATATACTTGACTTGTAAGTATGGGTCGAGTTCGACCTAAACATGGTTGGATTTGTGCAAGATGGTTCAAGTCATGGAGCATCCAATCAAACACCACAAGTAACAACAGAAATTACTCCACTCAAATCGTTCTACTTACTAAAATGAAAGGAAAATTGAAATTTCATGATCAAATGATTAGCAATAGGATGTTTAAACACTACGCCCTAGCATTTCATGATGTTTTTGAGTGGTTTTTGAATTTGAGTGGTGGTGTTTGGTCAACATTTGGTTTTAGGTTGCAAACGGGAGGGTAGATGTTGGTTGGGGTGTTAGGATCACATTTGTCATATGTAGTAATGGTGGATGGCTTGTACATTGTTGGCTGTAATGCTATTGCATGTGCAGGTAGGAAAGAGAGGGTTTGGAGTAGTGGTTGTGGTTGGGGCTTAAGTAGTGTGATGGCCTACTCATGTAGGTTTGGGTAGTAGTGCGGATGAATGGGTTGCATTACTAGAGTTAATGGTGAGTGGAATCGTGCGCTAATGTTTTGTTACGCGAGTGGTTGAGTTGATATTGTACCATGTGTGTTGTGTTTGTGTTATGGAGTCACGTAGGGCTTATGGGTTGTACTGTTCCTTTGACTTTGAGAGTACATGTGATGGGTGGTAGCGCTGTTAGTGGATGGTGGCGTAAGGTTAGATTGAAAGAGGATGAAGATGGTAGGGGTTTGCTGTAGTAAGGAGTTGTGTTTGCTGTATAATGAAGGGGGATTAAAGGCTGATAGTAGGGCATTTGGAGTATTGAAGATGATAGTAAATGTATTAGGTCATGGGTTGTGTGGTGTTGTATGTCAAATTAGGGCAATTGAAGATTGGGCTAAGAGATTGTACGTTATTGTTTTTCTTTCTTCTTCTTCTCCATCTCGTGTTTCCAAACTCCTTTTCTTATAACTTTACGATTTAAATCAGATTTGCAACTTTGGATGTGGTTGTATTGGTCATGGATAGAGTTTAAATTTTATTGGATTTTACCTAATCTTCGTAAAATGGATGTTAACATCTTCCTAAGATTTTATTTTTTCAACAATGATTTTTTATAAGTTTAAATCAAATCCTTACAAAAATAATAAAGATTTAATAATATCCAATGGAGATTTGTGCCTAACCATTCTCCTCTTCCATTTTTGAGACTTGTAATGACGAAGAAACTGGTCATGTGCAAGGTACATGACCTAAAAAAAAAAAATGCACTCAAGTACAATTAGGAAGATTAAACTATGCACCTTTTACTCCTAACCTAAGTTCATATCTTGAACTAATTGAATTATTACTCATATCTCAATATGTCATGTATTGAAAAAACATTTAACCTTTTCCAATTGGACGGAATTTTAAGTTTATCTTTCAAATACAAGCCCAATTCACTCCAACTTATTATAAAAATGACCCAAACTCACTTAAATAACCAAAATATACATGCTAAAGATTTTCAATATGAATAAATCTAGAGTCCTAATTTTAATTAGCTTAGTCAAATTCAAATTTTTAAATTGGATTAAAAATCTACTTCATGAGCTAAAATTTAAACGAACCTTTCTTAAAAAGCTCTAAATTTATTCAACTGTATGTATATTTTTAATTGTTACCTAATTTGACCTAAAATGATTAATTGACTTGACTGAGACATTTCTTACACTTTGTATTTTTTTCAGTTTTTCAATTTTTTTGGCTTTTTTTTTACTATTTTTCAATTTTTTGTAAACTTGGGCCAAAAAAAAAAAACTTAAAATAGTGACAAAAATAGGGTGTCTACAATTATTGACCAAATTGTACAACGATGTAAAGTTTTAGTTTTTACACAATTGTTGATAAATTGTTAAAAATAGCAAACCATGTTAGAAAATTATAAAAAATTGTATTCTTAGGTTTTTTTTCGTGTACTTTCATAAAAAATGTCAATTTTTCAAAATATGCATGTCTCATACATTGCTCTTAAGAAAAGGACCATTTCAATTGAATTTTCAAACAAATTTTAGAAGGAGCAAATAATATAGTTCTTAGCCTAAAGATCCCCATTATGTATATTAACATGTGTAAATTTTTTTGACAAAACTACTCTGATTTTTATTTATGAAAATCCCTAAATTAGAAATTTCAACAAATTAGTAGATTTTCAAGTATTTTTAGTCAAATTTGAAATCTATTTATATTTTTAATCTTAAAGTGATATTTTAAATGGTTGCATGAGTTTTCAAATGAAAAATTGGTCAAATATGTGACCTATCATGCTTTTTACAAACTAAAAGTATCATTTTTGTAAAATCGAACTGATGATGTATTGAAAAATGAGCATGCAAGAGTTTTTCACAAAATTATTTGAATCTAAAATTTGATCTTTAGAATGGTTTTATTGCTAGATGTGTCTAGAACTGGGTAAGTCTTAATTGTTACATGTGATTTTAGCAAGTTTAGGTGTTTATTTACCTTATAGAAGTTTCTATAAAAGGTTGCTTCTGATTAGGTAAAGAAGATGGCTATGAATAAAATATAATATAGTGAGGACTTCAATGAGATAATTTGTACAAGGTTCCTAGTTAGACATCAAATGAGGAACTAAAGTTAAATTCGAGCAAAAGCTTGAGTAAAACATTCCCTAATAAGACATAAAGTGAAAACTAAGGATGAATTCAAGTAGAAGCTTGAGCAAAAGTTTCCTTGACCATGAATCCTATGACCAACCCTAAGTAGAAGGTAAATGTGATGAAGTATGTAAGAGCCCTTCTCTAGTTGAAGGTTATGTAAATGGTTGTATAGAAAGTTATAGGTACTAATGAAATGTTTTCACCTAAATACGTAAGGTACGCATCATTTACTTACAAACACACTTAAGCTTTAATAAATCACTTACATAACTTGAATAAACATTAAAATATAAATTTTAATTATAGGTTACCTAAATAACGAGGAATCGGAAGATGCTCCTCAAGGTGAAGAGCATTAGTACCAAGTAAGTGGATATTATGTGTTTAAGGTAGTGTTTAGTTGTGCAATTATCGTAACATTAGACTGGACAAAAAATTTTGTTTTATATTTGATTTGTAACTTTGCTTAATGACTGGACAAAAATTAGGCAACGGATTGGACGAAAGGATTAAAATTGTCTCATCTATACCATGGCATAAAAATGAAATTCATTAGACAAAAATAAAAATATTTTGCATTTTCAAAAGTACCTTTCCATGTTACAATATTGAGTTAGTTAATATTATTTTTATTGAGTATTACAAAAAATTATTCATTTTATAATATAAATAATGAATTTCTTAATATAAATTTTGTATCCAGTATTGTACAACTAAATATGGTACGGACCAAATATGGTACAGTAAGCTTGTATAGTCTAGTCTTCCTTATATTTTTGTCTTATCTAATTTTTTTTTATTTTATCCAATTTAGTCCTTATAACTAAACTCTACCAAAGAGTAGATTTATGTCTACTCATTAGGTTTCAAGTAACGTAATTTGTATGGAATGTGTTTGATTGATTGAGCTTGATTATGAATCTTAGAATGATGTTTACTGATTATTTAATGTTCTTATACATGTACTTGATTGACTTAGCTTGGTTTTGAATCTTGAGAATTGGTTGCCATGAATGTATTGATTGGATGATATTTGTTAGGGCACATTCAAGCTATAGGAAACATTAGGAAACGGTTCAACCTTTGAGGAATTCACTTAAGTGAACCTGATGTAAGGTTTAGATTGAGATGATAAAACTCTAAATAAGATTAAGGTAAATTAAATGATAGTTGAAATAAAAATTGGACATTATGCTTAATATGGGGTTTGATACATCATTAGTGCATTAATGGCATGGTAGAAAAGGATATATGTGTCAGATTTTATGAAATTTATTAGATAAGGATTGGCTTTGGAAAGCTAGAATTTCCAAGCACATAAGCTTACATATGCTTGAGCATTTGGCTTTGATTACTCATTGTTGTGATAATCATTGGTTAGGGAGTTTTACTCTTGGTTGCTCTTCATTGTAGCTATCATAAGTATGAAGGTCCTACTCTCGACTACTCTTTATGGCCATCTTGGTTCCTAGACATTTCATCGAGATACCTGGTTAAGTTAACCAATTACATGAAAATGAAGCTAGTCACTATGATATCAATATCGATACATTAGGTCACATGCATAAGTACGGTACACATTCTTGCAGAGATCTAATGAGTTGGTATGATATTGTTTGACTAAATATCCAAATGCTAATATATTATAATAATTGGATTACTTGTGCTATATTATGTGTTTTATCTAACCTCACTTAATTCACAGTAAATCAAGTGGATATGTATTATATTCACAAGTCAATACCTAGCTTAAGAGGAATGCCACCATTATTAGGGGAAGACTTATGAAAGCACCTGAGTTGGACTCAGCCGTTTTGAGCGACTTTTGTTTTGATTGTAGACTTTGAAAGTTATTACATATAATGTCATAAAAAGATTATGAAAGATTGTTATAAGTTAGACTTATAGAAGGTTGTACACATATGACGTTAGCATAATGTAATACTTTCTGTAAATAAGTCGTTATGTGTATATAGCCTTTTTCTCTAATTTAAAGCATGTTAGTGGTAAGTGTTGCATTCAGGGCTATGTTAGAATGTGACATTTGTCATTTGAGAGAAAGATTGAGTTCAAAATAGAAGTGGTATCGTAACTGCTCTCATATTAGAGTTAGTATACAAAGTGGTACCTATGGAATTAGTAGAGCTAAAGAAGAAGTTGCAGGAGTGATAAGATAAGGGGTTTATCAGGCTTAGTTCATCACCTTGGGGAGCTTTAGTCCTTCTTGTAAAGACAAAGGATAGTAGCTTGCAAATGTGCATTGATTATATAAATATAGGGGTTTGATTAGAGTAGTCACGTATGTGTTGTGTGGGTGATATGCCATACGTGGCTTCAAAGGAGTGAGGTGACATTGTTACCTAAAGGGATGATTAGGTGAGAATAAGGTAAAGAGAAGGAACAGGCAATCTTAGTGTCTCAAATGCAGAAATGATAGATAGCCTTAGGGGACTTTAGGCGTTTACCTTATAGCTTGAGCGAATGAGATCAATTATGTGCCTGAATTGTTTATTTGATCTTAGAGAGTAGAGATTTCGCAAAACGCTATTGTTTCTCTATTCTCTCTCTAAGTGTTTTAAATGAAGAGAAAAGGCTGAGTATTTATAAGCTCATGGGCATGATAGTATTCGTCTAATCATTTAGGTGATCAATGAATGAGATGAAGCTTACTCAATTTATGATTATCTAAAATGAGCTAGCTAATGGGATTAACGCCAAGAACCTTCCTTATAAGTGCATGAACTTACTTGAGAAAGGTTGGAGGTGGTGTCAGGACCCTAAAGGGGGCCTAGTAGGATTACCTAAAATTTTCATAACATGTGTGCACCCATGTTATGAAAACCGTCTTACAAGTTAGAGATTGCAAAACTCTAAATTATAAATCACTAAGGTTAATGATTTTCAAGTAATTAATTTATTGTAAGATGACATAATATAGAATTATAAATACCTATGGATGTCCGATAGCCCACAGTTCCTCAGAACCATAGAGAATCGGTATCCCCTACCAAATAATAGGACAGGATATGGCAACATTATAAAACTGCAGGTATAATTAAATTATATTGAATTCTAACATGTGAATATTTTCTACAAAGAGTGTTATGTATCACCTATAAAGATCTCAACTAATCCTAACACTAATATACATATCTTCATCTCGCACTCAGCACTCGAGACTCATCCCAATCCCATCGTAGGCAAACCTGCAAAAGAAAGACTATTGGGGAATAAGCTATAAGAGCTTAGTGAGCTATCCCTCATACTATACTAGCAAACAAGTTATCAAACAAATTATTACAACCATATGAATGTATGCATACGCAGAATGCCAAACAATATATGCAGTTGAACGGTATTGCATATAATATCGGATTTTAACGCCCTCCGAAATAAGGGTTGGAGATTCATCGGTACCAATCACGACCGGGCTCTAGCACCTAGGTTTTTACCCATAACTTTGAATTCCATATTTCACAAAACTACATTTCCATTTCTAAAAATCCAGTGGTTCACAAAGTCCCAGGCCCAACGGTGAGGTGACCCCCGCAGTCCACACTCACACCCTACAGCAGTGGTCTCTAGACGCGACCCCCAGCCACCCACGGTTAGCGTGTCCGGTGCCAATAGAACCCGCGAGCCAAGGGTAGGTTCATGTTGTACCCATGCTCCTGCATGGTACTAATCAAATCATGTGGGAATCCATCCCTCCAAGGCCCTTCATTACCAACCGCGTGAAGTGACGGCCGGAACAAGTAATGCGATGCATGGATAATGTATGACCCTTTTGATTCAAGATAAGCTAAATATAATTAGGTCAAATTATGAGGTGATCAATCAATATCAGCAAATCATCCAAATCATATAAAAATCAATCATACCATCAAATCATCAATTATCTTATTTAACAATATTTCTTATAATAATCAAGCAATATCAAGCACACGCATATCCTGAAACCCCATGCATCAAGTTATTGATATTCAATTTAAGTGCACTAACTACAAGCACAAATAAGTATGGAGTCATCGGGAGTACTCACTTGACTATGACGATTCGATCTAGTCGTAATAACCGATCGGGAGATCCTCGCCCTTGTCAGGATCACCTGATCATTATGAGATAATAAGGATAATAAGTAGTTGACTCAACTAATGGTTCTAGATATCTATTTACCTAATTCTACTTAGATTACTATCAACCCTTATTCGATTAAACCTAATTGCTAATCGTACATAACTTTTTCATTCTATTTTCAATATTTACAAATTTATAGTCGTTTTTCATCGTTTTCGAACGCAGGTTCACACGGTGATGTCTGTTTTGGACGTTATAACCCGTGTTTTACGATATGAACTAAATTTAGAGAAATTTCAACCATGAAAACTTAAGTACCCTTATTACTTATATTTATATCTTTTGTTTTGTTTATACTTAATGAGACTTAATGAGTTAGTTAACCCTTAAATCTTTATACTTAGAGGATTTTACTTTGCTATTACTAATTCATGTACTTAATTAAGTATAATCCATTTTAGAAAGTGTATTAGGGTTTACTAATTTAGGTTCCTAATTATGATACACTTTTCTTCTTTTCTTAGTTTATAGTCTATGCTTATGTCATCGCTTACATCATCATTTGCTTATGTCATTGCTTATGTAGTCTTTTGATGATGTCATGGCTTGTGTAGTCTTTTGATGATGTCATGGCTTATGTAATGTTTAGATGACGTCATGGCTTATGTAATCCATTTATTACATGTAAATATATATGTCATTAAGTACTTATACATATACATATGTTATATACCTACTTACACTCATAATATACTAATATGTGTACTTATGTACTAATATATATACTAATACATATACCCATATATGCATACGGTGACATACGTATTTTTATACGTATTTTCGTATGCCTTATCTAGCCCCTTAAGAAAGCTTCACAATTTCATTCTTTTAGTATTTTAAGAGTATATTTGACATGATATATGTATGTATAGTTAGTATATACCTTATTTTAGGTTTTGTACATATTGTATACTTATGTACAAAGGTCTTTATACATGTATTCTTCTAGCATATCCTTGTATACATATACTTAAGGACATATGCACATGCATATCCTTCTTCTTCTTTATGATTCCTAGATTTCTACACTTAAAGAGGAGAACTTTGTGCTCTTTTCTTCAAGACAACACTAAACACATAACTACTTATCTAATCTACCTAATTAACTAACTAATGAATAATATAAAGCAATATAAAACAACTTAAAGACATACCTTTAATTGTATTGGAATTAAGAAGACAAAAGGAGGAGTGATGAGAGTGAAATGGGAAGAAGAAGCTCACGGCAATGGGGAATGTTTTTGTTTTGTTTCTTTGTCTTTGTTTTTGATTATGGAAGACAACAAATGGTGGGACCAAAATGAGGAATAAGTGGACGGCAACAATTGAGGGGAAAGGGAAAAAAAAAATCAATAGAAAAAGAAAAGAAAAGCCATCATGAAGTTAAGATATTTTCTTTATCTCTTAGTCTTTTGTTGACTTTTCAAAATGTTGACTTTAGTCAACATGTGTTGACTTGGTCAACCTTTGGACTTTGGTCAACGTGCATTATCTTAGTCAACATTCTTTAAATATGTGTAATTTTGTGCTCATAATGTAATAATTAAGGGAAATTAGGGGAAAAATGAAGGAAATGAGAAGAAATGAGGTATATGATGAATTGATTAGTAAATATGGTTGATGAGGTCTTACTTTAGGTCTTTATAGCTTATATATCTCATTTGATAAACTACTTTGGATAACAAGTGCAAAAAGTACTAATTTGAGTATTAAAGTTCACTTTGTGTAACCTAATCTTCAATTATAACCTTAACTCTAAGTGAGACTACCTTAATCACATACTTAAGGGATAAATGTAATCTATGACTCATTATCTTAGTTTCTAATGGATTACTTGAGGATTCGAATCATATAAGCATAAATGAGGGTCATCTCTAACCTTTTATTAATGATTTGGCAAAATATGAGCATTATATTATCAATTAGGGTTTGAGGGTATATCATTGTGAATTAGTGCTTTTATATCCTTAAAGTTATAGTTTTAGGATTTTATTACTTTAGGGTACAATCTCTAATGTTTTTACACATTTAGGGTTTCACATATTCTTACGCGATTAAATCTTCGATTGTCATCTTAGGGTTTTGATGAGGTTCGAGATTTTAGAGTCTTCGTCTGCGGTTAGGGGTTCAATTGATGATTTAAGGTTTTTCGTATCCACTTTAGGTTTTGGATTGGGATTTTAATCGGTTTTAAATCTCGCTGGCTCTTTTGAGTTCAGGAAATCATTTACAGTTTGGGCTTTTGTTTCTATACTTAGAAAGCTAAATTCGTGGGGTTTGCAGGTGGATAGACTATTTCAATGATCTCTGTTTTGAGCCTACTAAGCTAAATCTGCTTGAATCATCCCAACATATGGACCAAGCTCCTTAGGCCTTATCACCTAGCCTAAGGAGTTAAGCCTAAATAAATAATAGGCTTAACTTAACAACTAATATAACAATTTTCAACTCTCTTCATTTTGCCCCCTAACCAAAAGTCCCTTAGACACATTCAAGAAGGTTTTGGGCATTTCTAAAAGTTGTTTCTTCAATTGTTATGTAGACATATTGAATGTTGACTTTACTTGCTTAATCACTTTTAATATATATAGAATTGACACTTCTTTCGGATCACTGATGAGCTAAACATGATATTCTAGTATTAATTTTGATACCATGGAACATATATTTCGATATGCTTTTGTATTGTATTAATGATTTATTGCACCCATGACATTGACTTGCATCCATCACATAAAATTAACATGGTTCCTCTCAGTATTTCTTCCTCATTTTACGAGCATTGGTAAAAAATTAAAGGCATTGGAGCATTCATAGAAATCTAGAGCTTTCATAATATCTCATTTAGACATGTTATATACATATATATATATGTCTTATTCATACCAGTATACAAGGCATTGCAAGAGTCACATCGCTATGCGGAGATAGCATATAGGTGTGGAGGCAACACCCTTGTAGTACGGTATGGTATTTATGTGTGTGTGTATATGTATATATTTCAATTCTTCTCATATTCTTTCATCACCATTTATATCTCTTTTCAAAATCAAACTTTATCTAATAAACACCATTAGGTTTGATCTTTTTCCTAAATCTTCTTCATATCAATTCAAATATTCTTTTCTTCAAAATTACTCAAAACCTTATCTCATTTTGTTTTCGCTTCTTAGCATTACCAATATCTCTTCTTCATCCCATATCTAATTTAGATCTATCAAAATCTTGAATCAAACCTTGGAGATTTTATCTTCCAGTTCCCTTTAATGTTGGCTATAAATGCATCTTTCATTGACTTTGTCATCACTTGTAAAAGTGAAAAGTTTCTCTAATAAATCTTGTTTCCTTCTACTTTCTTTTATTTGTTTAGTATTTTTTTTTTATTTCAACTTTGTAATCCTAGTTGTTCACTAATTATGGACAAAAGCATTTACACAAGTCAGACGCTCCTTTTGCAAAGTTGAGATCAAGTGTAGGTGTCAAATTGAGGTTACGAGTTCAAGCATTCACAACTTACAGCCACAAATGGTGCTTCCTTTCACAAAAAATAAAAGGTACCAGCTTTCTTGATTGTCATAAACAACACTGTCTATTCTCATCTCACCCGCCTACTTCTTTTTTTATTTTTTTGAATACATGAAGATGTATATATATATTATGACGAAATTGAGACACTCATCTCCTAATTGGCGTTGGACTTCTTGATTCTTTCATATATATACATCATGGATATACCTTTTGCATGCAAATACATATTTCTTTTATTCTCCCCTTTGTATCCTTTGTTATCATATTGCCTATATGTGAATCTTTGTTTCCTTGAGCTTGCTCTCGGGACAATTGCTTCTTTTTTTTTTTTTTTAATCTATGTGATATCCCTTTTGTTGTCTAGTGATCAACCCTTCTACTATGGAGAGGTAATAGCATCTTAATTTGTTAGGGAAAGGACAAAGACGTTCTCATATCCCCTTCTTATTACTTATAATTGAGATACATATATACGTTATATATATATCATTATTGTCCAATGAAGGTCATGTCCAAACTTGATAAAAATATGCATAAAATTCTCAAAAGGTAGCATGATTATAGGTGAAAACATTGGGAGAAGTTCATCATTGATGATGTCATACATATCGAGTTCCCATCGTAGCATAATATTAACTGATTTTTATTTTTATTTAATATTGTTAATATTTCCTTGTAAATAGATATTTCTACAAGAAAATGTCATATAATATCATCTTCTAATTTCCACTACTCACGAATTGTGCCCTTGCATCATACTTATAGCATACACCTATTGTACGATCTTATGACAATTTCTATATTTGTATTTTTTCCATGTCAATTTCTTTACATACTTGCCAAGTCATATCATAATCTTATAGTCTTTTAGATTCAACTATCTTTCTTTTGTTCTTTTATACCGATTCTTATTTAATATGTGTGTATACTAACACTTGACATGTTCCTTACTTAGGAACAAATTAATTTTGCATTTTAATGGAAAAAGTGGTTAAGACTAATCTAAGTTAAAGCATAAAAGTAACGAAGATGAAGGGCTTATTGGTACATCAAGAAAAATGTGCACTACCAATCTCGTATCCTCGGGATAATTAGTTTGACAAGACTATCTTTGAAGACATGTTTTGGGATAAAGCCAAGCGTTGAGAAACCTGCGCAACACCTTGCATTGATGGTAGTCTCCAATTTATTGAGTGTAAGCCTTATGTTGATTCTAGAGATACCATCAGGAGAAATTTAGTGTTGCACTTTAGAAACAAGACGAGCAAGCTACCTTTTTCTATCAAGCCTGATTTTATCCTGGTTTTATATTTTCTTTAACTCAATCAATATTAAGCTTAATCCATTTAAATATTAATCCTTGACTAAGAGTTAAAGAAAACTGGTTTTTAAATCTATTTTGAAAATAATTTAGAATTGCCACCTGACTAGAGTCGATAAAAAGAAGGTTAGGTTAAATCTATTAGGTTGACTAATTTAACCTAACCGCTGGTCCACTTGAAAAACCAATTTCTAATAAAACAGTTTTTGAAAACCAGAAAATTAAGACCGAGGTCTGCTCTTTTAAATTCTTATAGGTACCACTACTAACTTTTCAATTTAATTATACTTTTCCAATAATGTTTATTTACAAGTTATAGCTGAAATTATATCTATTTATAAAAAATAAGAATTTAAAAAATTATCTACTAAGGAGGAAAAATAATATTTTTATATATTTTAAGTTGCTTTGTATGTACGTGTACCTAAGTACCCGTTATTTAGGACTAGATTTTTATAGTTCATTGAATAAAACTTTAATTCATTAATTGGTTTTAATTTTGGAAATAATCGGTTGAGTTTATGTTTTAAACCAATTTGAATTTATCTAAGGAAAATTTCTCAAAAGGTCATAAATTGGATTTTATTTATGGAAATTTTTAAGAAAAAGGTCTAAATTTAGAAAGAGGATTAGTTACTTTTATTTATTTTTGGAAAACTAATTTTCTAATTGGTAACATGATTTTTATTTTGTAATCCACTTATTTTATTTTTTATTTTATTATATGTTTTTTTCTATTTGTGTTATTTCCTTATTGATTTCTATAAAACATAAAGCAAAAATTAAACTTTTTTCACTCTACTTTTTTTCTCTTTTGTTTTTTCTCTTTTTTCTATTTTTTTTTCAAATTGTTTTTCTTTTTCTTTTTTGCTTTTTGATTACAATTACAACTGTATTAAAATAAATAACCAACATACACACATACAAAACTGATACAATTAACAAAGAGGAGGCTGAACTTGGATTAGATGTAGGACACAAGTTGTAGATTTGGGTGTGAATTCAAATTTAGGTCAGAGCAAGGTTAGGTTGTGGTTTGGCACATGGATAATAGTTGAAGACGTAGCACAGCGGCTTGCAAGGGGTGGTTTTGGCCGTTTCGAGCTCTAACTTGACTGGGAAGAAGTGCTTTGTAAGTTTCCTATTGATGAATGGGGGCTTTGGAGGAGTGCAGTAGCTAACGGAAGTGGTTTGGTGGAGGCGCATGAGATTTGGTTCAAGTGTGGGAGGTTAATGGTAGTGTTGTGAATGTACATGAATGGAGTTGTGTATGGGTAGTGGAAGTTGATGGTGGATCTGCTGTATGTTGAAGGTATACGATAGTGGGTCGTAAGGTGTTTAGGGTAGCTGTAGATTGAGTAATAAGTGGTGTCATGATGGTAGATGGGTGTGGTGCATGGTATGCATCACTTGAAGGAATTCAGAAAGAGAGAGCTGATTGTCCAAAGAGAGCTAGAGAGATGATCGTCGAGGTCTTGTTAGGTTGTTGCGCTTGGGGCTCGTAGAATGGTTAGTGAAATGTCGTAAGGGTAAGGATGAGGGTGGACTGAGTACGGTTATTGGTGTGTGTGTATGCATGTGTGTGGCGGGGGGGGAGGAAGGGTAGTTAATAATTGAGATAGAGAGAGAGAGAGGTGGTCTTTGTGTGTGGTTTAACAAGGGAAAGAGAGAGGTTAGGCATAAGTTTGCTGTTCGTGAATGTAGTGTCTAGGTCGGTGTATGCTGTTGTGGGGATGCGGTTAGAGATTGATTTGTATGTGAAGTGTTGGGGTAGAAAGTGAGACGTATCAATGGCATAGGCAAATGATGAAGAGGATGGTTGGTCAGTGGAACGTGTGTGTTGAGGGTTACAATTGGTGTTTGGTTAAGGTTGTTGTCACACGAGCGTGTAAGTTGTTCAGTGAGAGGGATAGTGG
Source organism: Lumnitzera racemosa (assembly GCA_024138005.1). Lineage (NCBI taxonomy): Eukaryota > Viridiplantae > Streptophyta > Magnoliopsida > Myrtales > Combretaceae > Lumnitzera > Lumnitzera racemosa. The sequence continues at coordinate 74,940,529 of JAMXBC010000008.1, forward strand.
GTTAATGGGTGGTGAGAAAGAGATGGTTGAGGAGTTGTACTATACTATGTGTTCGTGAGGGAAGGACAAATTTTGAGAGAGAGAGAGCAATGATCCCCCCTTGACTATGGATCGATGGCTAATTCTAGAAATTTTAGTTTCTTTTTCTTATTTTCCATCTCCAATTTGAATGAGGATATGTATGAATTTGGACTAGAAATTAACCCCAATGCAAACCAGGCTATGAAATCTTTGAGATTTCACCATTAATTTGTTGAAATCTCAAAGAAAAAGGCGTAAAAAAGGGTCTTAAATTGAGCTATTTGAACATGGAAGGAGGAGGAAAACTTGGGGAAGAACTAAGAAAGGGTGAGAAAGGTAAAGAAAAGGCTATTGACATGGCTCTACACTAGTCGCATTAGCCAATGAGAAAGTGCCACATGTCTTAAAAGGCATATGGCGACGATGTGTCATGTACGTGGCTGACAAGTGTGATACGTGTCATGCCATGTGGTGACACTTATGGTGTGCGTAAGATTGACATGGTCTAGTTACTGAGTGCTATGTGTCAAGACATGTAACACAATAAAACCCCAACACTTAGTGATGTGTTTTGTAGAAAAACAAAAGGTATTTTCTACTTTTTGTGAGATTTGAACCCCAAACCTATAAGCTAACTTTAATACCATGTTTAAATGCTTAAATATTAGTTCGTCGGTTTGTACTTTGTTCATATATGTAATCAAATTGGACATATGAATAAGGTCAGCTTAGGTTAGATTTGAATCTAAGCTTAAACCTAATGGCCATCTCTATATTTTTATCTAAATTAAAAATACTATTCTATTAAACTATCTAAGAAATTATTATTTTCTAAATTTCCTAAATCCTTTATTTTTTTTTAAATTTTCCTATTTTTTGGTAACTTTTTCAAATTTTTTCTATTTTTTGCGACTATTTCAATTTTTCTATTTTCTTTAATTTCTATTTGTTGTATTTTTCTTAAAAAATTTATATTTTTCTGATTTTTTTAAAATTTTCCAATTTTTTTGTAATTTTCTAAATTTTTTTTTTCCTAATTTAGGATCCTTTATCATATTCTAAAAATTTTGAAAAAAAAAAACGAGAGATTAAAATAGGGTATCTATACTCTCTCATACCTAATTTACATTCTTGAAGGAGCCTTCTTCTAGATGAGATGATTGGGTAGCATACATTGCAAAAAAGCTAGAATATGTGACTCTATTGAAGAAGGCTAAAGTCTTTTGTGCTATTGCTACTTCTATTCGATTCTCGCAAACAAGTGGAATGGAAGTATGGTGGACAATCATCTCATGTTGGAGTATTCAAACCCATACGTTTATCACTTCATAGGGGGAGATAACTCTAACATTAGAAGACATAGTGTTCTATTGAATTTGTGTAGCTTTAGACAAGCTGACCTTGTTGCCACAACAACCTCTCATAAAGAGCACAGTTTTCAAACATGACTAATGGGTGCTTTTCAAGCTACTTGCACTAAGAAGAAGAAGAAGCCATGTTTTCCTTCTTGGCTTGCATATTTCTTTGAGGAGCAAAGGAAGGATAGGTCTCGGGTTTTAAGCCTTGGTTATGGAAAAGAGTAACTACCTTCACATCCTCTTTTGTCCTTTTCTTTTTTCATTTTATTCAAATGTTATAGTTGTGTCTTTTACTCATTTGTTCTCCGTCCCATCTTACAGGCATGAACTTTTTGTTTTCATCATGTTTTGGCTTTCCCTGTTTGTATTCCTTAGAGGGCTTAAGGAAGGCGCCGGTCCACGACTCTTCATCTTGGTCATATGCATTGCATAGGGTGAGCGATTCGCTCTAGGTTACTTCTACTTAGGTTCACTTTACCAACGCTTGGACTTATATCACCATGCTTCCATACATTTGAAAGATCAATATGTGATCATTTCACATGTAGACTTGGTGTTCCTTTAACTTTTCTTTTGAGAGTAATTTTGAAGATATTTTTTTCCTCTAACTATGCAAGACCAACTCAGCCTTACTCTTCCTAAAGCATAGGCTTGGGTTGAGGGATTAATTGATCAGTTACTCTAGTAGCTCATTGACATTGAGGGTGAATTCACATTCCACCCTTATGTCGAGCAAATTGTAGGATATGAAGATGGTAATGGACTTTATCCTCCTGGTTCAAAAGGTGAGGTTACCTTAGTAAAAAATCAAGAAAATATCCTCGATTCTCAAGCCAGGTTCCTCTTATGTTATATTTTAGGGAGCTTACCTTCCTTTCTTGACAATAAAGACTTAGCTGGTTGTTTTTTAGAGCAATGAGTCATGGTGTACTCTCCCCATCGGGTTACGCATTAACTTGGTTTTTATCAAGGAGTGCCTCACCTAATTACCATGGCCAAGAGTTTTGAATCTTGCTGCTGGTCATTATGTCCAAATGATTTTAGGAAGATTTACCCTAGAAAGCGACAGCTATTCTTTCCTTTTACTAGCCGCTCTAAGGTTGCTTCCTTTGGATGGCTAATACATTGGATGAATTGCCTAGATGCATTTTAGGCTTATGCCATTGCATCAATAGGTGATACACTTCATGCACCTATTGTATATCATTACGAATTCTTTTTTAAACTCACAAGGCTCAAGTTTCAAGGTAGTGGAGATGCATGAGGATCTATTACTACACAATTGGAATGTCCAATAGGACAACAAGGGTGAAACCTTCTTTAAAGTCTAAGAGTAGCTACCTTTCGCCTCCATTAGTGGATTTGAGATAAACCAAGAATGATTTTATTCAGGAAGTAACTTAATTAAATGCATTATGTAATTTTTATACGTATAATTTTTTTTTCCTTTTGTATTCATACCTCTAACTTTATTTCTTTACTCTTATAGGTTGAGATGAGCTTTCCTATTACAGTTAGTGAGAAGGACAATGCTGCTATCTTAAGCTCCAAGGTTCATCCAAACAATCCTGCTACACCAATAGTAGCTTCAGATAAGGACAATGATGATGAGGATTTGGTAGATTATGGTGAATCTCTAGTCCAATATGGGGATGATATTGATGATCGTAGAACTAAAAAGTTGAATGATTCCCCTAAAACACAGGACATTACTTTGTTAGTCAATGAGGTAGGTGATGGCGATACTTATGTAGATGCGTTACAATGCTCAAGGACTCATGGACGTGAAGTATATGTAGCATCTGCTGATGTCTCTCCACCCTCGATTGCTAATTTAACTCGTAGAGACATGGTAGCAACTTTAAAAGCCATCCTAGAGGAGATAGTATCCTTTCTTGCATTTGATGTTCCTATTCATCTATTGGAACCATTGGAGGGACTTTATGTTATGAACCAAGGTTTTTTGAGTGAGTCTCTTATGTTAAGGATCGAGTTAGCCAATACAATTGGCGAAAATGTTAGGGGAAGTTGTATCATTGCTTGAGAAGTCTTGGAGGTCTCTATTAGATAATAAGCTATAACAACTGATTAGCTGTGTTGAAGGGGGTCATCTTTTAAGATTCAAAGTTGGTAGCTTAGAGCCCATGGCTGCCAAAGCTAAGAGATTGCTGAGTTATCATATTGCTATGAAAAGCTGAGGTATGCTGGTGGTAAGGATTCAAGCCTTCTAAGATACTATTGAGGAGATAGAACGTAAAGCAAATGATTTATTAGGTGATACAGACCTTGAGTCCATAGTAGGTTTAGATTGCCACCCTTAGGGGAGTTTGGCTATATTCATTTGTTTTGTTGACGTTCATTCTTCCCTTCTTTTTTTCTTTTCAATATTTGAGTTATTTTCAACACTTTCTGATAAAACTTGTTGATTAAATGAAATTTGATTACTTTCTTCTTGTCCTGCTATTCTTTATTTATTTTGATTGCTTGGTTATATCAAATAATAAGGCTTCTTAGCCTAGAAGTAACCTATGCTACTGAAACTTGTGGGGGTCATTGTGTGCTTCAAGAGGTAGTGCCTTACTTAACGACAACAATGTAAAAGAAATGCTATGATAGTAGAATTCACTTCTTATGACTCGTGAAGCCTAGAGCAAAGCGTTGCATATTGGAGGAAGGCTCTCACTTATTAGCAACAATAAGTTGAGCACATAAGATAAAACAGTTGATTGCGCTTAAGTAGTATTAGTAACATATGCTAAGTATATTAGTATTAGTGGTCAAGAGGGTATTTCCTAATACTTAACTTTCTATCTCTTTCTCTATACTTATTTATGTATTAGCCCTATGCTCTAAGGAGATATATCTCTAACTTTGTAGCAATAGGGAGACAAGAATAGAATACATAATTAAAATTGTGTGCTTAGGAGATAAATCTCTAACTTTGCAACAACAACAAGGCAAAAGAAAGGAAGGGAACACAAAGAAATAGATTAATGTAAGTTGAATGTTTCATTCATGCGAATTGCAAATACATTGTTGAATTTATAAATGAAACTTCTTAACATATTGAAAGTTAATGGAAAGGGTTATTGCATGGTTTTTGGATTAAGGAGCTTGTAGTAGCTGTTGTCATGGACCTCATGAATTATAAAAGGGCCTTCTCACTTTGGTGTAAACTTTAGAGTTAGAATACCTCACCATATATGCTCTATTGCACGAAGTACAATGTTGCCTTACTAAAAAGATCTTTTCTTGACTAGGCGATCATAAGCAACACTAAGTCATCCTTGGTAATTAGTAAGGTTGTGCTTAGCAGTGCCTTGCCTTTCTTTTAAGGCTTCAAGATCCATCATATGTACATTGTTTGGTTTTAATTCAGTGTTGAGGGCCAAGCATGCAAAAGGAACTAAGATGTCAATAAGCATCATCACCTCAAACCCATATACCGAAGAGAAAGGTATCGGACCTCACTTAGAAGTTCTGTAAGCCTATAGTGCCAATGGCAGTTTATCATATCATTCTTTGTAATTTTTGTGAACCATTCGATTGAGGATCTTTAGGAGAGTCTTGTTTGTTGCCTCTACTTGGTCATTTCCCTTCAAATAGTATGGTGTGGATTTTACATGATCGATATTGTAAGAAGTTAGCAACTAGTGTACATGTGAGTTGATGAAGGTGGTGCCATTATCTAAAAGGATAGGCTTTGAGATTCCAAAATGGTAAATAATTTGTTCCTTCATGAAATTTGCTATAGCAGGTCCTATTGCATTCTTGAGAGGGATTGCTTCAACCTACTTGGTGAAATGTTCAGTCCCAACTAGGATCCATATGCACCATCTAAATGGTAGGTGTATTAGACCAATTAAGTCAAATGCACAAGTATGTAATGGCCATGGAGTAGTTAAGCTATGCAATGTAATCATGGGAGCATGGATTGCATCACCATATTGTTGGCATGTGACATACTTAGCAAAATTGAATGTGTTATTTTCCACGGTGGCCCAATAGTATCTTATATACAGCAAGTGGTAGTACAACTTCCTTCCCCATTGATGTTCTCCACCATCTTCGGAGTACGTTTTGGACAATATAGTTTCTATTTCAGGAGGTGCTATACATCGAATAGGCTTTCTCATGAATGATACCCTATACAACTCGCCTATATGTATAAGATACTTTCTTGCTTTATGCTTTACTAATTGAGCATTTGTGTTGTTCATAGGCAAGACATTATTTTTCAAGTAATCGTTGTAAAGGGGCTTCTAATCGCTTACACTTGCTACAAAGTTGCATTCTCTTTAGTTGATGAGTTTAGCACACTTTAGGCAACTCATTTGTAGTTGGGATGTATCTTTAGACATTATTGGCCAATAATACCCTGTGCGTTGAATGCGGCAATACAAGGGTGGCCCTTCTTTTTTGCATTAGATCTTGTGGTATTTATCTAACTTCAAATGAACTTATTTTGCTCAAATACATCAAGACAAGATGCTTTTTGGTCCCTTAAAATACAAGATACTATTAATACAAGTAAAGTTCTTCGAGGTTGTCACAAAAGTTGCATTTGGATATGTTAACCATGCCTTAATGGGAGTACACCAATCGTCTTGCGCTTCTTCATATTCGTTTACTAATTGTAGAGCTATGCATATGATGGATTTCTTAATAACTTGGATGTTTAGGTTATTTAATGTAGTTTGAATGGGAACTTTGGAAGCCAATGTTGTTAGGGTGCCTACATAGCGGTTGGTAGATAATTTGGTGTGCTTGTACCTCATTAATTTGAACTTGACAACTAAAGACTACACTGTAGGCCTATAAGGTGCTAATGTTGGTTCTTTGAGAGAAAATTCACCATTCGCCTACTTGATGATCAGGTTTGAGTTATTGTAAATGCACAAGTTAGATGTTCCAGCGTTTTGAGTAGAAATGAGACTAAGTGGGAGAGCTCCATACTTAGCCTCATTATTGGTACTTGGGAAGTATAATTTGAAAGCCAAATGTATCTCTTAGCCTTTTGGAGATATTAAGATCAGCCCAACTCCTTGTCTAATGTTACTAAAGGAGCCATCAAATTGTACTTATGACTCTCCATCTAGCTTTGCCCTCATAGAGTCTTCATGGAACTCTACAAGGATTGTATCTATGATAGGAGCTTTATATGTTACTAGAAATTAAGCCAAAAGGTCTATTAGAGCTTGAGACTTAATAGCCTTAGGTGGTGTAACTATGATGTCAAATTCTAATAAGATAGGTAACCATTTTACAGTCCTTCCTAAAAGAGTTGGCTATGACAACAATTATTTTAATGGATCTGAATAAGTAATAAGATTAACCTTATGAGCTAGAAAATGGCAATGCAACTTTTGCATGGTGAATACTAGGGCGAGACACTACTTCTCGTAAGTTGAGTATTTCACCTTGCTTCCTTAGAGTAACTTGCTTAGGTAGTAGACTGGTTGTTGATCGCCATCTAATTCCTGACCTAATAAGGCCCTAATAAACTTATGAGTAGTTGTTAAGTAAAGGATCGTGACCAATCGTTTAACTGGCATTATCATTGTTGTTAGGGAGGTGAGTATCTCCTTAATCTTCTATATGCCTTTCTCGTGAGGTCATCCCCATTCAAATGGGGTTCCCTTTTTCATGAGTTTTTGTAATGGATGAGAAATTTTTGCCAGTGTAGGGATGAATTGCTTAATAGAGGAGACTTTCCCCATAAAGGTCATTAATTCCCTTAGTGGTGTGCTTAGGAGCTTAGTTATCACTAGGACTTACTATAGCAAATTTGACTAAAATAGGTTCTCCGAAATAACGAAGAAAATTAGTGGGAAATGGTCCATAAGTGAACAAGAGTAGCCGACATGAAGCTGCTTGGGGGATGTGACTCACAAATGAACACAACACGACTTGACACCTTACTTGAAATGACGTACAAGTTAATGTTAAGGTCTACCCACCACTAATCTTGAGCTACTCGGTAAGATTAGATAAGAGTGTATGGAAGATAGACTTAGAGAGGTTGTCTTATAAGAACAGAATATTTAGTCTTAAAATATGTAAGTTATCTCCGACTTACAAGAGAAAGGGACTATTTATAGTAAGTCCTTAGGGCAACATTATAAATAAAGAAACTATAAGAAAATATATACAAAAGGGAATTCCTAGTACATACGAAAAAAAGTAAAAATGAAAAAAGACAAAAATGGAAAAGTGGTACAATGTTTAACGAGGTAGATAGGTAGCAATGTAACATTAGTCTCATAAAATATTCTCTAAGCATAGTAGGAAAAAGGGATCAAGATGTTGTGGCAATAAAGGGGCCGGGACGAGAGAGATGGTAGCATGTTGAGAGAAAACTACTCGATCGATAAGTGAGTCTTTCGTCACTTAATAAGAACTTCTCAGTAGTAGTTGGTCAGATTACTTGACACAGGGTCTTCAGCAAGGAAATTGTCGGCATTTCACCAACGAGAGCATAGATCATATTATGACAATGCACGGAGCTTAAGGAGTTTATCCACCTCCCTTCGGTGCAAACTTTTTGGTCATCAGTAGGTTACCAAGAGAGAATTCCTTGGGGTAAAGGATTAGAGTCCTTGAAACCATATACGAGTAATGGGACCGCTGGTCTGTAGTTTATCACTTGGACTAGTAGATGAGGACATGGAACGTATAGCCAGCACCTTAGGTACAATGTTCAATATATACACTACTAGATTGGGGTTCAATCCTAGCATTGCATCATATGTCTAAGCAAATATGTCCTTATATTCCTTTAATAACTTTACCAAGTAGACCTTAATTTCTTGTAACAAATTCTTGCTAATGAAGATAGGTTAAGGAGATTCCTTTGGTTTTGCCAAGTCCAATTCCTCAATCTCTTCAGCTTGGGGTTTCATTTGATCTTTCATTTGAAGAAGGGTAGGTTAGGTTTCTTGCATTAGTATGGGATACGAGGGAGATAAAAAATCCTCCTCAAATCCCGAAGACTATCATAAGTAATATACCCTTTACCCATCATCCTTGACAAAAATTTCTATCACTTCAGCTTTTCTTTGCTTCTTTCCCCTACGGGAGCCTTGCATTCTCCTCTTCTTCTTTTGTTCATTTAAGGTCTCTTCCTATGTAGGCAATGGCGTATCGAAGGGGTAGGTAATGGTAGCCTTTCCATCTTCAGCATACTCATCAAAGAACCTTACATTGGCTAGATAAGACTCATTATGTTCAAACGGATTCTTTGTAACCAGAATGAAGACATCTTTACCCTTCCAATAGCCTTTTATGCACTGGTGCCATGTTGAAGGTATAAGGTTATGATTGTACAACCACTTCCTCTTAACTAGAAGATGGTAAGATACGAACACGTCGATTACGTAGAATCACATGGATCCTTGTACAGGTCCAACTTTAAAGTCCACATTAACATACCCCATTATGTCTATGGTTATTTCAGTAAAACTATTTGCTGTAATAGATGGCTTCACCAGGTGTTGGTTGTCTATCCTTACAGCCTTGAATGTAAACATTGGTATACTGTTTATAGATGAGCCATTGTCCATGACTGTCCTCTTAATGAGAGAGGACGGTTGTGATTAGGGTTCTTCATACAAATCTCTCAGTTAGTAAAGAGTATCACATTCTTATGTGCATTGGCCTTCCTTTGTACTAGCTAAGCTGTACTGTAGCATTCATCTTGCCTTTCAGAAATTTAGGTAAGTGTAGTCGCTACTACAAGCCGTACATCTTCATCAAATCCTAGTAAATTGAAGAACTTTCTAAAGTTGGAGGTCTCTATTAAGGCGGCAACCACTAATGGGTATGCGCTTTGGTTGGTTTCTATTACTTCTTTTATCTCTTCATATAGTTCAGCCTATGGCACATCTCCTTTTTCTTATCTTGGATCATGACTAAAAACATTCACAGCACCCCATTAGGTGTTGGGAGATATATCATTATTCTCTATGACAAATTTCTCATTGTAGACCTTATCATTAAATATCTTCTTTAGTATCCAACATTCTTTAGTTAGTTGACCTATAGTCTTGTAATATTTATAAAACTTAAGGTTATTCTTATCATTTACAGTTAGTAAGCTCTCCATCCTTTATGAGCTTCATGTTCCCATCCCATAACTATTGGTTAAGTACAGCATGTACCTTGCCCGTTGGGCACAAGAATAAAATAGCTGATGTAGAGCTTTGTAAACTATCATTCCTCGGCTTCTTGTTGTCTCTAGAACTTTCTTCTCGAGTTGAGCTAATAGATGTTACTCATTTCCTGAATCTCCCACCTTTTATCCATTATCGCGCAATGGAATTGTTGGTTCTTCTTGCAATCTTGACGAGTGTGGAGAAAGAACATAAATTAAGGTTTTCTAAGTGGATAGCATACTTAGTGAACATCCCGTAGATGCAAATCTTCACCAATTCCTTTTCGTTACATACATCTTGGATGTCTAAGGTGTACATTCTAAAGTACTCTAAGTAATTCATCAAATCTTCCTTTAGATCTTGTCTCATTCTTCCTATATCTATAATCGTGACCCGTTCCTGAGTGGAGAAGAATTTCTTTAGGAAGAGCTTACATACAGTTCCTCATAAATCAATCAATCTTGAGGGGAGGTTGACATATCAAGTGTATACCATCTTTGTCATGATTTAAAGAATTCTCTAAGCTTTAGGTCATCATCAAGCTTATAAGGCTCTAGGGTTTTGATAAACTTTAGCAGGTGTTCCTTCACTCTTCCCTTTTTACCATTAAACATCATGAATGCAGGACTTACATAGTCCTTAGGATATTGCTTTGCTGCAATGTGTTGGTGATATAAGAGTTTCAGCTTTGGTACTTCCATAGACGACCTAGCTTGTACTTCCTTTATAGAAATGTCCATGTCTTCCTTTATCATAAAGGAAGTCCTTGGAGTAGAGGCTATAGAAGTAAGAGGTGGAGTAGGGGTAACATTAGGATAAGAAGTAGATCTATCCAAGATTGGGATGGTAGGATTGGATGGAAGAGCAAGCACCCGTGAAGATGGAGAGCTACCAAACTAGACTCTTACATTCTTTGTTATAGGGGTAGGTTGCTATATATGTTCCAGTGGGTAGGGGTGTGTAGTTTCATTACCTCCTCCTTATTGGAGATCTTTCTTAATAGCTGGAGGATTAAGTGATTGAGCTGACGTAATAGTGTCTAGTTGTGTAGTAACCATAGGATTTGGTAAAGCCATATCTTATTACGTAGTAGCAATGCCATTTCGGTGAGGATGGGATAGTCATGAACTGGTTTAAAGCCCTCATGGCTTCTTGCATTGTCCGCACTATTTGTATGGGATTTAGAGGAGCTTCAAGCATTAGATGGTTTTGGCTAGTATTTTTATATGGTGGGAGTAGATTCTTCTTAGTAAACTTTACATCAGTGTCGAGGTCTTGGGATGTGGTATTGTAGACACTATTTTCGCCCCCCTTTTATTTTTGCTTTATTTTTAGAATTTTTTAGAATAAGATAAATGGTCCTAAATTAGAAAAAAAAAATAGAAAATTTAAGAAAGGTAAAAAAAAAAATAGAAAATTTAAATAAAAAGTAAGGAAAAACAAAAAAAACAACAAAAAATTTATAGAAATAAGGGAAACTAAGATTTATGCTTTTTTATTATATTTTTTTTAATTAGTTAATTTTATCATTATTTAAAAAAAAGGATAGGGGATTGGATTGGATTTTAAAACCTGGTTCGTATAGTTACTAAATAGGGCCCAAAACCTTAAACAAATTTAGAGAAACAGTAGGGGGTGGTCGAGTGCATACCTATTTATTTTGTCACGTATGCAAATGTGTAATACGTACCCAGTACATAACCTATGCCCCCCTGCTTTCTTCTCTAGATTTCGACATTTACAATATGAAGGAGGAAAAATTTCTTGCACAATCCCTTTACATGTTGACCTGATTAATTTGTGTTTTTTAGCTAAATTTCACTGAAGTAAATGCATAAATTTAGCATAGACTTAGGATACTATGATCCCAAAATTCATCTAAATACAATTAAAATTTGACATTAAATTGGCCCTTAAAAATGAAGAAAAAACTCAAAATTTAGCATCCCTGTTCATGGCTGATTTTTCCATTAATGAGCTTTCTAAGCTTGTTTAAGTAGAGATTAGTATAAATAGGGGTTGTAAACTTTCAATACAGAGCTCAATAAAAAACACTCTATATAAGTTCAAATCTGAGCTTCCTCTCTTTAGCATGATCTCTTTCTCTCTCTATGTAGCATCCTCCATGGTGGTTTTCAACAAAAACCACCACCACCATCTACTTTCCCATCCTTAATAACATAAGAATCCACCTTCATTTGAAGCCCCGCATCCACCATTTAAAGGAGGCAACCACCACTGCTGGTGACTGAGCTCAAAACATTCATCACACTACCATGTTAGACTGTGGCATCAAGCTTACCCCCTCAAGCCTAATAAGATAATCATAAAACTCCTCTTCCCTATCTAATTTCGTGTTTAGAACGTTCAGAAGTACACATTGTCGTAGCTATCGTTGGAGAAGACTTGGGACCTAAGTTGACCCAAAGTTGACCTGCTCTACTCCTTTTTTTTTAATATTTTATTTTTTTATTTATTACTCATGTATTTGTAAATGAAATTATAAAAAAAAGAGGAAAAAAAAAGAAGAAAAGGAAAAGAAGAAAAAAAAAGAAAAGGAAGAAAAAAGAGAGAGAAAAGAGGTAGAAAAGCTCAGTTTAGTTTATTTTATTTTTGGTTAAGAATTAAATAAGAAGAAATAGTGAGAAATAATAAAAAAAATAAGATAAAAATATGTTAGTGAATAAAAATTGTTTTGACACTTAGAAAAATTAGTTTTTCTAAAAAAAAAAATAAAAGTAAACAATCCGTTTTTGAATTAGGACCTTTTTTAGAACTTTCTAAAAATAAAACCTTGATTTAAGACCTTTAGGATCTTTCCTACTAAATGAATGCGACATAATAAATTTTTACAAAAAGAACTATGTATGTTTAATCCAAATAATTGTTATGTAGTCACTTACGGGGCAATTGTAAAAAATGAAAAAGAAAACCTATCATTCTTCATTTTAAGTTTAAATCATTCAATCTGTTAACCAATAAAAGGTGATTTTTGAGATTAAGACTAAATTTAAAATGTCATTGGTACCTGTAAGGATTTAAAAATCTTAACCTCCGTACTCAATTTCTGGTTTTAAAAACCATTTATAAAATTGGTTTTGTTGAAAAGACCAGTACCTATTGGTTATAATTTAACTCTTTTTCCCAATTCTGATTAGGTGGTGACTCTAAAATGTTTTCAAAAGATAAAAGAATCGATTTCTTTAAACCTTAGTCAAGGGTTAGTATTAAATAAGTAGGGTTTAAGATTGATTGATTTAAAGAAGATTTATTTATAAAATCAGGAGGAAAATCAGGTTCGATAGCTTAGCGACTCCACTAGGGATAAATAAAGGGTTAGCCATTCAACTTTCCAAAATTAAAATTAATCTCTAAAAATCAGCTTACTAAGTGCGATTTATTTACTTATTCATTAATTCATTTGTTATTATTTGTATCATAACTATACTAACGTTTCTGCAGGTTTAGTTTTTTTAACAATTTGGGGGGATTTATTTTATACCTCAAACGTATGATAGAAACAATCAAACCTAGACCATACTAGGGCCCTAAGACGGGAGGGCCATTTGTAGGCTTTAAGTGTTATAGTGTAACCATTGCTCGAGCTTGATTAGACCACCCTCACTTAAGCTTAATGTGACCAATGAAAGTGTTCTTTAACAAGTGAGGTTGCACAAGTTTAAGGATCTTTAGAACCTACCCTTTATGTATTCTTGACATCTAAAACCGACAAATAACTAGACAAGATGGAAATATAAAAATAAAAGATATAATGGCTTGGAGTTTCCTTAATTTCCCTTTTAATTTTAACATGTTGTAAACATAGAATCGTTGTAAATATGTTTTGTTTATTGTAAATAATGATTGGATCTATCTTGTAACATATTTTTTCTTCGTAATTTAGATTGAGAAATGGCATGTTCATCCAACTCCATCCACTTTAGAGAAAAGTACATCGACAAGCTTATCAACCCTAAGCCCATCCTAGACAAATGACTTTGAAATTTTAATCTAAGGGAACAAGAGTCCATTACCAACAAGATCAAGCCCATCTTATCACTTCTTAGGGTGAAATTAGAAGTTAATTTAATTAGGGCCCTGATCAACTTTTAAGAGCTCGAAGAAGTGCCTTTTCAAGTTGGCCCTCACCTAATTAGTCTAACACTTAAAGAGTATATCTAACTACTTCAAGCCCCTTCCTTAGAAGATATATACACTCTGAATTTAGAAGTTGACTAAGTAAATGTGTTTTCAAAATCCCTCAAGATTGGAAAAGTTAAATTAAACAAGCCCCTAAAAAGCTATAATGGAAACTGCAACAAAATAGAAGACTTAAAAGCCTAGTTCATCACTAAGCCTAAATCTAACAAACAAGGCATCTTCTATGGAAATCCCAAAAACTAAGAGCAAAACAAAATGAAGGCTTTTATCCTAGATGCATTTAGGACTCTCTTATTCCCTAATGGAAAGTTCCTAATCCATTTCAGGGTCACTGGATCAGTGGGCCAGTTTCTTGAAGGCAAATCATATATCTCGACCCTCTTTGCATAACAAATCGGAAGCCTTAATATTCTGAAAGAAAAAAAAAAAACAATGACACACTAAAAACCAGCATGACATTACTGATGGTTTGGTTTGTAAGCCACATACTGTGTTATGGGCTTGATTTGATCCAAGGAGAATTCACTCATAATGTTGATTTAATCGATTCTTTTATCAATAAGGTCCATTTCCTAGAAGAAAAATCTACTTGTTGCTGGGTAGCAGTGTTACGAAATTTCTAAGTCATTGATATATAGAGCAACTTCAAGAATGTAATCTTAGTTCGCAAAAATTATCAAGTAACACCCTTAATCGGGATGAAATTGTATACAGGTTATTACCTTAACAATATGATTAGACAATTTGGAAGAATCTAAGATATAGTCTACAAGCTCCCATTGGATATCATGACCTTAGATTATGAGAACTTTCAAATTCCGCTACCACAAAAGATGTCCAAACTCCGGGCAATCAAGCAATTATGGGAAACAAGGACAGTCAGCCCCAACATTGATTTAGGAGAATGGCTAGGAGAAGTAAATAAGCACAGGGTCACTAAAGAATATCTATATGATCAGCTCAATAAGGTAAGGGAGATCTAGTATCGAGCACCAGAGATCATATAACCTGCACTAATTGAATTAAATCCTAAAATCAAGACCTACATATACTAAGTACAAGTTTGTATAGAAGTGATCTATGAAGAGTGGGACATGTGAGAGGATCTAATTTAGAATTAAGACTATGTACCCCGGCCTTAGAACATTAATTGAGAATGACTTAGAAAAGGCTCAAAGAACTTGAAGGAATAGAAGAGCCCATGTTAGAAAAGATTAAGGAAGCATTACTAGGACCTAATAAGTAAAAAAAAGGGAATACTAGCCAAGTGCGAGAAGAACGTCTAAAGATAGGTGTACTTTTCTTCTTATGAAACAATGTTTTTTTCTTTTTTCTTTCAAATAATGTAAAAGGGAACTTTGATAGCTACAAAATAATAAAAATTACCATCTTGTTAGTTATTTGTCGATTCTATTTCTCTATATCTGTATGCCATATATCTTTGCATTCCTATACATTTCTTTGTTTTTCATTCATCTCATTTAAAACTATTTATGTGCTAACTTGTTGAGAAGTGGTCTTAAACTAGGTCGCCAAGATAACCCCTAAGAATCAAACCTTTTAGAGAATTCCTATCTGAACTTGCTCTCAAACCAGAATGACTAGCCAAGGAAACAACAGCATCAATACTGACAACAACAATGTCAACCCTGAAGTGATTGATCTTACTGAGCTGAGGTTCTACTCTTTAGAATGAACAGTGGGGAAGATTGCAAATCAACTGGGCTTCCTTGCTGATAGCATTGCCTTATTTAGGTCTACGACACCATTAAATGAAGAAAGCTCCAAAGCCGAATATGGAAAGAATGCCGAAACCCATCTCTCGAAGTAGAAGAGGCCTATCCCAAAGTCAACTAGACTTTTGAGTCTTTAGAGATAAAAGGGGTCTATTCGAAGGTTAATTTGACTTTTGGAGACTAAAGCCTCAAGTCATGTGTCAATCGGAGTTAAAATAAGTATTTTATACTTATTTGAAATTTTAAACAAAAATCGAATAAAGATAGAAATTAGAATCTTAATTTGGTTAAATTAAATAAATTTTGAAAATTTTTTGAACATATATTTATGCTTCATTTTTGTTAAAGTAGAAAATGCAATTTTTAAGAGTTTAGGAAATCAATTAAATGATTTTAGGGCGTTCATGAAAAAAAAAAGAAAAAAAGAAAATGTTGACACATATTTCCTTATGAGTGACAACACGTGTTGCATATAGATTTGCTATGTAGCACCCAAAATTAAGTGCTATGTACACTAGTCTTCCTGTGCCATGTATTAATCTTACATTGCATAGTGGTTGATTGGGTGCCACATAAAGCCACTCATGTAGCGATTCATGGTGATTGGGGTCAAACTTTGACCCCTTCTTTCTTCTCTTCCCCATCCTTACACAAATAGAAGCTTAAGCTTCTAAATTGCCATAAAAATGGCAAGTTACATTAAAAGTATTTTTCAACAGATTTCATCCGCTTTTTGTGTACCTAAAATCATGAAAATATGGAAATGAAAGAGCATTAAATATATTATTATGGGAATAAAAAAATTTCACTTTTTATTAAGGGAAAATGCACCAACAAAAATAATAAATATCGGTAAGTTGTACACAGTCACAATATTTACACCTAGCTTGAATTTGGTAAATTAAATCCTCTCGATGCCCATTATGAAATAATCACATAGAGATAGTCGTAAGACATGAATAAATAATTTGACATCTTTAATTACCAAGAATTTGATAAAAAGAGAGAGTCAAAATCAAATCAAAAAGAGAAAAAAAAAATATAAGACTTAAGATATCAATTGAAAATTAAAAAAAATATTCATTTTTTTTATCAAATAAGGATGTTTCTTGAGCTTCAATCTTAACTTCAAACTATAAATAGAATCTCTTAGCATTCATTTCAACACACACAAAGCATTGACATGCTCCTAAATGGAAGAATTCCATCCTTTCTTTGTCTAGGTTTCAAAACATGCGACCCCTACTCTCTATCTTTAATTTCTCTCACTATAGGGCAAATTGAAGAGAGCCAAAATGGGGAAGATTTCTCATTCATCCTAAAATAGAACCTAGTGCATGATTTTGTTTAACAAAACTTTGATTCATTTTAATTGAGTTGGAATGAAGATGGGTGTTTTAAGGTTCATGTGCATAGTTTAGCTTTATTTTTTATTTATTTGGAATACTTACACTTTGGTTTTTGTGAATTGACTTAGAGATTTTGAAGATAGAAGAGTCAAAAGTTGAGAACCACCGGCCCCTTGTTAAGAATCAACTCAAACTGAACTTAAATTGCCATGTAGGTAAGTCCCCTTTTCCTTCTTCTTTTAGTTTTATTTTGATAAAAAAATAATGAAAAAAATTAAAAAGATGAATATGAAAAGAAAATAAAAAAATATTTTTTCTTATTGATATTTATATAATTTGATAATTTATTTTGTGATATGTTGATTAATGATTTAGTGTGTTGGCATGTTAATTTACACAATAATATTATAATGTCACCTTGTTAATTTGGTTTGCATAGTTAACAATGATTAGTATGTATAGGATCATAATTAGTTGTAACTTACATGGTTAGTATAAGTTTATTAAATAATATGATAGTGTTATTTTGTTAATTGATTAATTTGCATGTCTCCCATAATATGTTGATATCATGTCATGTAGACTTGTTTGTATGATTTCATAAATAATGATATTTTCAAATAAAATGGGCTTTTATCCAAGAGTGAATTTCTCATAATGAAATTTTTTTTTTCATAATTGAAAAATAAATTGGTGTTTTTAAAAATTTAGAAATTTCTTAGGGCTTTTCAAAAGTGGATCGAAAGTTCATTTCTTTAAAAAATAACAAAACTTAATGAATTTAAAGTGATGTGAGTTTTTTAAAAGATAAAATGAATCAACAAATTAAAGTTTTCAACAATTAAGAACTATATAGGCTTAATCTTACTTTGTGAGTATGTAGACACTTACACAACCCAAAATAAATAAAAAATTATTTTTTTTCTTTATTTTTTTCAAATTGTTTTCATTTTTAAGATGAAGAAAAAGAAAAAAAAAAGGCCCATTTTACTTGAAAATGAATTAAAAGCCCACTCAATTACTTCATGAACTCTTTTATAGAAACCTTCGAGTTTTAATAAGATAGCCTTTAAGCTCATGTTTTCTTTAGTTTCTACTTCTCTAATTTTTTTTTTTTTAAGAAAACCTTTTGACTAGAAGCTGAAATTAAGGTTTATCTACGTATGGACTCTAATTTTACTTTTTTCTTTGACTTTGGTTGGGTAGTGACTCATTTTTTTTTTAAAAAACCATTTTCATAAATTAAAACATTTTTTTAATCTAGTCAAAAGGTTTATGTTAAGTGGGTGGGGCTCAATATAAATTGAGTTAAGAAAAGAGAGAAATTGAATTTTTAACTGGATAGATTAACGACTCCACTAAGAACTACCTTAGTAGGCTTGCCATAAAAAAAGTCCATAAATTAATAAAATGAGCCCTTAGTTTTTGATAATTAAACAATTAATGGTATTTTCTCATTTCTTATTCTTCCTTATAAGTAGAATACATATTTGGGCTTTTGTATTTATCTTATACCTTTCTGTAAATAGTTGTACTAACTTGTGTTTTAGTGATGCAGCAATAAAATAAAATTAAAAGAGGAGGAAAAGGCCTAGTGGGCTAAATGAAATTTGGGTCAAGATTCATGAAATGTGTCTTTAGATGTAGTCAAACTTGAATCGTCCTAGGATCTTAGGAGGAGAAGACTATTGTATAAGTCTCGGGTGCTGTGGTGTAACCTTCGCTTGGGTTCGATTAGGCCAACCTTACTCAAGTTATGATGTCGACCACTAAACATAGGAACCTTTAAAATCTACATAATTGTATTCATGATCATAATCTGGCAAATGAAAAATAGTATGATATTTTATAAATAAATAAAAACTATAACTTCATTAACATTCAATTGTTTTGTAAATCATTTTGCTTTTGTAAAAAAATAAAAAGTTACTAGCCTGTCAAGGGTCCTACCCATTTTATATCAATAAAGTTACAAATTGTCCCCTCCTTGTAAAATAATTCTCAACCTGAGTTTTTACATCATAATCTTAATCTACCCCGTAAATGTTTATAATTCTTAGTTGGTAACCATAATTTAACAACTTGTCACCTTTATGGTTAAACTTTTTTAGGAGTCTTTGTTAGTAGTTTTTCTAAAAAAATAAAATTACTATAAATATTGTAATCTTCTCCCTTGATTCCATTCTACGGTAAAATAGTTACTAACTACTTGAAACCTAATTGTCACCCTTGTAATAAGATATACTTCCACTTGATAATAGAATCTCTTTAAATTAAAAGCAAAATATTAAGTTTGTGAATAAGTTGCAAAATAATCATTAGCTTAAAGTTCTTCCATTGATTATTCATAACATATCATATAGATAGTTATAACCCTTAAATAAATTCTTTTTTCAAGAGAAAAAGAGAAAACTTTTTTCCACTAGGTCTCCTAACTCATCACATAGCTAATCTAAAGTTTTTATTTGTTAATATTTGTAATCTACTTGTAACCTGTTATTACCCTTACAATAAATTCAACTTTTTCCATTAGTTACGTAATAGTTCCTTTGTCTAAAATAAAAATAAAAAAGACAAAAATATAAGAAAAAAAATAAAAAATTAAATAAAGAAAAAAAGAGTTTCATCCCCCTCTTAAGTTGTGAATAATTTCTGTCTTCCTTACTGCCCTTTCAACCTTAGCTAAGTATAGGTTGTTGTATAAATAGTGTCTAGTTATCTTCTCTTTAACTTGTTAACTCTATAAATAAATCCACCAATTTTGTAGGTATAATTTCTTTTTTATTAAGTATTCTTGTAAATAGTATTTTTTTATAACACAAAGTGTTCTGTAAAATATTACAATCTTATTGGCTCAAAAAAAAAATCCAAAAAAAGAAACAAATCAAAGTGAAAAATTAAAAAATCCAAAAAAATACACGTGCCTTTGATCTTTTTCTTTGGTTGTAAATAATCATCTCCTCTCAATTCGTCAATAGTAGCTGTGCCCTTGGAAGCTAATACTCTTTGTTACCTTTAGTTAGTAGTTGCCAGCTTCACTTGTTACTCATATTATACCTTTTAAACAAAGAAAAAAAAAATAAACAAAGAAAGAGGGTAATTTTTTCTAAAAAACACTTTGGTTCTTTCCTTAGATTCTTCTCTTGGTTACACTTTTTAGATAACCTTGTTGTTTACTACCATTCAATAGGGCTAGATACTTACTGCTTTCAGATCTATTATTCTTACCTATGTAATTAGGATTATTCACCGTGTAAATAGTCACCATTTTGGCTTTCATAACTAGTATTGAAATAATGGTTCTCATTTTTCATTAGCTATAGTTTTGAATATTTTTTTTTAATAAAAATTTTCAAAAAAAAAAAAGATGTTGCTAACAAGTAGGAGTTCCTTAAAGGGCTTCTAAAGGTTGCTTTTAAATAGATTGGCACCACCGAAAGCTTATAATGATTTGCTATAAGTTCAAAAGTCTAATCAAATCAAAGGCGCCAAGAGACCATCATATTTAATGTTAGGGCAAAAAGAAAAGCTCACATAAAGAGTTTGAAAGGAATAGCCCTTAATAATATTAGAAACAAACCTACCCTCGATTCACTAACAAAACTAAAGCCCAAATGTTAAGCCTAATCCTTTAAGGAAGCCTAATCTAAGTATAATCCCTAACTTGTTAAAAAGGCCAAACCTAATAGTCCTAAATATAAAACTTCCCACTAACTCTAAACTTTGATGAATACGGGGCTTGCCTACTTACTCCAACCCAAAAGGCTTAAGTAGAATAAAGACCCTTTTAGCCTACTCCAAACCTTAACAAATCCATTCTATCAACTTTATTAAGTCCAAAACAAACCAAAGCCCATCTCCACTATTACTTAAAGAGATTACACATTCAGGGGCTGAAGAGAAGATAACAAGGCATTTCTTTAGAATAATCTTGGTCATTCACCACTATAACATGAAGAAAATGAGCTAAACTAATAAAATCCAAAGTAATAAGTCCTCAAAAGCTTATTAAGCTAAAATTATACGATCTACCTAAGGCAATCATGTAGCTAGGTAATAAGTCCATCTTAATTAGAGGCATTTTAGTGTTAAATCAAATAAGTAAACTAAGTAGGGGCAATTAAAGATAAATATGGAGAAACCAGTCCAACATGAGATGAGCCCTGTAAGAACTAATCCAATTAAATTGAATTGAAGATCCAATAATAAAACTTATCCTACTAATTGAAAAATTTAGGATGAAAAGAGGTAAACTAAATTTTAAACACTAACCCTAAAATGTGCTTGAGAGTTGAGCAATATCAATGTGAGGAATTAAGACTCGTTCCATAAAGGAGGTCTATCTTAAACTTGATACATATGTTGAAATAATGGTAAGCATTCTTTTCATTACTCCAAACATAAAATATCCTTTGTAAGCTTATTTAAGCTTCTTAAGGAAGTATCTCTCAAAATTAACCCTATCAAGAACCATCCCTCAGTAAGGCAATTAGGAGGTTAAGGTTATTAAGTAGAAGAAAAAAGATAAACTGATTAGTGCTTACCTCAGTTACATCAATTCATGAGTAATCATTAACATTGATAATTCATTTCCTTTGAAAGGAAGAAAAGCCTTAGGACAAGAAGTCATACAAAATCTAAAATGTAAGTCATTTAAGAAGAGAAAAGAAGCAAATACCTTTATTTTATCAGAAGCTCACAAAAAGTACTCTACAAGAATGAGGAAAAAATTAAGAGAAAAATGGCAATCAAAGATTAAAACAAAAAAAAAAAAATCAAAGAGGATATCAAGAAAAAGAAGAAAGAAGAAAAAAATAGAGAGAAAAAAGAAAAGAAGGAAAAAAGGAAAAAAGAAAAAGAAAAATGGGGCATCGATAATGTATTCCTTCATGCAAAAGAAAGCAATAATAAAGAAAGGGAGACAAGCTTAGTAAGAGCACAAGAAAGTGAAGGAATCATGTGGCTTCTTTAAAAAATCCAAAGAAGTTTGAGAACATCAAGAATCGAGGCCGAAACTTATAGCTTAGAACTTACGGGCCATTTCATTTTCCAACTATGGGCCTTACCACAACACCACCATCAAGTTGGTTTTCAAATTGAAGGGATAGGATTATCTTAAGTTAAAGATTACTCACAAAACTAGGGTAAGCCCTCTTTAGTTTACTTAAAAAAAATCTTAACTTGTAAACTCGGGATGAAAGAAGACAAGTTCTTTCAAAATTGGATTATATAAGTGATGCGTCTCTAGGGTTGGACATATGAAGGGCACTACAATGAAGTAAACTGAAAAGAACAAAGAAAAATCTAGCAAAGTTCGGGTAGCTATCGAATGGATATGACACGCCACTTGATCTTACTTGGTCAACAATTCGTCAAATATGATACACCAACTCGAATTGAAGAGTCATTCGCCACTACTCCTTGCTAAATGTAATAGATAAGAGTTGAATGTTAATAAGAACACTAAGGGTACTCAAGTGAATAATTATGGATTGAAAGTTAGACGATTCCGTTTACAAGAAAGTAGGGGTTTATATACTCATCTACTAGGGTTGCTTTACATGTATGAAAAGACAAAAAGGTATTCTATACTAAGTTACATAAGACATACTAAAAGGGGTAAAAGAGACAAAGAATATTTAGTACGGATAAGAAAGAATCATTTTAGAATATTGTGTTAGAAGACATGTATCGCTTGGAGGATAGACATCAAGAATATGATACAATGTAGGCGGAAATAGGATTGCGTTATATTCAAGGGTCGACCTAATTTAGATTAGGTCGGGAGATAATTAGTCTGGTTAGGAAGTCAGCTGAATTAGAGTTAGGTACTAGTGGTTAGTTGGAAAGATCGGCTTGGTTCAGCTAGCCTTTCCTAGGTTACTTTCTGGATCAGGACTTCACAGTTGGGCAGGAGCATGCTGGATACATGTGAAGATTTGATAGATAGGTTGGTATGAGGTCAGATCGGGATAGGAATCCCAGTCTTAGCTATGGCTTAGTATTTCCCGTTTGAGCCCTCGAAGTCCTTTAGTACGGCTTCTTGTGATCAGACTAAGGGATTGATTCCTATCATCTGCCCGAGGGTTAGAAAGATTTTTCCTCAAATTTGAAGTGGTTTCTATTTGTTCTTTTAGTATGCTCATAGGGTCTTCTTCTGTTGTTTGATGGGGAATCAAGTCAGATATATTGAAGGTAGAAGAGACACAATAGTCATTAGACAACTCTGCAGTTAATCTTCTTCAGGACCTTGAATGGGCCGTTAGCTTGAGGAGATAGTTTGCTTTGTCTTAAGTATGAGAATCGCTTTTGGTTGAGGTGAATCCATACTAAGTCTCTTAGCTGGAAGGAAATTGTTCAGCGGCCTCGACTGCCATTCTCTTGTTGTCTCTTATTGAACTTAGTGATCTTCCTCATGACAAATTGGTGTAGCTCATGCAATTCTTGGGCTCAGTTTACTCTAAATTAACTTTCTTCGGTACCTACTAGAGTGCCAATCATATCTGGGGGAATGGTAGGGTTAAGGCCGTAGATTACTTCGAATGGTATCTTCCCTATAGTGCTGTAGATGGTTCGATTGTATAGGAACTCCACCACTGGTAGGCATAAGTCTAAATCCCTTAAGTTCTTCCTTACAACAGCTTTGAGTAGATTGGCTAGTATCCTATTCACCACTTCAATCTAGCCATCAATTTGAGGGTGGCTATTAGAGTTGAACATTAGTTTTGTCTTAAGTCTCCTCTAAAGAGTCTTTTAGAAATAGCTCCAATGTTTTGTGTCCCCATCTGAGACAATAGTCTTTAGTACTCTATGCAATTGGACAACATAATGTAAAAACAAATTAGCAATATATAAAGCATCGTTAGTTCGATGGTACGGAATGAAGTATACCATCTTGCTGAAATGGTCCACTATAACAAAAATGTAATCTTTCCCTCTTGATGTCTAGGGTAACCCTAGGACAAAGTCCATGTTGAGGTTAGCCTATGGTAAGGTAGGCATTAATAGAGGCATGTACTCTCTATGGGACTCTCTCTTCCCTTTATTACACTTATACACTTCATAATGACCAATTACCTTATGGACATCCTTGGCCAATAAAAATTCTGTTTCAACAGATTGGTTGTCTCGACCTCTCCAAAGTGGCTTGAAAGTCCACCGCTGTGAGCTTCCTAAACTATCAGTTTACGTGTGGAGCAGTTTAGAATACATAGCCTACAGTCCTTCAATAAATATCCATCCTTGAGATAATATCCCTTAATAGCAATTCTGTCCTTTCATTATTTTATAATAAGGCTAAAGTGAGAATCATGAGTATACTGCTCGGTAATTAGTGAGAATCCTAATAATTTTGTTTAAAAAACGGTCAGTAAGGTTTGTCGTCGTGACAGAGCATTGATAACCACATTTGCGTTTTCTTTCTTATGCCGGATTACGTATAAGAAACTCTCCATGAACTCCAACAACTTGGCTTGCCTCTTTAAAAGCTTATTCTAACTCCCTAGATGCTTTAATGATTTGTGGTTAATGTAAATAACAAACTCTCGCGGTAGCAATTAATGTTGCCAAATAGTAAGGGCCAACCCAAGAAAAGGGAGTTCTTACATGGAATAGTTTACACAGAATAGTTCAGGGTTAAGCTACTTAGTTTCTCACTATGGTAAGCAATGGGCGATCATTCTTGCATCAGGATAGCAGCAATTCCAACTCTTGATGCGTTGTACTCTAGTTCGAAGGCCTTGTTAAAATTTGGTACTGAAAGGATAAGTGCTAAGGTGAGCTTCTCCTTGATCTCCTTAAAACTTTGCTTAGCTTGATCGTTCCACTTGAACCCTTTATTCTTCTTTCTCAACTCGATCAATGGGGTGGCTATTGTACTGAATTCCTTAATAAATTGCCTATCAAAAGAAGCTAGGCCATGGAAACTTCGGACTTCAGTGATATTTTTTGGCGTTGACCATTCCAGAACGGCTCGGATCTTTTCCTCATCAACTCAGATTCCTTCCCTTAACATTGCAAACCTTAGGAAATCACCTCTTTCTAGAAGACCATGCATTTCTTTACATTCCCATACAACTTCTTAGTTCGCAGAATGCTAATGCTTAGTAAAGATGTTGAACATGGTTGTTCAGGCTAGCACTCTACACTAATATGTTATCAAAGTATACGACCACAAATCTTCCAAGAAAAGAGCACATCACATGATTCACTAACCTCATGAATATGCTTGGTGCATTAGTAAGTCCGAATGGCATAACCAGCAATTTATAGAGTTCGTACCTAGTCTTAAAGACAGTCTTCCATTCATCGCCTACTTCCATGCGAATTTGGTGGTAGCCACTTCATAGGTTGATATTAAAAAATATCTTCGCGCCATGAAGCTCATCTAACATGTCATCGAGACTCGGTATTAGGTATTTGTACTTGACAGTAGTTCGGTTGATTACTTGACTATCGATGTACATATGCCATGAACCATCCTTCTTCGGAACAAGTAGAGCCAGTATAGCATAAGGGCTCATGCTCTCCTTCACATACCCTCACTCAATGAGTTCGTTTACTTGTCCTTTCAACTCAACAGCGTGTTTGGGGTTCATCTTGTACGCAGGTCTGTGTCTGGCTGTAGGTTAATATAGTGCTCTATGCCTCAGACTGGTGGCAACCCTTTATGCAGTTCCTTTAAGAACAGGTTGGAAAACTCATTTAGCAAGCTTCAAATCTCTTTTGGAACATTTCGTAACTCCTTCATCTCCATCAGTCTCTTAATTAATAGAAACATTGGTTCATCAGATTTCTTAATAGATTGGAGCTCTCTATGGCTCATCACTAGGGCCTTTTTCTTGCTAGTTGGGGTGAGTTGATTATAAGCTTCATTTACTTGGGGTAAGTTTAAGGGTTGCAATACTATCTTGCTTTCATCTTTAACAAAGGCGTAGGTGTTCTTATACCTATCACGCGTAACACGTCGATCGAACAACCAAGGTCGTTTAAGCAGTAGATGTGAAGCTTCCATGGGGATGACATCGCACACTACTTCGTCCTTATATACATTTCCAATACTGAATGGTACGGTCACTTGTTCAGTCACCTGCGAAGCACCCTTATCATGAAGCTAATGCAACTTGTAAGGTCAAGGATGCCTTGAGGTTAGCAAAATTAATCTTTGCACATATGATTGCATAACCACATTAGTGCAACTTCCTCCATCCACTATGATTGTACATAATTGGCCTTTGACGGAATACTTAGTATGGAAAAAATTCTCTCTTTGGTCTTTCTCAAGGTTTGACAAGCAACTCAAGACTAGGGTCATAACTTCTCTTAAGTCAGCATAGATATAGGTCTCATCTTCTTCCTCGGCTTTTACCTTTTAAATGTCCTTTTCCTCCTTAGGCTCACTCTCATCGGTGCTATCCACTACATCTCCTTAGAGCACCATGACACGTCAGTTTGGTCAACAGCTATGTATCTAAAGCCTAAGTATTTAAAGCATTTCACTTCGCTAAACTTTTGTTCGGAGGTCTATCCCTTCTCATACATTCTAAGAGGTGGCTTAGCCTCGACTCGGCCTAATTGTCCATACTGACTTGCTCGGCTATCATTAGGTCGATCATTCTTTTCCTCGGTTCGGTACAGTTTCCTAAGCTTGGTTAGATTAGGTCAGCATGGTACCGGGGCTCAGGAAAATGTTGGTCTAGGTTGGTTCGAAACATTTCTCCTCTTCTTTTAGACCTTTTATATTATCT
The DNA here is from genome assembly GCA_024138005.1 of Lumnitzera racemosa. Classification (NCBI taxonomy): domain Eukaryota; kingdom Viridiplantae; phylum Streptophyta; class Magnoliopsida; order Myrtales; family Combretaceae; genus Lumnitzera; species Lumnitzera racemosa. The sequence goes on from JAMXBC010000008.1 coordinate 74,967,053, forward strand.
TGATAGCCTCTTCCAAATTATAAAATCATTGTGCTTCTACGATATTGCGAATCTCATACTTGAGCCCATAGATGAACCTTATACTGTATGAGCCTCTAGCTCTTCCACATCGACTCGGATCATTAACATCTGGAACTCTCTTACGTAGTCATCAATAGTTCGGCTTCCTTAGCGAAGCTCTTGTAACCTTATAAATTTATCTTGTAAACAAGTCTTGGGCATAAATCTACCTCTTAACAACCTTTTCATTTCATCCTAAGTTATAACATCTCGTCTTCCGTCTCTTGTCTTAGCTGTATTTAGATTCTTCTACCACATGGCGACATAACTAGTAAACTCCAATGCAGCAGGTTGGACCTTAATTGCATCCTCATATCCATAACATTCAATTACCTTCTCGACCTTCTCTTCCCACTCTAAATATTCATCTACATCTTTACTTCCATTGAAGGGCGGGATTTACACCTTAACATTGTCTAGTCCTTGAGGGACGCAACATCTTTGTCCCTATGCTCAGTAATAATCAACTTCTTCTTCATCACCAAACCCTTTAACATCTAGCTCCTCATCATCCTTCATGATCTCCTCCAACTCTAGTCTTTGTCTAGCAGCTCCTTTAGCTCGAGGAGGTTGAATTGGGTGATTAGTTCAATTGACTCAGCCATAGTGTCTCTTAAGGGCGTCATTCTAGGGTTTTTGTTGTTGTACACCTTGGGGTTATTGCCTATTAACTTATATCCCAGTGACTAGATTCTTAACAAGGTTTGTGAGTCTATTAAGTTTGTCATCAACGGACCTTGGGGTGTTACTACTATTAAAACTATGACCCAATTGAGCATCATTACCTTTGTCACTAATAACTCCTTGAATACTTGAATTTGACATAGTACAATACTCTTCTGAATAGATTAACAACTTGCTAACAACCTTAATACTCAATAGTTGCTAAATAGAATAGAAACAAACTTGTTCTATTTTCATGATGAAAAATAGAGTAAAATAGAATAACAATGAAACCACACTTGCTATCACACTAAAACACTTTAGTAGTTATGGAAGGAACACAACAGCTACTAGTAGTAAAGTGAACAAAAACTTCACTACAACTTTACACACTCCCTTGCAAACCGTGCTCTGATACCAACGAAGCTGATGCGTTTCTGGGGTTAGACATACGGAGAAGTACTACAACGAAGTGGACTGAAATGAATAAAGAAAAGGCCAACAAAGTCTAGGTAGCTACCGAATGGATATGACATACCACCCGATCTTACTTGGCCAACAATCCATTGATATGACATACCAGTTAGAATTGAAGGGTCACTCACCACTACTCTTTACTAAAGGGAATAGATAAGAATTAAATGATAACGAGATACTAAGGTTGCTCAAGTGAATAATTCTGTATTGAAAGTTGGATGATTTTGTATACAAAAAAGTAGGGGTTTATATACATGTCCACTAAGGTTGCTTTACATGTATGAAAAGACAAAATGATATTCTACATTAGGTTACATAAGACACATTAAAAGGGGTATGATACAACGTAGGTGGAAATAGGAATGTGTTATAGTTAGGGGTAGACCTGATCTGGATTTGGTCGAGAGCTAATTTGTCTGGTTATGAAGTCAGTTAAATTGGAGTCGGGCACCAATGGTTGGTTAGAAAGCTCGGTTTGACTAGCCTTTCGTGGGTTACCTTCTAGATCAAGACTTCACAGTTGAGCAGGAGCATGTTGGATACATGTGAGGATCTGATAGACAGGTTAGAAGAAGGTTGGATGGGGATAAGAGTCCCCGTCTCAGCTATGGCTTAGCATTTTCTATGCGAGCCCTTGAAGTCCTCTGGCTTGGCTTCTTGTGATCGGTTCAGGGGGTTGATTCCTATCAATGAGTTAGATCCTTTTCATTATAAGCCCATGACTAAAAGCTTACATATATCACTTAAAAGATAGACCATAATTTTTGAAATTTGAAGTCGAAAGGAAAATTTGAACCAAAAGAGTGTAGAGGCCCTCTTAAAGTAAATAATTTGAGAAATGAGATGCCTATTTTAAGGAAGTTTTGAAGATTTGAGGATTTGAAAAATTAAGTTGTTTCCCCAAGAGCAACATAATGTTATGATAGTAGAAGTCCAACAAGAGTGATACATAGAAAAGTCATGATGCATCTTCATAGTCGTACATATGGAGAAACACCACAACGGATGAGAATTGAAAGTAAATAAAGAGGATTAGCAAATCTGGATAGCTATCAATTAGATATGATGTACCAACTGATTTTACTCGACTTACAATTCACCGAATATGACTCACTAGTTTGAATTATAGGGTTATTCGCTAGTACTCTTTGCTAAAGAGAATAGTAAGAGTTAAGGAATAAATGAGAATACTAAGGTTGCTCCAAAGGGAAACTTGCAATATTCAATAATGCAATTGATGTCTACACACAAAATAAATGGTGTTTATATACTAGCCCCACTAAGATTACAAGGCATACATGGTAAAGACAAAAAATGGGTAATTTACAAATGGAATACATGAAATATACTAAAAGGGGTAAAAGAGGTAAAGAATATTCTGTATGGAAAAAGTAAAGAATCCTTCTTAAATATCATACTAGAAAACAAGTGTCATATGGTGGATGGCTGAGGTGGCTTAGTTGTAATGATATAATTTAGATGAGTATAAAAGAAAGAGTTAGTTGTCAAAGTAGACCTAATCTAGTTCAAGTTGGAACTTGAGCATTGGAAAACATTTTGATCCTCCACAAGTGAAGTGCTTAGGTAGCTTAACTTGGACGAAGGTCTGACGTTGGTAAGCTCAGGAAGTATCTAAATCATAGCATGAGCTTAGCAATAGCTATGGCCACTTCGCTAGTCTTTATGCATGCTAGGCAAGTCAATATGATTGCTTGGCAGCTTGGAAATTGTGTTGGTACTGATGAGAGCTCGATGCTTAGGTTTGTGGTAGTATAGGAGGTAGAGATTAGAATAGGAATCCTAGCCCTAGGGTTTTAAGCTGATATTCTTCGTATGAGTCCTTATAGTCCTCTAGCTCAACTACATATGACTAGTTTAAGGAGTTGATTCCCATCATTTGCTTGGGGGTAAAAAAGATTTGCCCTCAAATCCGAAGTGATCTCGAGCTCTTGTTTTATCTTGGCATCTATTAAGTCTTTTCTGGTCGGACACATTAAAGGTGAAGGAAATACTATAGTTTTTGGGAAATTCAATTTGATAGGCGTTGAGGTTGATCTTCTTGAATCAACCATCAACTCGTAGAGATAACTTGCTCTGTCTCAAGTGCAAAAATCATTCTCAATTGAGGTGAATCCATACAAAGCCACTTAGTTTAAATGAAACAATTTGATGGCGATGACTACTGATCTCTTGTTGTCTTTGGTTGAACTTGGTGATCTTTCTTGCTACAGACTGATATAACTCTTGTAATTCTTAGGCTCGATTAACTCTAGATTGACTCTCTTCGGCACCTGTAGGGGTACCGATCATATTTAAGGGAATAGTGGGATTAAAGCCATAGACAACCTCGAAAGGAGTCTTTATAGTAGTATTATGGATAGTTTGTTCGTAGGAAAACTCCACAAAGGGTAGACATAGATCTTAATCTTTTAAATTCTTTCCTATGATAGCTCGGAGTAAATTTCCTAACATCCCATTCACCACTTTAGTCTAGCCATTAGTTTGAAGGTGGCTACTAGAGCTGAATACAAGTTTAGTTCCAAGTCTTCTCCAAAGAGTTTTCCAAAAATAACTTAAGAATTTTATGTCTCAATCTGATGGCCATCCTTGATATACACAACCTTCTTTCTTTGAACAAATAGCCATCTTGATATAAGATCCTTCGATAGAAACTCTTCTTTGCATTACTTAAGAATAGGACTAAAATGGGTGTCACAAGCATATTGCTTGGTGATAAGTGAAAATCCTAGTAATTTTATTCGTAGGGGGGTCAGCAAGGTTTATCATTGTGACAAGGCATCTATAATCGCATTGGCATTACCCTTCTTATATTAGATCACATGAGAAAATCCTTTCATAAATTCTAACCACTTCGCTTACTTTTTTGAAAGTTTATTCTAACTCCCAAGATGCTTCAAAGATTAATGGTCAATATAAATTACAAACTCTCATGATAATAAATAATGTTGCCACATAGTAAGAGCTTATATTAGTGAATATAATTCCTTCTCATACATAGAGTAGTTTGATACAACACCATCGAGCTTCTTATTGTGGTAGGCAACCAATCATCGTTCTTGCATCAGGATGGCACCGATTCTAATGCTTGGTTCATCACATTCCAATTCAAATGGCTTGTCAAAATCTAATAGCGATATGACAGGTTTAGTAGAAAGGTTTTCTTCAATCTCCTTAAAGATTTATATAGCTTGATCATTCTATTGAAATCCTTTATTCTTCTTTGTTAACTCAGTTAAGGGGGCTATAATTGTACTGAAGTTTTTAATGAATCGCTTATAAAAAGAAGCAATGCCATGAAAACTTTACACATCAGTGACATTCTTTGGCATCAACCATTCTTAGATAGCTTAGGCCTGTTCCTCATTTGCATGAATTCCATCTCTAGATATTACATACCTAAGAAGACAACTTCACATTGATAGAACATGCACTTCTTTAGGTTCCCATATTACTTATTGGCTCGTAAAATGTTAAAACAGCTCAAAGATGTTGAACGTAATTGTTTAAGTCGGCACTATACACTAATATGTCGTCAAAGTACATAACCATACATCTTTTGATCAACAAACGCATCACATGATTCATAAGCCACATAAATATGCTTGACGCATTTATAAGTCTGAATGGTATAAAAGGCAATTCACAGAGTCTATGCTTTGTTTTGAAGGTAGTCTTCCATTCATCACTACGTCTCATGCGAATTTGGTGGTAGTCACTTTGCAAATCAATCTTCAAAAATATCTTAGCACCATGAAGCTTATCTAACATGTCATCAAGCCTTAGTATTGAATATCTATACTTGACAATGATACGATTGATTGCTTGGCTATTGATGCACATGCACCATGAATCATCTTTCTTTAGGACGAGTAAAGTTGGTATAGCATTAGCATAGGCATACATGCTCTCCCTTACATAACCTCACTCTATGAGCTCAACTACTTGCCTTTTCAGCTCGGTAGCTTGCTTAGGATTCATTCTATAGGTAGGTCAGTTTAGTAGGGCTGCGCCTAGTTATAGATCAATACAATGTTCTATGTCTCAAACTGAGGGTAGTCCTTTAGGTAACTCTTCAGGGAACAAGTCAAAAAATTCATCAATCAGTCTTTGGATCTCATCAAGAACATCTTCAAGCTTTTTTATCTCCAATAATCTTCTAATAAATAGAAACATAGGCTTATCAGCCTTCTTAGCAACTCGAAGCTCTCTTTGGCTTATCACTAAAGCTTTCTTCTTAGTAGCTTGAGTAAGTTGGTTATGGGTCTCGTTCACTTAGATTAGTGTCATGAGTTTCAACACAATCTTCTTTCCATCCTTATCAAGGAATATATGTTCTTATACCTATTGTGAGTAACATGTTGGTCAAACAACTAAGGTCATCCAAGCGACAGATGTAAAGGTCCCATAGGGACAACATCATATACCATTTTGTCCCTATACACATTCCCAATGCTAAAAGCTACGGATTCTTATTCTTTCATGTCTAAAGCATCCTTATCATGAAGCTAACATAGCTTGTAAGGTTAGGGGTGCTTAGAAGTTAGTAGTCTTAACCTTTGCACAAAGGATTGTACAATAATGTTGGTACAACTCCCTTTACCTACAATGATGGTGTACAACTATCCCTTGATGATACACTTATTATGGGATAAGTTATCTCTTTGGTCTTCCTTAGATCTCGATGGGGAGTTTAGTACTTGTCTCAATACTAAGGTCATCACTTCTCCCTAGTTGGCATAGATACAAGTTTCCTCTTCCTCCTTGGCTTTAACTCTTCTAACATTCTTCTCTTCCTTTGGCTTACTGTTGTCTGTGCTATCTACTACATCTTCTTAGAGCACCATAGCACGTCAGTTTGGACACTTAGTAACCATATATCCAAAACCCAAGCATTTAAAACATTTTACCTTGCTTTTCTTCCGTCTAGAGGTTTGTCTTTTCTTACATATCCTTGGGTGTAGCCTTTCCTTAGCTTGGCTTTACTAGCATGCTTAACCATCATTAGGTTAGTTATATATTTGCTTGGCTTGGCATGGGTAGGTCAGCGTGTAATTAGAGCTCGGGAAAAAGTCAACCTAGGTTGGCTTGGAGCATTTTTGCTTTGCTTTTTAACCCTCTACGCTACTTTAATAGAGTCCCCTAATGTATGGAACCTCTGTACTTCCACAATATTACGAATCTCATAGTTGAGTCCACAAATGAAACTTGATATAGCATGAACTTCAGGTTCTTCCACGTCTACTTGGATCATCAGCATCTAGAATTCCTTTACATAGTTATCAATAGAGCAATTCCCTTGATGAAGCTCTTGTAACTTGGCAAAGGTGCTCTGTAGGTAGGTCTCAAGTACAAATCTTCCCCTCAACAATCTCTTCATCTCTTCTTAAGTCCTCATACCTTGTTTCCCATCTCTCACTCTAGTCATATTCAGTTTTTTCCATCACATAGTAGCATATATAAAAAATTCAAGTGTAGCAAGTTGCACTTTAACAACATTAGTGTATCCATAATAGCCAAACACTTTCTCTACTTTCTCTTCTTACTCTAAATATTCACTTGCATCTCTACTTTTAGTAAAAGGTAGGATTTGGACATTAACATTGTCATGTCTTCAAGGAGCTTGGTGTCCTCGATCTTGTGCTTGTTAATATTTGACCCCTTCTTCTTACTCTCCATACTCTTCTACATCTACTTCCTCATTGTCCTCCTCAATCTCTTCTAACTCTAATTGTCATCTAGTAGCTCGATCTACAACTCCTCCAACTCGATGTAGACAAACTGGTCTATTAGTTCGACTACCTTAGCTATATTGTCTCTCAGGAATATTCTCAAGAGGGTTATGATGTAGTAAACCCTATAGTTGTTGTTTGTTGACTTTTATTGCAGTAATTAGACTCTCAATAAGGTTGGTAAGTCTGTGAAGCTTATCATCGACTAACTTAGAAGTGTTACTACCATTTTGACCTTAACCAGCATGAGCATTATTGCTCTGGTCAACAATAACACCTTAAATACTCAAATCCCACATAGTGTAATACTTATCTAATATATTAATAGCGCAATACACAACAACTCTTCTACTTACTACTTAGAATCTTATGAACATACTCTAACAACTTTAATACCCAATACTAACTCGAATATAGGAGAAATGAACTTGCTCTGTTTCGTAATGAAAAACAGAGTATAATGGAGTAATAATAGGAACTACACTTACCAGTCTATGAACCTCCACTTTACAGTTCACAACTCTAATGTTACTTCACTTGAACGTACTAGAATAACTCTGAAAGGAACATAGTAGCCATTAATAGCAAACATAAACAAAACGTCACTGTAACTTCACACATTCCTTCTTAGAATTGTGCTCTAATGCCAGTGAAGCTGATGCATCTCTAGTGTTGTACATACGAAAAAGCATTACAACGGATGAGAACTAAAAGAAAATAAAGAGGATTAGCAAATCTGGGTAGCTACCAATCGGATATGACGTACTAACTAATCCTACTCGACTTATACTTCACCGAATATGACTCATCGATCTAAACTATTAGTTCACTCACCACTATTCCTTACTAAAGGGAATGGATAAGAGTTAAGTGATAAATAGGAACATTAAGGTTTCTTAGAAGGGAAACTTGTAATATTCAATAATGCAATTGATGTCTGTGTACAAAATAAATGGGTTTTATATACTAGACTCATTAGGGTTACAAAGCATACATGGAAAAGATAGAAAAGGATAATTTACAAATGGAATATAGGAAATATACAAAAAAGAGCAAAAGAGGCAAAGAATATTTTGTATTGAAAAAGTAAGGAATCCTTTTGGAAGGTCATACCAAAAGACAAGTGTCACATGTTGGATGGCACTCTGGAATGTAGTTGGTCTTGTTAAGGTCTACCTTGAGGTAGCTCGACTATAATGATACAATTTAGATGAGGATAAAAGGAAGAGTCAGCTATTAGAGTAGACTTGATTTGGTTTGGGTTGGAACTTAGGTATTGGAAAAAAATATTGATCCTTTACAGGGTAGGTGTGTAGGTAACTCAACTCGGATGGAGGTCTGACGCTGGTCAGCTAGGTTGTTGTCCATATCATAGTAAGAGCTCGATAATAGATGAGGCTGCTCAATTGGTCTGCGTGCATGCTAGGTAGGTTGGACATAATTGCTTAGTAGCTCGAAAATTGTATTAGTATTGATTGATGGGAGCTCATTGCTCAAGTTGGTAGTAGTGTAAGAGATAAAAATTAGAATAGGAATTCTCATCTTGAATGGGGTTTTAAGCTAATATTGTTTGTACGAGTCTTTATGGTCCTTTAGCTACGCTATGTGTGACTAGTCTGAGGCATTGATTCCTATTGAGTCACAACAAGCATTTTTTGAGTAAGCCCATCAAAATATTAAGAGATACAAGAGGATTCTTTGGGTATTCAAAGAGAATGACTTAAGGGGGCTAGTTTGGCGCAGTTACACAATACCCAAACCCAAGACTTGGAAAATACTCAAAGCAAATTATTAGAAGTAATGGGACAAGCCAATTCATTACTTGTAATTTTTTAAGCACAATAAATTCTCTTACTTGTTAGTAATAAAAGAAAAAAAAATTTACAATAAGGCCTTCGCCTAACTTTTCACAAAAGAAATTATTTTATTAGAAAAAAGAAAAAATTTCAAAAGAGGCTACAACCCTAAAGAAAAAAAGATAATTTGAAGAGAGAGAGAGAGAGAAGAGAGCCATTTGTGGAGAAAAGGAAATTTTCAAAAGATTGAGAAAGCGATTTCATTTGAGGTCTTAGCATCCAAAAGAGTTTTTAAAATCTAGGTTTACTAGTCGTCTTAGCACCTCTTTAAGATTTGAGCTTATTTTAGTTTTCCAAACTTGTCAAAATCATCCTTTTGAGAAATTTACGACCATAGGCTCAATAGATGTTGTTTGACCTTTTAAGAATTCGGGATTGCTGGCTTAGTTTAACGATATCCACCCTTTGAAAACAAAGGACCATTAGCTTATAGAGTGCTATACACCCTTTTGAAAAATTTCATTATTGCCAGCTTAATAGAGCGTTGTCTACTCTTTTCAAAAATCTTGGAATGCTGTCCCATTAAGTGCTACCCATCCTTTTAAAGAAGTTTTTAATCACTAGCTCATCAAGGCATCATCCATCCTTTTAAAGAAAACCTGAATGATCTACTCATAGGGCATTATCTCCTTTTCCTTTCATAGAAAATCTTTACCGGGCTTGTTCTTAAAGCATGGCTCCCCTCATAAGAAATCTTAGATGACATGTTTACTCAAATTACTTTAATCATAAAAGAATTGAATCCCATAAGGTGTTTTATTAAAAAAGTAAATCTTGTAGGGCGTTCTGTTAAAGAAGTAGATCCCATAAGCCATTTACAAAAAAAGTAAATCTTGTAAGGCGTTCTACAAAAGAAGTAAATCCATCTAGGGTATTTTGTTAAAGAAGTAAATCTCGTAGGGTGTTCATAAAAGAATTAAATCCCATAAGGTATTCACATAAAGATGTAAATCCAATTAAACATCCTCTTAAGCCCAGACCTATCACTAGGCTGGTACCTTGTTAAGCCAAAACCTGTAAGTTGACTAGCATCCTCTTAAGCCCAAGCTAGTTAGTTGGCTAGTAGCTTCGTAAGCTAAGACTCATCAGTTGGCTAGCACCTTCTTAAACTTAGACCCGACCTATTCATATGAAGTAAGTGCATCTATCAAATTGTAGTAAGTTGATTAAGTTCGAATATCGATCCCTTAGAGACTTTGATTATTAATACTCATTAGATATTTATTATCTAACCAGTAAATCAAATTTCAAGAAACTTAAAGAACCTAAATTACATTTTAGCAACTAATAAATTAACAATTAATTAAGAATTATTCAAGAAATTAAACAAGAAAGCGATCAAAGTGTAAATTAATTCAAGATTCGGTAATGTAACTAAATCTTTGCTTCTCCTAGACCTAAACATACAACTTTATCTAAAAATAATCTCATTATTTTTTTATTCTTTCTTGATTGGGAGGATTTTTTTATTAAAGTTAATTACTTTTTCAAGTCTATTAACCTTAATCTTGAAATCACCTAAAAGAATCTCTTCTCAATAATATGACTTAAGATTGCATTATTGCACAACAAATTCTCTAGCGATATTAATCAAGATTCAGGAAAGACTTTGCAAATTATCTCTAGTCTTACAAGAATCTCTATCAACTATGCCTAAATTTAATAATGTAAGAAATCTCTCAATTCTATTATATGATATTAGGGCTTAGATCATTACCTGCGAAAGTAACAATCTAAAGCATTAAGCACATGTAGTTGAATCAAGAAAAATTAAAGAATGCATTAGATCTAATAAAATTAATATCACATGAATAGATGTAGGTTTTGTAAGATCTAAATACAAAGGATCTACTCTTTACACAGGATAAAGTAATAATCTTTCATAAAATCTAAAAGAAAGGTAGAAGAATAAATCATGAGATTAAAGAAAAAGCTTGAATCTTGAAGTCTTGACAGTATCTTGCTCTCTTGAGTGTTCTCATCTTGAAAAGATGTCTAAAAGTCATTAAAAAGTTCTCTCTAAAAAACGCTAACAAGATTATAAATAGGATATAAGAAAAATAAAACTCGCTATAACAATTCGATTGGGGACATGACTATGTCCCCTAGTTGTGTAATTCATTGCCTTCACGTCTTCTTCTTCTTCTTCTCTCTCTTTCTTTCCCTTTTCTAAATTGGAAATGACACAACTAGGGACATGGTCATGTAACTTATTGTAGTAATTTAAATTGGCTCCAAATTTGTTTAGAAACGATACAGTTATGTCGTTTGGTTGTGGTCAATCTTTAAACCTTCATAACTTTCTTGTTTTAGCTCTAAATTGTGAAACTTGTTTGTATCTTCTCATTTTCTTACATAGATCGTCCTATAACCTACAAAACAAGATTTTACTTAATTAAGAATTATTTTCTAGAAATAAATTCAAAATTTAAAGAAAAATTATGAAAAATCACCAAAAATCACCAAATAAAATATAAACAATTTAGAGCTTATCACCCGTTAGTTGGTTGGTACCCCTTTTAAGCCTAATCTCATCAATTGGCTATCATCTTCTCAAGCCCAGACCCATTAGTTGGTTGGCACCTTCTTAAATGTAAACTTATCAATACTCAACACCCCTATAAGCCTAAACTCGTTATTTGGCTAACATTCCTATAAGCCTAAATCATTAGTAGGCTAGTACCCTTAGAAGCCTAGACCTATCAATTGGTTGACAACCTCTCAAGCCTAGACCCATTAGTAAGTCGATACCCTCCTTAGCTTAGACTTGTTGGTTGACTAACATCCTCTTAAGCTTAACTATATGCCTAAACTCATCAATTAGTTAGAACCCTCCTAAGCTTAGAACCGTTAGTTAGCTAGCAAATTTGAAATAAAGTCCCTAGTTAGCACATTTATGAAAAAGCTTAGACTTGTTAGTATTCGGTACCTTTAGAATTAAGATTAGTGAGTGGCATACCACCATAAGTTCACATCCCATCAAGGGTAAAAATAAGTAGTCTTTTTTGTTTTCATGGTAAAGTTTTCACTTAATTTTACTATAAAAAGGGATAGCTGTAGACATTCCGTTTTTGCTCACCTTAAGTTTATTTTTATTCCAACACTCTAATTTTAGGAATAAGACCAATAAATAAAAATAATTAAAAAATTAAAAATAAAAGAAAGAATTGAAAAAAATTTAAAACTACAAAAAATTTGAATAAATGAAGAAAAAACTCAAAAAAAATAAAAATAAAAATAGAAAATCCAAAAAAAAAAATCATGAAAGGTGTGATGTAGTCGTCCATTTAAGTTGGTGTGGAGTGAAAATAATTTTATGAGATTTAAGATAACTTTTGGAGTTAAAATAAGCATATACTATTTGACAAAATTAATAATTTAGAACAAAAATAAGTATTTATTGAAAATTAATTTTTCTTATTAGAGCTTGCCTAACTCTTTTTGAAAGTACACATTTTTAGGATACTGTGGCCTCAAGTCATGCCTTAATCAAAGTTAAAATAAGTATTTTATGACTATTTATAATTTTTAACAAAAATCAAACATAGGTAGAAATGGAGATTCTAATTTGGTTAAATTAGATAAATTTTAAAAATATTTTAAACATATATTTAGACTTCATATTTGTTTGAAGTAAGAAATGCAATTTTTTAGAGTTTAGGAAATCAATTAAATGTTTTTAGGGTGTTCATGAAAAAAAAAAGAAACAAGAATCATAATCAACAAAAAGGAAAAAAAAAAGAAAAAAAAATTGACACATGTTGCCTTATGAGTGATGACACATGTCACATGTATATCATTCCATGTAGTACTAATTTGTGTATGCCAAGTGGCACTAATGTAGTGTCACGTGGCAGTTGATTAGGCACTACGTAGCATTATATGGAGCTACTCATGAGGCAATATGTAGCGAATTTGGTTCAAACTTTGAGCCCTTACTTCTTTCTTCTCTTCCCTCATTCCAACATGAACAAAAAGCTTAAGATTTTAATCACCATTAAAATGGCAAGCTGCATCTGGGCATTTTTTTTATTTGATTTCACCTACTTTTGGTATATCTAAAGTCATGAAAAAATATAGAAATGAAAGAGCATTAAGTATATTATATGGGCAAAAAAAATTTGAATTTTTATTGAGGGAAAGTGCACCAACAAAAATAATAAAAATGGGTATGTTAATTACATAAATATTTGCACTTAGTTTGAATTTGGTAAATTAAACCCTCTTGATGTAAGCTCATTGTGAAATAAACACATGGAAATGGTGACAAGGCAAAAATAAACAATTCCACATTTTTAATTGCCAATAATTCAATAAAAAAGATTTAAAATCAAAGCAAAAAAAAAAAGAAAAAAAAAGTATAAAACTTGAGATTTCAATTGAAAATTCAAAAATATTCATTTTTTTGTCAAATATGGATGTTTCTTTAGCCTCTATCTTGACTTTGCATTATACATAGGACCTCTTTGCATCTATTATAATACATATAAAGCATTGATAATCTCTTAAATGGAAGAATCCCATCCTTTCTCTCTCTAAGTTCTAAACCATGCAACCCTCACTCTTTGTCTTCAATTTCTCTCATTATAAGGCAAGTTTAAGACAGGCAAAATGAGGAAAGATTCCTCATTTGTCTTAGAACAAAGCACAATACTTGATTTCATTTAACAAAACTTTGATTCATTTTAATTTGAGTTGGAATCAAGATAGGTGTTCCAGAGATCATGTGTATGGTTTAGCTTTATTTTTAATTTATTTGGAATACTTACATTCCAGTTTTTGTGAAATCGAATCAGAGCTTTTAAAGATTAATGAATCAAGAGTTGAGAGCTACCGACCTTACGTCGCGACGGACTTGAATCGCCATGTAGGTAAGTCCCTTTTTCCTTGTTCTTTTAGTTTTATTTTAAACCAAAGAAATAATGAGAAAAATTTTAAAAATGATAAATATGAAAAAAAAATAAAATATATATTTGGTTATTGATATTTCTATCATTTGATAATTTATTTGATTAGATGTTAATTAATTATTTAATGTGTTGGCATGTTCATTTACTTAATAATATTGTAATGTTACTTTGTTAATTTGGTTTGCATGGTTAATAATAATTGGTACGTAAAGGATCATAATTAGTTGTAACTTGTATGGTTAGCATAAGTTTATTAAATAATATGACATTGTTATTATGTTAATTGATTAATTTGCAAGTCTCCCATAACATGTTGATATCATGTCACATAGACTTATATGTATGATTTCATGAATAATGATATTTTCAAATAAGATGAGCTTTTACCAAGAGTGGTTTTCTCGTAATAAAATGTTTTTACATAAATAAAAAGTAAATTGGTTTTTCCTAAATTTAGGGATTTCTTTAGGCCTTTTCAAAGGTAGACTAAAAATCCTTTTATTTTAAAATTAACAAAACTTAATGAATTCAAAGTGATAAGAGTTTCTTCAAAAAAAAAAAAAACCAATAAGCTAAATTTTTCATTATTTAAGGAATATGTGGGATTAATCCTACTTTATGGGTATATAGGCACTTTGGGTAATCTAAAATAAATAAAAAATTTATTTTCCCCTTTTTTATCAAATAAAGAAAAGGAATAAAGCCAAAGTTAATTGAAAATAAAATTAAAAGCTCGCTTAATTATATCATGGACTCTTTTATGGAAATATTCAAGTTTTAATAAGATAGCCTTCAAACTCATGTTTTCTTTGGTTTATACTCTTCAAAAATTTGTGTAGAAAACCTGTAGACTAGCAGTTGAAATTAGGGTCTTATCTACCTATGGATCCCAATTTCACTTTTTTTCCTAACTTTGGTTAGGTGGCAACTCTTTTTTAAAAAATGATTGTTTTCATAAATTAAAATCTTTTCTTAATTTGGTTGAGAGGTTTATGTTATGTGGGCTGTGCTTATCGTAAATTAGGTTAAAAGATAAAGAGAAACCAAATTTTTAGCTTAATATGTGTTCAGTAACGTATGGGGTTGAAATATGAACTAAAGGAAGCACATTACTTAGTACACACAATGCACCTTAGAAGCACGAAGATGTATAAGGACCTAAAGGCCCATTACTGGTAGAATAATATGGAGAGGGAGATAATTGAATATGTGTCAAGGTGCTAAACTTACCTGATGATTAAAATTAAGCATTCAAGACAATCTGGAAAGTTACAGCCATTATCAATACCAGAATAGAAATGGGAGCATGTAGACTAATCGATTAAGTTTGCACGACTTATAGAAAATCTTGCAAAGTTATATGAGTACTGGTATCCATCACTTTTAATAGGGATACCGGGTTTGTCAAGAAATTTTGGAGGAGTTTGCACAAGGTAATGGTTATGAAGCTATGTTTTAGTACCGTTTTCTATCCCTAAATTGATGGACAATCAAAATAGACTATTTAGATCTTGGAAGACCTGTTGAGGGCATATGCACTTGATTTTGGTGTCTAGTATGATCAGCGTATGTCAATAGTAGAGTTGGCCTAAAAAAATAGTTACCGGATGACTATTCAAATGGTAGCATATGAAGCCTTATATGGATGGAAGTGTAGGTCTCCTATTTATTAGGATAAAGTGGGTGAAAGATAATGGACATGACTGGATATGGTGTAAGAAGTGGTTAATAAAGTAAAACTAATCAAACAAAGGATGAAGCCAGCTAAAGTTGCCAGAAGAGCTATGCTCGACAAATGGCAATGTCTTTAAAAAATTCCAAGTAGGGGATGAAATACTACTGAAAGTTTCTCCAAGAAAAAGTGTTGTTTGATTTGGTTTAAGAGGGAAGTTAAGCCCAAGATATGTTGATCCATTTAGAATTGTTATACTACTGAAAGTTTCTCCAAGAAAAAGTGTTGTTTGATTTGGTTTAAGAGGGAAGTTAAGCCCAAGATATGTTGATCCATTTAGAATTGTTGAGAGAATTTCAAAGGTGACTTATAGGTTAGAACTTCCTCCAAGGCTTGAAGGAGTACATGATGTATTCCATGTATTGATATTAAGGAAATATAGAAGCCTAACCCAGAGTAGGAAGAGGAACCTCACGTACAAGTAATAGATTTTGAACACCAATAGTTGTAAGCTAACATGTCAATTAAAGAGTGATTGATCAAGATAGTAGACACTAAGGTCTAGAAACTTAGAAAAAAAAGTATACCATTTATTAAAGTATAGTGGTTGAACTGATTTAAAAGAGAAGCAACTTTGGAGTTAGAAGAGGAAATTAGATGGAAATACCCAATGCTCTTCTAAGATTAAGGTGAGTAACTTTTGAGAATGAAAGTTTTATTAAGGAGATGAGAGATGCAAAGACAAAATAATAAAAAGTATTAAACGATGACGATGGCGATGATGATAATAAAGACATTAAGGGATTGGTATGACTTGCAATTGATTGATGCTATTGGGGGAATTATAGCCTTTCATAATTTTTGAAACATAAGCCCTCCTTCATAATACATATTATAGAAAACCTTTTTCCCCCGTACTCTTCCTCCTCTCTTTGTCTCCCCTTGATAATGGAATTGGATTCCTAACATATAAGTATTGGAAATTAAGGAAAATCAAAGGAAGTATGAAAACACAAGGATTTTCGGTAAGTTTTCTAAGGATTTTAGATAAATTTGTTGAACCTAGGGTTCATTATTTGATTTTAATGAGAACAAACAAAAAGCCTATATCTAAAATTATTGGTTTTAAAGAGAATAAAAACAAGTGAATGATTAAACTAAGTATTATTTGGTTATTTTGAGATAATTGAATAAGTTCAATTAGCTTGCTTAATGATTAAATATATCAATTATCTCCACAAGAAATTTAATTTTTTGATGTAGTGATCAAATGATCTTGAAGTTATATTGCAAAGGGTATTTGTTTGTGTTGTGTTAAAAGAATTTTCAGGTGATATTTGGCTTACCGGGTTGACGGCTCAAGGAAGAACCAGGCTAATGGTATAAAGCCCTGAAAAATACAAAGAAAAGTTCACTGACCTAAAAGAACTGGCTTGCCGGTTCACTTGCTAGTAGAGTAGTTTTTATAGGCTTGTCGATAGTTCAAGGTACTGGCATGCCGATAAGTCTAACACAACTAGTTGTTGGAGCATTTAATGAATTGTAATGGGAAGAATTGAGTGGGATGATATAAATGCTCAACAACTTGATCAAGGACAATAAAAAACTGATCTTTTGCTACAATATTTCAACATTCTCTTATATTCTTGTTGTTTATAATTCTCATTATCTCTTGTACCATAAATTACTAATATTTAGAGACATTTGAAGTGTAGTGCTTGTGAGCTATTAGTTGCAAGTATTAAGAGTTAAAAGTACTGCACTAATAATTCTTGAGATTGAGTTTTTGTATTGTGAGTTGAGATTAAGTTTTGTGTTGAGAGTTATGAGTGTGAAACTTGTGTAATCAAGTTTGTGTTTGTATAGCTCTTGGAGCTTGGATTAAGAAATCAATAAAGTGGTGTGAAGTCTTCGGTTGGAGGCATTGTGTATCCGTGGAGACTAGGGGGTGGTCTAAACTCCACGTTATATCCGGGCTTGATCTTCTTTATCCCCATTTCTTTTAATTTTTGCACTTATTATTGTTCTATTGTTGCTTTGATTACTCTTATTATTGCATTTAGTTGTTTATATCGAAAAAGAATTGCAATTTTTCCTTAAACTCAACTCACCCTCCCTTCCCTTCTTGAGTTTAGCCTAGTGTTCTTCAATTGGTACCAAAGCTAGTCTTTAATCACTTGCTTAACCGCACATTAGAGTAAAGGTCATGGCATTTAATATACTAGGCTTTAAGGAAGGACAAGCTATAAATAGACCACCACTCTTAATTGGGAATAATTATCCTTATTGGAAATGTAGAATGAGTATATTCTTAAAAGCACAAAATAGGCTATTATGGTAAGTAGTGGATAAAGGTCCATTCAAGATAGAAGGTAAGGAAGAAGATAATTATATCGATAATGATTAGAAGTTGTTAGACTTAAATGAAATAGCTATGAACATCTTGCATTGTGCCATTAATGAAAATGACTTTAATAGAGTTTGTACATGTAAGAATGCTAAGGAAATTTGGGAAGAATTAAAAGGTACATATGAAGGAACTAGTCGAGTAAGGGATACAAATATAAGCTTATTATGTAGATAATTTGAAAACTTTAGAATGGATCTAAATGAAACTATTGATGAGATGTATAATAGATTCATCAATATCATTAATCCTTTGAGTGTTCTTGGAAAGACATTTACTAACCTTGAAATAAATTCCAAAATTCTTAGGTCTTTGTCAAGAGATTAAGAAGTCAAGAGAATTGTGATTGAGGAAGCTTATGATCTTAACACAATGCCAAAAGAGCAACTTCTTTGAACTCTTAAAACTTATGCAATGTTAAAAAGCAAGGAAAGGAATTCAAGAAAAAGACAATTGCTTTAAAAGCAACCAAAGAGAGCTCTAGTAGTGATGAAGTGATGATGATGTGGCAATGATCATGAGAAATTTTAAGAAATTCATGAAGTTCAATAGGAAATTGGCAAAATATAAGGATGAAAACATATCTCGGTCATGGAAGTAGAAGAAGGAAGTAATCGAGTGCTATAATTGCTAAAAACTGGGTTACATTCAATAACGTTGCCCAAATCTCAAGAAAGTCGAGAAAGGAGCAAGGAAAAAGGCTATGATGGCAACTTGGAGTGATTCAAGTGACTCAGAAGGAGAAATGTACTTTATGGCAATAGACAATGAGGTATGTTCTACTTCTACTGATTCTTCATTTGATGAGCTGAAAAATATGTATGATGGGTTACTTAAGGAATTTATTAAGGCTCAAAAGAAGAACAAAATGATGATTGAAATAGGAAGTGAATTTGATTTATTTAGAAATGAATATAATAAAGTGAATGATGTCAAAGAAAGTTTAGAGGAGGATAATGAGCGCTTAAGATTAGAAGTTGATAATTTAAATAGAAATAATGAAGTCTTAAATCTTAGGAATGGGGAGTTGGCTAAGGAAAATGATCAATTGAAAGAAAAGTGAAACTCTCTTAAAACAAAAGTTGATAGCATGAAAAATGAGGATAATATGATCGATAGGTTAGGAGAGCTTCAAATTGAAAATGCTATCTTCAAGTCTAGTCTAGATGATTCAAAATAAACTATAGCCAAGTTTGTGAATAGAGAAAATAATTTAGATAAACTCCTTAGCTCTCAAAGGCAAGGATAGAACAAAACTAGAATTGGCTATAGTAGGGAATATATTTACAAGTCTTACAAAAGTCACTTTGTAAAAGCAACAATTAAGACTTGTAACTATTGTGGTAGATATGGCCATATTGTACATACGTATGCAATACGTCGCAATACCGATTTAAATCATAAAGGTAAAATGGCTTGGGTTCCAAAAGGATAAGGATATATTATCGCAACTAACCATAAAGGACCTAAACTCACATGAGTACCAAAAAAGCAATCACATGTTTTTGTAGGAACTTTAAGTGGGAGCAACTTAAGAAACTCGAGTGGAGAATGGTTAAAGAAAATACGAAATGCCTCTAACATGGTATTTGATTCAAGAAATTCATTTAAGTAGTCTCCATACAATAATTAACATATTTTGTGTACACTTAAAGTTTTCTAAATTTGCTTAAGGCTTCCTTATGTACATATCTATCATCTCTTAATTTTAATGTTAAATGTTAGCTACTACATGATTAAATATGCTAATATTTTATGGTTGAATGGTTGGCTTGATTTGATTATGAAGCTATGCATAATTGATATATCCTCAACCATATTTGAGCTCAAATAAGTATTTAGGAATTCAACTAGTGTTTTTGCAATTACTAGCTTTGCAAGCTACGCTTAATTTCTCATCATGTCATAATGCACATATAAATCTTGCTTAGAATGGATAATTGCAAATATCATACTTCTTGTGCACATTTAAAGTTTCTCATGAATACTTAGAATCATGTGCGCACAATTTTGCCATGTTTCGATTTCCATATTCAAATCCAATTCCCACATGTTTAATTTTGTTCATAGATTATGGTTGAATAATTAAGTTGGCATACTTTTGTCTTTGTGCAAATTTAACTCTTTTAGACTCAAATTAGGATCTTATTGTTATTTGGAAAGTCATGTGATCATTTTGTCTATTTGCATGCTATATGTCTTAATCATGCTAACTTTGTATCTATAGACACCATTAAAAGTTGTTTAGACTGCTAAATTATCATGAACTTGATTTAGTATGTATGTATGACATTAAGCTCAATTTGTATTTAATGGTTGATTTTGAAGATTTCAAGTGGTCATTTTAGAACTTCCAAATCCTTCTCACAATATTTTCCTTCTAACATGCTTGAACATGATGATGAAACTTACTTGAAGTATTGATTTGTGATAACTAAGCCTCATTGCCCAAAATTAGTCATTCATACATTTGCATAGCTTAATAGTGAACTTTCTATCAACTAATGACTTAATTCTTGTTAAATCTTACTAATGTTGTTGAGATACCAACTTTTCACACTCAAGTGGACTTAAGAAACAAGATTTCATGCACAAAACATATCGTTTAGTATGATTTGAGCACACTTGAAGTAATTCATAAGCAACTAAGTTGATATATGCACAAATGAATTATACATTGGTTTCCGTACCCAAAATCGGGTCTCACATGTTTATTTTCATCCCTAAATGATGTTCGAGTGGTCAAATTAGTTTAATTTGAATTTTGTGCATATTTAACCTCTCTAAACCCTTTCTAGGTTCCAAGTGCCTTGTGGAAATTTCATGACTATTTATACCTATATGGATGTTGCTTGGCTTTATCATGTGTCTTTTATGTCTCTTAAAATCTTTTACCATGTTTGGAGTATGAACTCATCTTGAATATTGAGAAAGGATCTCTACTTGGTCTCTAGCCACTTGCATAAGTTAAGGAACTCAAGTAGTGATTTTACAATTTGTAGAGACTTAAAGCTATAATTTATGACTACTATGCTCAAACATGTATTGGAATTTTGCTTGAAGTGTTGATATGCAAAAACTCAATGCCTATACACATATTTTGCTCTTACATGCACATTTTCACTTTATGATGAATTCCTTGGATTTATGGATTTGATTCAGATAAATCTTGGCTCTTTTGTTAAAAATTGATTTTTTTTAAGCCTTAATGAACTTAAATAAACTTGTTTGAAGTGTTAGGATGTTGCTTAAATCTATAGAAATCAATTTGGATTGGTAAACTTGCTTAATCAAAAGATCCTATTGTTTTTCTACAATTCTACAGACAACTAGCAAGCCAATTCACTTAAGTATCGGCAAGCTAGTATACTGCTCTAGTTTTTCATTTATATTCGGTTCTGTTCTAGTAACCACCAAGCCAGTATACTCCACTATATAAGCAAATTATTTTGATTCTGTTCTAAGAACCAGCAAGCTGGTACCCCTAACTATTGGCAAGCCGGTATACTATGTTCTATAACAAATCTACAATAGTTCTATTCCCAGAACCAATATACTGGCTCCCTATGCTACCAGCTTGCTAGTATCTCTATTACCAACTTGTTGCATTTTCTTCCTAAAACCCTTCTTTCTCTTCCCCTAAACCCTATAATCCTTCTCTCTCTTCAATCTTCCATCTCTAAACTCTTAAAATCATAATTTTTCTTCATCAATCATCTCTAAATCCATACAATCTCTCATTAATCCTTTCATTTATTCAAGTCACACTCTCCTCTTCTCCTTCACATGAATTTCTCTATATACTAACCCCCCATCTACCATTAAGATGCCACCTTAATGAATTATAGCAACTTTTAGATGAACTATCACTACTTGTCTTGCCTCATTCTTCCTTTAGCTTAAATATGATGATCTACAAGTTGCATGAATTGTTAACTTCCAATCTATTTTGTATATACTCTTCACTATGTTTTTCTCATGTTATGAATTTAGCCATTAGCCACTACTATTGTTATTTTCTATTATCTTACCTTGGCTCTTATCTTGACTTTTATTACTTATGTTGGTTATCTATATTGTTTACCACATATAGTTCATATATCTCATGGAGTTATTACACTTCCCATAGTTAGCTTACATTTTTGAACATTTGATGTGGTATGGGTTGATCTTGATGAATTCATTTTAGAGATTTTATTTGGCATGATTTTTAGCTTCTTTGATTTCACTTTTGTAGTGAGCATATCCTATGGCTTAAGTTGGGATTCTGCTAAAATTTCAACTTGAATCCTCTTCCCTTTTCACTGCCTAGATCCTCTTCTTTTTTATGAGGCCAAAGGGGGAGAAATATTTGAGTTGTTAGAATGTCAAAATGTGTATTACATTGAATTGATAATAGTTACTCAAAAGATGATATTGATCCTATAACTTTGGCATATCTTGATTCTTTGAAAGTTTGATATATTCTTTATGTAAAGTAATTAAGAAGTGAGACTTAGTTCCGTAACATATCATATACTCTCATTTTGCAAGCACTCACTTGGTCTTATTCAATTGTTAAATATCTTGAAATCGAGTGATAAATTGAGGAGGAGTATTAAATTGAGGGGAGCATTAGATTGAGGGGGAGTATTTAAAGTATAACAGTGTTGTCTTCATCAAAAGGGGGAGATTGTTGAAGTAGTGATCAAATGATTAAATAAGGTTCATTATTTGATTTTGATGAGAACAAAACAAAAAGTATATATCTAAACATATTGTTTTTTAAGAGAACAAAAACAAGTAGATGATTAACTAAGTATTATTTGATTATTTTAAGATAATTGAATAAGTTCAATTAGCTTGCTTAATGATTAAATTTATCAATTATCTCCACAAGAAATTTAATCTTTTGAAGTAGTGATCAAATGATTTTAAATTAACATTGTAAAGAGTATTTGTTTGTTGTGTGTTAAAAGAATTTTCAAGTGATATTTGGCCTATTGGGTTGATGGCTCAAGGAAGAACCAGGCTAATGGTATAAAAGCCTTAGAAAATATAAAGAAAAGCTCACTGACCTAAAAGAACTGGCTTACCAGTTCACTTACCGGTAGAGTAATTTTTACAGGCTTGCCGGTAAGTCTGATACAATTAGTCATTGGAGCATTTAATGCATTGTAATGAGAAGAATTGAGGAAGATGATATAAATGCTCAACAACTCGATCAAGGACAGCAAAAAATTGATCTTTTGCTGCACTATTTCAACATTCTCTTGTATTCTTGTTGTTTATAATTCTCATTGTCTTTTGTACTATAAATTGCTAATATTTAAAGAGATTTGAACTGTAGTGCTTATGAGCTATTAGTTGCAAGTATTAAGAGTTAAAAGTGCTATACCAATAATTCTTGAGATTGAGTTTTTGTATTGTAAGTTGAGATTGAGTTTTGTGTTGAAAGTTGAGATTGTGATTTATGTTGAGAGTTGTGAGTATGAAACTTGTGTAATCAAGTTTGTGTTTGAGTAGCTCTTAGAGCTTGAATTGAGAAATCAATAAAGTGGTGTAAAGTCTTCGGTTAGAGGTGTTATGTGTCCATAGAGACTAAAGGACGGTCCAAACTCCATGTTATATCCGAACCTGATCTTCTTTATCCCTATTTCTTTTAATTTTCACACTTATTATTGTTATATTATTGCTTTGATTACTCTTATTATTGCATTAGTTGTTTATATTAGAAATAATTGCAATTTGTCTTTAAACTCAACTCAAACCCCCCCTCCCCCCTACCTCCCCTCTTGAGTTTAGCCTAGTGTTCTTCAAAATTTAGTATCCCTAATATTAGAGAATTTCATTTTTCTCCAAGAAGGGATTAAAAATCCTAAGAGAATCATGTTTTGCATCATGTAAAGGATGGGGAATTGAGTCTTGAGTCTTGTGTGCTATTTAATCAAGAAATTAGGTAAGTTATCTCAAATCTCCTTCTTTCTATTTGATTTTGTGAGGATTGATTTGTGTTGGGTCAAAACTATTAAAAAAGGGGATTGTAGTTGATTGAATGATGATGTTTTGGAGGATTTTGGTTGTTGCTGATGAGCTTTCAATTATATGTATTTAGTATAGTGATTTTTATAGTATTTTGTTGAAAATTTGGCTTATTTTTGAAGAATATGATGCGAAATCGAGTAAAAATTTGAATTATAGGTTTTGGAATTTCTTGAAATGAAAACGAAGAAAAAAAATCAAGTTTCACTTAATTTGGAGCTAAAATGAAGATGTTATGAAGTCTAGAAGTGAGATGACTTATGACATGACTATGTCAAACCAGAGAAGTCTTTTAAGGCAAAAGAGGATGATCCATAGAAAGTGACACGATCATGTCAACAACTGTGTCAAATAAGATTTGAAAGATTTTTTAGAAGATTTGAGAAGATTTTGGAAGATTTAGGTGACACGACCAATGACATGATCACGTCATTGCTCATATCGCCCTATGAAAGAAGACTTTTTCAGATTTATTATAAAAGGCCTTCTTAAGGTTTTTGACTACACTTGTAGACTTGAATTTTTGAGAGACTTAAAGGGGAAAAATAACATAAGAGAGCATCTCACTACAAACTTCAAGAATTGAGAGATTTGCCAAATTTCACGACTTTTCTTTTCATGTTTTTCATTGTTTCAATTTAGGATTTCTCTTTTGCCATGATTAAAGTTTAATTTCCTTATATCTAGGTTTTGTGGAACCTAGAATTATCATGTGACCATGAATTTTCTTTAGATCTAATAAAATCTTTGATTTTTGTCAATTTGATTATGCGTTCTTTGATTACATTAGATTAATATTTCTAGAGTGTTAATCTAATGTTTGATATTATGTAAGAAAATTGGGAGATTGCTTGTATGATTAGATTTAAGCATAATTCAAGAGAATTATTGTAATCTTAGCGATAAGTGGGATGATTTTTTCGTATCTTGATTATTATATTTAATAGAATTTGTTGATCTTTAATATGATCTTTAATTATGCTATTGAGAAGAAATTCTAATAAGTAATTCAAATATTAGGGTTAATAGATTGAGAAAGTCACTAACTTTATTAGAGAATTCTCCCAGTTAATGATATCAAAGATGGAATTTAGTTATTTTTCATAGAAGTTACATGTTGAATTGTATGGGAAGCAAGATCTAGATATGTAATCACATTTTGAAGGAAATTCTTAATTTAATTTCTCTTTTGATTATTTGCTCTAATTTGAGTCTTAATTAGTAACCTTGATTAGTGGTTAATTTGTAGTTTAGATTAAATCTTTATTTCTTAAATTTAAATTTATTGGTTAGATAATAAAGAAATAATTAGTATTAGTATTCATAGTCCTTGTGGGAATGGCATTCGTATTCACTAAACTATAATACAGAATCGATAGGTACACTTGCCTTATATTAGCTACCGAAGGAGTTTTATGAGGGAAAGGTGTTGTGAAGTAGTGGATTACATCAAGGATTGGAGATGGGGATGAATTCGCAAGGGATCATGAACTGCTACAGATTGAAGTTGGCATCCGGATGCCTACAAGGCTAGTGTCCAAATGCTAGTCCCTTAGAACTCATGATTTCATGAGTTTCCTTAGCGTTAATATGATGATTAATCAAGCATTCGAACACCATGTTAGCCGATGTATACAATTTATTCCCTCTCATTTTTCTTGAGTTTTCTTACCTTATTTCTAATTCCTAAACACTTGTAACATGTTTTCTATCAAGTCTTTTGCATTCAATAGCTCTTAAAAATATCTTTCCTTTAGAACGATTCTTATTCTTTGTATAAGTCTAAATTATAAGGGAAAACTTGAGCTGTTAAGAATAAATATGAGTACTAACGGTTAGATGATTACATGCACTAGGCAAGTGTACTTGGTCAAGTTATAATATAGAGTAAAATGGATGTGAGTTCAAGTATTGATCCCATAAGGAACCATGTGTATGAGAATCTAAGTTATTAGCAATTCACCCTAAAATTACCAAGTATCTAACTTTACAATATGGAGATAATCATGATTAAAAACAAAAGATGAATGAGGGAAAATAATTTAAAATAAGAACAAAACTAAAATAAGACATGCATAATTCAATTAAGAGAAATAACACATGATTCTTAGTAAATTGTTGTTATTTAGTCTCTAGTTCCATGCAACTTTTCAATCTCAATTATTCTTTGGCTTGTGGAGATGCCTAATCCTATTTTTGTGGAATTTGAATTCTAAATTGGTTGGTCTCACATCTCTAGCCTCTTCCTAATCCTAAGACCCTTTCTATTCGAAACGCTTCTGAATAGGACATCACAGGATGCTTTGAGAATTTGGGTCTCACTATTAGGTTGGCCACCTTCGATTATCCTAATTTAGAGAAATTAAGTACCTAATCTCTTAGCATACTTAATTCCTTCTAATTACATTTGTTCGTTCAACTAAGGGACTCGCATCTCTATGACAAACTTACATATTAATTAGCAACCTAAGGAAGTATTAATTGAAGATAAAGAGATTTGTGTAATTAGATCTTCCAAGAACAAAATCATAGATTGAAAACCTAATCCTAAGGGTCTATTTATAGAGGGTAGGACTAGGTGTATAAAGAAAATTTTAAAAAAATAGAAGAGTCACTAAATATTGCATGTCTACGGGCTAGGTACATGGCTATGGAGTGTAGGTGTGTACGTGTACTTTATGCGAAATCTTTGAAATTGATGAAATTGCTTGATGAATGGAACATAAGTGAGGACTATGATCATGGTCCTTGCTCGTGGCCTTTATTGGGCTTTGTATCTTTGCTTGATTCTTGTTTACTTCAATCTGTGATTAATGCTTTTTATTTCAAAACACTTCAAAAATTGCTAAAAACCTTCAAAACTCCATGAAATGCTCTGGAAGTTCTTGAAAACAAAATTCAAACGGATTAAGCTTAAAAAACCATATAATTAACTAAATTATCATTAAAAAATAACATGAAATAAGTATAGAAAATATATACTAAATTCTTGTTATAATTGGATTAAAACCTGAATTAGTTGTTTAATATAATTTATCAGGTTGTGAAGAGACATTTCTAAGTTAAGATGAGTCACTCGAGATAGATAGAAGACGTGTTTGTTTGATTAGTTGATCAACTCGAATGAATTCGAACTTGGACTTATTAATTTCTATATTGTTTATGCTTGGCTTTGGCTTTCCTTTATTAGAGTCCAATTGGGTTGGTGAGGTACCTAGTAGTTATGCACAACTAGCCCTACGTGGAAGTTTCATATGAGACGTCCCAATTAGATTCTGAGAAGAGTAACTAGGGTATTGGGTAGAACTTACACCAATATTTATTATATATATATATATATATATTGTTTGTCTAAGTGTCATGAGTTACCTCAAGTGTTAGGATGCCAAGACTGTATTAGTTACCAGCTAATAATCAAAGATAATAAATGGTGTTTATTGTGTTATTTATTTAGTCATTGTATGTGATTTGTAAAAGCATGTATCATGTACATGTGATTTTGTATTCCTATATTGGGCATAGCTCATTAATTGTCTATCTACCATTAATATATTCTATTGTTCTTTCAATTCGATTGATCAACTCGCTGTGCTCTTCAATAATTACCTCTTTAGTGCATCCCACCAAATTTTTGGATCATACCAATCAAGAAAATAATCCATGCTGTGCCCCCAAAAAGAAATATGAATTAGATGTAAAATTAATTGATAGCATTCGTTGACTTGGGGCATAAGATGTTTGAAATAAATATCCCACTTCCAGTCAGATCAAAGAAGCGAGTCAAAGCTATAGAAATTGTGTAGCTATTCAAAAAAACAGTATCCATGATTTATTCTTGTAAGAGATTATTGGGCATAAAGTCTAAACAGGGGGATAGCATATCAGAAATAAAATATAATGCTTATGACCCTGTAATAAAGTTGTGGAAAAGCACAAAACTTAAGAAATAATTCACACGCATTGACGAAACGTACTGTCAATTTCTAGAAAAGCCTATAATAGTAGCTTTTGAAACCCCATAAAATAGGAAAATTAAATACATTCACCCACCCAGTAGATTTGATGTCCATCGAAGCTCCTTCTCAAATAATTAATTTTACATGCCCACCGTAATTTTATAATCAAAGCCATGTTTGGATTGTGGATATTTTGAACAAGATAATATTCTTGACAACCCAACACTGTCTTGATCTGATCATCAAATGCCATATGCACCCGATGAATGCTTAAAATTGCAATCACTTGTTGAATGAAATTTCGCGGAGTTAGGGTCTCTTTTCTATTTA
This sequence comes from Lumnitzera racemosa, assembly GCA_024138005.1. Classification (NCBI taxonomy): domain Eukaryota; kingdom Viridiplantae; phylum Streptophyta; class Magnoliopsida; order Myrtales; family Combretaceae; genus Lumnitzera; species Lumnitzera racemosa. The sequence goes on from JAMXBC010000008.1 coordinate 74,995,155, forward strand.
GGCATGGTGAGTGCTTTTCAATGAAATGTTTTGTTGGTAAGTTAATTAGTTTATTGCGAAGAAAATCTGACTTGTCACTGTTTTATAATTTATAACATGCTGTCTCACTGTATTTCTGTCCTGTTGTCCTCGTTCTTTCCATTAGCGTTCCATTAATATTTTTAACGGTGGGCCTCAACTGAACAATTTAGAAGATTAAAGGAGTATTGAACAAATTAAATCATGAGGGGCGTAATTGTGCAAGAAGCAAAATTTGAGGGGCGGCTTATTTGAGTATTTAGTCAACCATTTATTAACGTAGCCTGGTGCCACATGGTGTCTATATAATATACCACATTATATTATTATCATAAGTTTAGATATGAAGTTATAAATAATTCTTAAAATCCAAGAATTACACAACTTATGAAAGAATAGAGTCTTGAAAATATTAGTTTTTACATAAACTCAGTTCGATTTTTAAAAATCATGGATCTGGTCCTAATATAACATGCAAAATTAAAATCTCGTTAAAGTATAACATAATTATGTATTATGAATAACATAGAAAGCCTCAAATGCATGAATTTTTACACTTGGTTTACACCCTTTTGAAAACAAACAAACAAATATTAAGGAGAAACGTTTTACAGCACGAAAACATGTGCCAAATACCTCGAAACACTATCAAGTGTCCAATTATCGATAGAATATGCCCATGACAATACTGTTTAATTAATAAAAATTTCTATAATTTTTCCTCCCTTTTCGACTTTTAGGTAGCATTTGGTTGTACAATTTTTATAATATTAGATTGGACAAAAAATTTTATCATGTGTTTGGTTTATAACTTTACTTGGCAATTAGATAAAAATTAGGCTGATGAATTTTGCAAAGAATCTAAATTTTATTATATCTATGCCATGATATAAAAATGAAATTTGCTAGATAAGAAAGCAAAAACATTTTACATTCCTAAAAATATCCCTCCATGTTATAAAATTGAGTTGATTAATATTAGTTTTATTAAATATAACAAAAAATTATTTATTTTGTAATATAATAATTAATTTTTTAATATAAATTTTGTGTTTTGTACTGTATAAATCAAATATAGTACAATAAGATTATATTGTCTAGTCTTTTTTATACTTATTATGTCCAATTCTTTTTATTTAGTCTAGTCCTTACAATTAAATACTACCTTACTTTTGTATTGATTAATTAAATGAATTGCTAATTCATTATATATATATATATGTTTGTTGAAATTGATACTAGAATCCAAGATATTGTGATTTATTGGATTTCAATTTTGTATCTTACTTTCTCCCATTACCTTAGTGATTCGATCCATATCATCCTACTCAAAGCACCTTATTGTGCTATTCATATTTCATTGAATTAATATCTATACATCCATCCATATTGCCTTATCAAGGTTTATGTTACTTATATTTACATCTTACAAATCATTTTTGTAAAATAATTATTCTTGTAGAAATTGAAATTGAGATGGTGGCTTGAATCTTACACCAAGTAGCTTATGGAAGTTTGATCCTTGAATGGCATTACCTACAAAAACACATTGACACTTAATTCAGTATAGGTACTTTGACTCTTAAGTTAGACTTGCTCCAAAAAGTAGCAGAAAAATAGTGAAGTGTATCCAGTTTAGTAGATATGGATCTTCTAAAAGTCGAAGTATATCTTTATTGAAGATTTACCTTGGATACAGGAATCTTCATATTTGCTTTGACCTAAGCTGGGAGAGGCTAGGTTTGAACGAGTTTAGAGGAGATCTTTTCAACAAAATCATAAGCTTCAGTTAGAGATAGCTACATAGATTTTGAAACTCCCTAATAAGCTTTAAGACAGTATCATAGGAACCTTAATTTGAGGGTAGGTCGGACTGAGATTCCACTAGAGCACTCGAGGAGTCCTACTTGACAAAATCACTTCCGGAATTTCATAACTCAACAATGCAATTTTAGATCATTAACTTAGTTCATAGAATCAAACTGTTTTCTTTTGTCATCACTTTCATTATGAGCCTCTCACCTGTTACACCATAGCTCATAATGCCATTGATTTCTTGCATATATATATATATATATTATGTCTTTCATATCTTTCCTCCGTAATAGGGGTGTAATTGAACCAAGCTGATTCACTAATTACTTAAGCTTGGCATGAGTTTTATTTGAATTCAATTTGTTGATAATCGAGTCGAACTTGAACTTGAGCTTAAGCTCATCGAGTAGTAAATTGAGTTGAGCTTGAGTTTTTAAATACTAAGCTTGTTAAGCTTACGAGTTTAATTGAACTTAGTATAATTTTTAATATATTTAAATAAAATAAATTTAATATTAGTTTTATAAAAAGTTTAAGTTTAATCGATTTAATTGAGTTGAGCTTGAACTTACTATATATATATTTTTTAGTAGAGTTTTATCTTAAAATTTAAAACTTGGTCGAATTCAAGCCGAGCTTGAGCTTTGAGATTTTAAGTCAAGCTCAAGTTTTGATATTTCAAGTCAAGCTCGAGCTCGAGCATGAGCCTAATACTGTTTGGTTCGATTACACCTCTACTTTGTAATATGTGATTATTATTTGACAATAGCCTTTTCTACCAATCAAAACTAATAATAACAATTTTACATATATATATATATATATATATATATATAAATGTATATTTCATAATTGTCTGCAACCATCTATCTTTCTCATTGTTATTAAGAACACAAATACTACTTACATCATGTTCATTTGATTCCATTCCCTCTTATTCCTTATAGATTCCTATTACGTAATTCCCTTTGTTTTTGAACTTGTAATAGGAATTCCATGAGGAATCTTAATTACTCATGTTGCTGAATTAGGATTCATGACTTTAGATCAAGCAATCCTAATTCAGCAAAAAAAAAGATTTCCTTTGCCCATCCTCTCCATGATTTGTTCATCATAGCACTAGCTACCAAATTCCAATACTGCTACCAAATTCCAACACCATGCATGTACCACCACCTCATAGTAGCATTGCCACCATACATTAGCACTACATAACCACCACACTCCTAGCATTATTGTTGTAATTATCATTACCACTTTGTGAGCACCACCACCAAATACCCATTGTTGTTGCACACTTACACACCAAAGATCCATCGCATGTACTACTACACTCTCAGTACTATTACTATAATTGCCACAACCAATTTGCTTGCACTATCGCTAATAACCCATCACTGCTGCATACTTACATACACATCACCATGAACACAGATTTGCATAAAGTTGCATATGTACTACCACGATCTAATATAGATCTACACAAAGATTACACAAGCATTGCCATAATCAACACAATTCTACAGATGTACCACCAAGATCAACATAGATCTATATGAATTTCACAAACGTACCACTAAGATTAACATATCTATACAAAATTCAAGCACACACCATTATGATCAGCAGGTTTGTATAAAGCCTTCGATTGTCTCAAGTGAAAAAAGAGATGTATTTTAATCTTAAAATTAAAAGAGAGAGAGAGAGAGATAAATAAAGAAACATTTTTAAGCCCTCTAGTTCTTTCTTTTCTTTATAATTGTGAAAAATTGAAAGAAAGAGAGACATGAATAAAAACAAGTTAGGTTTTCAATAATGTACTATGTGAAAAAAAGGTTGAAGATGAGGGTAAAATGATGATTTTAATTATATTAAATGTTTATTACTTCTTTGTCTTTTTTTCAACATTGTAATCGGCATTACGGGCCCATTTAATTACTAATGAATATACCCTTATCTTATGCAATGAAGTGAACAGGAACTTAGTGCTTTTTTGTTGTGATATATTCATATTGAGTTATATATGCAATTCATTTTTATCAATCTTTTTTATGTTGTTGCACTTTGGATGAATTGTTCTTATGCCTTCACAATTTTTATTCTCGCTATTTTTTTTTTCAACTACATATGATACTCTTTAATCGTTATAAAGAAGAATGGATTTAAATATTTCTCCATTGTACTTCAATTTATCATTTGTGTTTAGAAATTTTTTTTTGCAAGTAACTACACCTTAAATATTATGTCTTTCATTACTACGACTCTTTGCTTTATTGCCACCACCTTATTCCCTAAACCCTTAATGCCATCCTCTTGGTGTGGCTTTGAGGTCGCATTAGGCAAAAAACAAATGACATCATAGTCATAAATTTTGGCACTGAATATGGTTTGAATTGCATTTATGTGATGTTCTCATCAAGATTGTTTGTAATTTCACTTGTTATCATTGCTGAAAGTGTTATTAGCATATGAGAATGTAGACAATATGCAACAAGATGGAATACAATAAAGAAGATGGAATACAAATAATGATAAAGAAGGGAAGAAAAGATTCATTTCATGTTGTATTAGTTGAGTATATTGTTACTTTTTTTTTTCTTTTTCTAGAAATGGTTATATTTTTCATGCTAATAAATTCTTATATTGGTTGAGCTTTTTCTTTGTAAAATAAGAAATAGATATATATCATTGAGATCCATCATATATTTTTGCATTTATGCAAATTTTCACTTTTTAAATTAAATTAGTCATTTTTTACTATTTATCAATGCTTATAGACAAAGATACAACTATTTGTTATATTTCATGTAGAAATGAATTACATATATATAAATATATTATTGACTGACTTAATTTTTTTCTTTTTTTTTTTTTTTAGTTTCCTTTTCAACTTACTAAACTACTGTTGGCATATAGACTATTATTAGCATTAATACCAATATTAAAACAAAAAAAATTTATGCAGTTCATTATTGTCAACATATTTCAATAATTGATAATATAATTTTTTTAATTTTTTTCCAATGAAATGATGTTATTCATACCCAAGGAAAAAACCATAGAAAATACAAAGAAGCAAGTGGGTAAAATTTAGTCAACCCCACTTGCATGCAACCAGTTCTATTGGTATTACATGAAGCAAATCATCTAGACTAAACACATGATCATGCCTAATATGATAAAACACAAAATTTGCCTCTATAGCTTCACTTATAACAAACAGAATATCATTTAGTGATAGCCCATCAAACAAAACATCTTTCTTTTGATGCATTGCATATTTGGCCATCATATGTGTAGCTACATTTCTCATCCTAGTCGTTCACCTCAAAATCCAACTCCTCTTCCTTTGGTAAAGTTTCCTACATAAAATTATCACATTAGGCATAAAAGTCGTGTTAACATTTTCATCAAATATGGTTTTTAGAGCTTCAATTGAATTGGATTCTATTATGATGTTTTCCTATCCCCTTTTGTTGGCCATTTCTATGCTCTAGAAAATTGTCCAGATATTTGATTCCATCGATGAGGATACTGTAATCATTTTCATAAATCTGCCCACATAGGTTCCCTTATCATCCTTTCCAATACCATCTACTTCAACACCATTCATCTTTGTACTAACTGTTGCATTATAATTTATTTTGATGTAGTTGGTTGGAGGAGGAAGCCATCTTACTTCATCTTTCTCCAAGTTAGGCCTTATGGAATCCCTTTTTTGTTATGCCTAAAACTCCTTAGCTTTAACACTTTATCTAATTGTGATACACCCTTTCCTTCCTAAAATAAAATCTTATTCCTTTCATTCCAAATACGCCAAAGATTATAAAAAAATATCAGATACCATGGACATGCATTATTCTTATCATTTTCCCTTGATTTGCATTAACTCTTATCTATTCATTAAAATTCATGTTAAATGAATTCCAAAGACGTAGGGACTATTTAATTTGAGTTTAGAATTGTCTAATCTTTACATACTCCATCATCAAGAGTTGTAGGGACTCATCTACCTATCTACATATACAATACTTGGGATTAACCTGTATCCCTCTATTTATTAACTTATCCTTCATCCTTAACCTATTATTTAAACACCTTAGATAAAGAATTAATTTTTGGATATACTTTCATACTACAAAGCCACTCCATCTTAGAATTTTCGCTTCCCTCCATATTCATCACATCGTAAGTAGACTTAATTGAAACTTCACCACTAGTCTTTAGGCCCCTACATATACTATCTTCATCACTCTCATTGATAAGAATTTAATACCTGAGAATAAGGCATCCAGTCATACTTTCATTCCATTTATCGATATCTATCTACGTATTTGATAGGGAAATATCAATACTTTCCTTTGTAAGTGGTCCTTCTATTAAGCTTCTTGATGCACCTTTCCATGTCTAGTCATAAACCAAAAACTAATTCTCCTGCCACTTTAGTTTATATACCATGTGTTTCTCCTTCCACATATAGGCTTATATACAATCTTTCAAAGTTGGAGAATTAGCCCTCTTTAGATTGTTCCCTTGGTCACATTTACTTTTTACCCATTTATTCCTTAAACAATGTGCCCAAATCAGTCTTTTAGTTTTTACTCTCTAAATCATTTTCACAAAACATGCTTTATTTCTTTTCTTTAAGTTCCAAATGCCTATTCTACCAAGTTCCTTGGGTTTTGTTACCTTATTCCATGAGATATTGTGGAATTTTTTCTTTTTTAAGGATGAACCCCAGAAGAAATTCCTGATAATTTTTTTCCGCTTCTCCCTAAAGGTTCCTTAACAATTTGAAAACTTGTACATAATAGCCTAATAGACCTTCTATGATTGATTTAATTAAAACACGTCTCTTTCCAAACTTAGCATATTCACTTTCCATCCAATCAACATTTTCCTTATTTTTTCCAAGATAAACTCAACCTCTTTTTTCCTTATATTTCCACTATTCATTATTAGACCTAAGTACACCCTAGCTCATTCTTCTTAATTGGGGGAGTAGCTTGTTTAGTATCTCTTCAAGTTTGTTCACTAACATTCTTTGAGAACACAATTCTTGATTTTTCAGTTTAACTTTTTAGCTAAAAAAATTCTCCAAAGATATCCATTATCCATTAGGAGAAGCATATTTTTAACGTTCTCTATTGTTACCTTACCAAGAAGTATAATATCATCTGCAATAAAATAAATGGGAGATACATCCCATCACTTTCACTAGTTTCCACTACTCCACATGTACCCATCTTTGAATCCATTTACTTAGTATTTCTATGGCTAAGATAATTAGGTAAGAGGATACATAACCCCCCTGTCAACAACCTCTTGACCCAAAAAAATTTCCCACCATATTACCATTGATCATAACAAAGTAGGAGGAAGTTGCTAGATAGGAACCATTGAGCTTGATCCAGTTATTTGGGAGGTTCAGTAAATTGAGAGCTTCTTTTAGAAAATCCCATTCTAAACTATCATAGGCTTTTTATAAGTCTAGTTTTAGTAATACCAAGCCCTTTCTCCTACTCTTCATTGAAAACATTTCCATAATTTCTCTTAAGAGGATCACATTATCAACCATACATCTTCTTGGGATAAAGCTCACTTGGGTTGGGTTGATTAGTTTGTTAAGAAAGGCTTTAGCCTCTTTGATAAAATCTTAGTAATCACTTTATAAATTATGGTACAGAAGCTTATAGGTCGTCTTTAAGGTTGTGTAAAACTTGAATAAAGGAAAAATAAAAGAAAATAATAAAAAAATAAATAGTAAATATAAATTATTATTTACTTTAGGGGCATGGTTGGAATTATAGAAAATAAGCAAGGGCATTTCTGAGTATAGGAAAAATTATATGTAGTCTAATATATAAGCTACACCTAAGGTTAGGAAACCCTTTTTTCTGCAATATAACTCACATGCCTCCTTGTGCGTGCTAGGGTTTCCTTGTGCAACTTGAACTAAGAAAGATTTAGAGTGTTTTAACAGAAATCAATCACAAGAGGGTAACGATATGTAGCATGAATCTCTTTTTCTTAATGATTTTTTATCAAAAGGTATTTAAAATTGGTTTTTCTGGTAAGGTTAGTAAGAAAAATGAATTTGGAGAGATCATTTGGGAGTCCTACATCAGATTTTTGGTGGTGCAAGTTAATCTAAGGTGAAAGGCGTTGAGGTAAGGTGGTTTAGATTAGCTTTCAATAAGTCCTAGTGAAAACTCTTAAGAATTTGTTTTGATTTGTAATGTATTGTGAAAAGCAAGCCTAGGGTTACCATATGCATGTCCTACAACGTGTTTTTGGTGATGAATGCGCTAATAATGAATATCTACAAGTATGAATCTGATTATACATCTTACACATGTTGTTTCATTGAATTGTGAATTGAATGATAGAGTTAAGATGAGGATTTGGTTGTAAGAGAGTGTTTTGATTTGTGTTTCTGAGTGATATGGAGTTGCATTATGTTGGGTTATCGGTTTAGGAGTGGCAGTACGTAAAATCAATAGAGTATGTTGTTATTGCAAGGAATGAAATGTTGCTACAATCTATATAATTCTATAGATTGTAGCTAGTGTTTGGATACCACCCCCTATAGTATTTGGATTCTAAGGGCAAGTTTGCACTTTCTAACCATAGCATTTGGATGCCAATCGAGCTAGCATTTGGAAGCCATGATACTTAACGCATGTAGCAACGTTTCTTTGGGTTCCTAAGTGTTTTTCGGGCATGTTGTCTTGTCCTAAAACCCTTCCAAAACATTTCTAAACATGAATCAACATCCTATATGTATTTTTAAAACAATCTATTCTCTTAGCGATCCTAGGAGCCTCAAATGATACAAAAGTAAGTGAAGGTTAGTTGCATGCCATGTTAGAGAAAGTAGTTAGGTTAGTTCAGAAACTAAGTGTGTTATTTCTTATATAAATAGGTCGTAAGGCACTTATTCTAGATTCTAAGCAAACACTCCAATTAGGTGTTAGGTTTATATGTTGTTGTATGTGTAGGACCAGTAAATTTTAGTGAACCTAATAAATATTTGGCTTAAATAAGTGTGTTGTGTGTACTTGGCTAAGCTTAAGGGAATGGGAGGACTAGAACTTGGGGTGGTACTCTAATGATCTTAGTGCAATGGTTTCCTAATTGAAGTCTCACTTTGAAATGATTTGAGTAGATTAGGTGTTCCTTAGTTCCTAGGGTATTTGGGAGGACCTAATACCGATATTTATATGTATATATATTATATATTAGAGTCATGAGTTACTCAAAGTTCTGGGATGTAGAAACTATGTTACTTGTCTAGCTTAAATAAAGATAATAAATGGTGGTTGTGCATTTAGTTATATTGAATTGTTAATACGTGTGTATTTGCATTGTTGAGTGATCATGTACATGTGATTTGTACACCTTGTACTAGGCTATTACTCACTCCGTTGGGGATCCTTATTTCTAACTGCAGGAATAGGTATTGGTGACTACAAGGATTACTATAGCAAATATGGATGCTATGGCGAAGATGTTGATTTTTATCACTATTATTATGGCCATGGAGATGGTTTAGTATAGTTATTGTAAGATTGAGAGTTTTGCTGGACATGTTGATAAATAGTTGATATTTTCTTTTATTTTGTTCTTAAGTCTTGAGAAGTTACTTGAGACTTCTCTTGTTGATCATAGTCTTTGCTTCAATTTGAAGAATTTGAGACTATAGTCGTAGTTATGTTTTTTTGAGCATATTTTGTTGAACTAAGTTTAAGTTACTTCTTTTGAATAAAGTGAATCAAGAGTTAATCTTTATCTGATTTGTACACCTTGTACTAGGCTATTACTTACTCTATTAGGGATCTTGTTTCTAAATGCAGAAATAGGTAATGGTGACTACAAGGATTACTATGGCAAATATGGATACTATGGTAAAGATGTTGATTTTTATGACTATTATTATGGCCATAGAGACAGTTTAGTATAGTTATTGTAAGATTGAGAGTTTTGCTGGACATGTTGATAAATAGTTGATATTTTCTTTTATTTTGTTCTTAAGTCTTGAGAAGTTACTTGGGACTTCTCTTGTTGATCATAGTCTTTGCTTCAATTTAAAGAATTTGAGACCATAGTTGTAGTTATGTTTTTTGAATAGATTTTGTTGAATTGAGTTTGAGTTACTTCTTTTGAATTAAATGAAACAAGAGTTAATCTTTATGTCTTTATTGGTGAGTTGAGGATGTTTATGACATCTCTAAAATATTGTATTGGAGTATTACAAGTGTTTGGTAATTATTAAATATTAATGCCTAATGTATCATAGATCATAGAGATATGAGGCAAGTTGTAATTTTCTAGGTTTTGGGGTGTTATAAGTTGTTTGCCTCCACTTTTCTAGAATAAAAAAACAAGTGTTTCATGAAATCCACTCTTAATTTCCATCTTTCTAAGTGTTGTTTGAACCTCATTAACCATTTACTCTTCAACTACATCCTAACAATCTTGAAAAAATCTTGCATGATACCCATCAATCCTAAGGGATTTATTAGCTCCAATGCTTTTAACAGCTTTGTTGACTTCCTCCCTTGATGCATCTAAGTTTAAAATCCTTTTCTTCTCATCCCCTAATATAGGACCACTAAGATTAGAAGCATCCTCTTTGTGGTGAAATATGCTTTCTCTATCGTGAAAAGATTTTTATAATATTCAATCACCATATTTCTCACACAATTTTCATCAATCACCCAATTCCTGATCCGGTCAAATACGCCATAGATTCAAACTTTCGATCTCCTTGTAAGGGTAACCGTATAGAAAAAACTTGTATTCCTCTCCCCTTCGATAAACCAGTTTGCTCTATCTTTACTTGCCAATGATATTTCCTTGTTTTTACATGTCTAGTTTAACTCTTCCCTATCAAAGTTATGTCTATGTAGTAACTCCTACGAAGGCACCCGATTTAGATCAAATTCTAAACGCTCAAGCGTATGTATCGAGATGCTTTTTCTTTGAAGGAATAAGACTAACACTTCTTTATTCTAGGCTCTTAGCTTATCAATGAGATTTAAATCTTTAGCCATGTGAAAACTATTATTTGGTTAGTTACATTTCACAAACTCCTCAAAGCCAGGGTGGTTTAGCCCCATGGCCTGGGATGTAAAAGGTCTTGACTTTCTCCTAAAACCCTCACCTAAAGGTTTCGTTTGGAAAAAAAAAAAAAATGGGTTTGTTTCCGACTTTGAGTGGCTAAGCTGAAAAAGTTTTGACTTAGGAAACATTCTCATCCCTTCAGAATTTACTCAGATCCGATTAATCATAGACTTTTTAAGCTCATACTATTCCAAGTAAAAGGCAAGCGAACAAAACCAAGGTCAATCATGCCACATACATTCATGCAGCATTAGTAACAATCTCTTCGCTGGTTTATTTTCGCTCCATCCCATTTCTCTTGATTTAATATAACCTCACTAATATGTTTCTAATATTTATTTTTATATGTAATTGGGTATATGATTGTTTTGTAATAATATTTCATTTATTTAGTATTGTTAAGTTTACACACGCATTGCTGCATGTGCTCCGCTAGTAAACTTAAAAGTTCCAAAACCTATGTGGTTCAAGTCCATATTATAAATGCATATGTAAAACCGTCATCCACGAATTATGCAGGTCTTCGCCTTGTTACTCGTTGTCAATTATCCGTGGAGCCCCCGGGAACTTACCCAAGTAAATAATTAATCGTCCCGCAATGCTCAAAGCATCGAATCATTGGCTTTAAACCCATCAAGCATGTCCTTTTCATCCATGAAAAAATGGATTAATGTTAATATTCTATGTGCATGTTCGGTATTTTTCTAATTTCATAACTAAAATTTAAAGTTACATAATGCCATACTTAGTCAAATAATTTTTTTTTCAAAGTAGTTAAATATATATATATTTTTTGTCAAAGTTTTAAGTTTATAGTTTAAAGTTGCTAAATGTACTTGATTGAACTTTTGCTTCTAGTTTTACTACCTTCATTATCTTGAGAATGATGATATGAGAAATGTTCATTAGATAGAAATATAAAATGATTAGAGGTGAAATAGTAAGTTGGACTAGTAAATGGTCTATCGGGTATAAAACTTAATAACTTTGAAGTTTAGGGAGGAAATTGAAATAATACTTAAAGTTTAAATAATGATTTTGACATTGTCCTTATGAAGAAATATAGGTGAATTATAAATACAATGCAGTACCTCATGTTTAAAACTAAGCAAGATCTCTAAATCTTTGAAAATGGGAGTTTTTAGATCCTAACTGTTCTATTTTACTATTAGATAAAATAGTAAAAAGTATCAAATAATAAATAAATAAATAAATATATATATAATTAAGAGTAACATGCTAATATGGAAATTTAAATGCATATATATATATATATTTTTCAAAACATATGGATCTAAATCCTCAATTTAAAAAATAGAGTTTAAAGTGCATGTAAAATAAATATGACGGGACGCATTATTATTTACGCTAGAAAAATAAAAGCAAAATTAACCTCTCAAATCTTGGTTCTCTCTACCCTTTTGCCCGTCAACGCATGCTTATAAGCTACTTTTTGTGACACTCCAGAAATACTGTGCTTTCAACGTACACAAACATCACAAACTCCAGACAAAAAGCATTACAAATTCACACTTTAATCATGACAATCACCGTCAACACCATCCCCACATCCACTTTTGGTGGTACCACTATCCCTGATCACGCTTCACCAATCAATCATTTGCTCATGCTTGCTTATTCATTTCTTTATTTACTCCAATAATTAACCAAGATAAACAAACATTATGAACATCAAGCGTGATCAATTGTAGCTTGCCTATGGAAGTGGCAGGAGAATCCAGTTAAGGATTTTTTTTCTCCCTCTCAGTGGTTCAATCATTAACGGGTGCTTGATAGATAAAATAAAAACTGATCACACTTTCTACAACCAATTATACATTGTGTGAAAAAAAAAAAAACTAAAATACATAAAAAGACGTAAAATTTCCTTATCAAACCTATGGATTAATGTGCTGGACAGACTTATAAACATTTTCCTTTCATAATTGTTGTCAAGATCCTCTTAATGGATGTTTATACTGTACTAATTAAAATACCTAAAAAAAGTGAAAGTTTTTTTTTATTTTTTATTTTTTTTTTATCTTGCAAGACTAAGTATGTACTTTATGGAGAATTGCGTAAAAATATCAAAATTTCCTTCCATCGGCTCTTAGCAAGTGTCTATGAAGGTCTTGTTACATTTTCGAAATAGTGATTCATGCCATGACATTGTAATGCAATAAAACCATTTTTACATTAATAATGAGCGATTCATGACACTCGAGAAGAATCATGTAAGTTATATTCTATTTTCATTTAATATAATAAATATATAAGAGATACAACTATTTTATGATATAGAATCGTTATGCATAGGATGGATCTATACTATAAAATATCCAAATTATGACGGAAGAAAATTTCCATCCCATGATGGAATAGAGCCATGAAAGACTGGTCTCCATAACAAGAGTCCCTACTTCAATAAATTTTCATGAATTTCAAACAAAGCTTGTGATAATATAGAAACGAAACATTTCTTAGTTCCTCCTTTCCTCTAGTCAACTTCACACTTATCACTGCCTAAATGTCGTTATAATTCTTGAGGGAAACCCACATGTGAAAGCTCCTTTAACCATTCAAACGTTCGATGACGTGACATGGCTTGCTTTTGCTTTATCTCCACCTTCTTCTTCATCTTCATAGTCATCTTCCATTCTTGCCGTGTTTCGTCAACTTCACGATTCTGTCTTTCACTACTTTTCATGGCAGAAATGTTGGAAGGGACCGTTACCGTATCAACTGAACATCTGCACCCACCAAGGAACGATCCACTAGAACTGTTAAAGAACCCCCTTCGTCTAAAACCATTTTGTTTATGCTCAATTTGACCGCTTTTCTTAGGGCTGGGATTGGTTTGGCTGCTACTGCTGGTACCGCTGTTGCGGCTAACAGAAGACCTTTTACTGATTTTGCCATTGGTGCGGTGTTTTAGGTCCTGTAGTTGTAGTTCAATGTCGGGTGTGCGGACCAATCCAATCCTGAATAATTCCCAAACGGATGATTTGGGAGTTCTGCTAGGGACATTACCGAGGTTGTTGGATGACATCCTGATTTGGGGTTTAGGACTCGGGTAGCCGTGGAATCTATTCCTAGCTGTCCCATCGCGAGTTCTACCACTCGAGATGATGGAGACAAGTGAAGAGGTGTTGGTGGTGGAGGTGACGGTACTAGTGACGATAGAACTACTTGACGAGTGGTGACTACCGATGCTGCTACTTCTACTACCAATGCTAGTGAACCTACCAATTGAACTATCGTCCATCGACTCACACCTCGATATGTCTCGACTAATCATGCTTGATGAACCATCTTTATAGGCCTCACCTGATGGAATCCCTCTGCCCTCGGAGCTTACCGAGTGGCGGAGGGGTAGAATTTGACCCTTGAAGAAAAGCTCATCTGCAGCGGAAATCCGATGCTCCGCCGTGGAAAGTGATCTAGCCCGCAACCCGAAATCAAATTCTTCGTCGGGTTTATGTGCTTGGTGGTGATTGTGAGTTCGATTCTCTTCCTTGACAAATTCAATTGGAAGATCACATAAAGACAATGCCTCCTCCTCTTCTTGCTCAAAATTTCCTAACAGCGATGCCTCTTGCCATTCATCTAGATCGGAAGGCGTTGCAATTGCCATAGTAGCAGCAGGCAAAATACAAGAAAAATAGTCAATTGGGTTTTCTGGTTTATACAGATAGGAAGAGCACTTAGATTATATATAGAGAGTCTAGTAATTAAGAGATGATATTTTTGAAACGCTATAGATAGGGACAGGGGTAGAGAGAGAGAGAGACATGTGGAGCATGAAGAAATGAAAGCAGCTGACAAAGGTTAAAAAAAAAGAAAGAGTAAGAGAATATATATATATATATATATAAAAGTTCGTCAGAGCAGGCGACCCAAATACAGATAAAACGCTCTCTTCTTGTCTAATGTATAGTATGAGGTGTGTGGGTCTAGGAAAGGAAAGGAGTTTTGTTTAGAAGAAGTGTAGTTTTTTTTGCTGGCCGGCCACTGTTGTCATGTGTGGCTCAAGTGGGACTCTCCAACCTCAATCGCAAGGAAAGATTAAGACGTATCGATCATCACGAATGCATTCTTCCAATGATCTCCTCCTACTCGGATGCAGTATATTGGGCACATTGGCTTTCAAAGTTGGTCCCCTAGAGAATTTGTTTATAGCGCTTAGAATACTTTTTTAAGAAATTGGTTATATACCTTGTAAAAAAAAAAAAGAATATATGATAAAATCGGAATATGCAGTGCAAGAGTCCATATTTTTGCAATTTTGAGAAGAAAAGGCCCAAATTTCTTGACAATGTATTTAAGGGCTCATATTTACAAGTTACACTTATTTTAAGGTCTCCAATATACTCGGTATGCAGTATATTGGACACATTGCTTTCAAAGTTGGTCCTTTAAGCAATTTATACATAGTGGTTGAAATCAAAAAAATTATAATACCTTTTTTTTTAAAAAAAAAAAATTGGTTATATGCCTTATAAAAAAGATGGATATATGATAAAATGGGAAAATGTAGTGGAAGAGTCTATATTTGTGCAATTTTTACAAGCAAAAGGCTTGAGTTTTTTTTTTTTACAATGCATTTAAGGGCTTATATTTACAAGTTGCGCTTATTTTAGGGCCTCCATCAATTAGCCATTAATAGAGTTTACTGTAGCATGGACAAATGCCCTACAATAATTATTATTTATAAATACAGGCTCTTAAATGCACGTTTGAAAAACCTGAATCTTTGCAAGTACAAATCCTTCCTTTACATTTTTCTCTTGTCTAATTTTATACTATTACATATAAAAATTATTATTATTATTATTATTATTATTTGCTTATTTTTAGCAAAAATTATATATGCAAATTTTTATCCCACATGATTTTAATTATTAACCTCATTAAGACATGCATTAGAAAAACCAAATCTCATAATTCAATGGCATCCCTATTCATATGAGAAATAATATTTTATTTCTCCCTGGTGTTGTTTATATTTTGTTAATTTCCTCTTTATTTTATTCATCATCCACTAACTAAATACCAAATAATGCATATTATTAAATCTAATATTTAATCACCTCAATGGATCTTATGTTTTTTTTTTTTTCAAATAGGAATGACAATATCCATCAAAAGAATTATCCCAACGTAGAGAAAAAATTGAAGCTCTTGATATAAATATATATATATATATGTATATATTATATAATACTAAGTGACAAGCAATTATAAGTATAATTATACAACTGTATGAATTTTATATGGTTTTCTTAACCTAAATTTATATGGTTTTATCTGCACTACTTATCTTAATGTAATACATACACACATTTGTATGTGTGTTTTGTGTTTGTGTGTATGTGTCCATATGTACATGAGCTTGTATGTACACATTTACTTATGTACTATAGAATAGTAGCGATGATGAGATAGAATTTTTACTTAAGATTAAAGTGTCGAGATTTTCTATTATATGAAAAGTATTTGTAGGATTACTTGCATACACAAATAATTTAATAAGGAAAGGAGTAAACCATGTACATTATCTTTAAAAACTTCTAAAATTATACTAATTGATTAAAATTTAGCTCTATGTATAGATTTTGCCTTAAATTGTATAGAATACTTTTGAAAATAATAATTTTATATTAAAAAAGATTATAAGTAACATTTTAATGATGTATATCCATTAATTGTGAATATGCATTAATTGTTGTAAATATAATATGGATATTACTATTTAATCAAGGTTCATTTGGAAAATGTGTAAGAAGGATATGCTTTTATGCAATTTTGCAAAAAAAAAAAAAAAAAAAAACGGTCTAAATCTTTTAGCCATGTATTTAAGAGCTTATGTTTGTAAGTTATGCTTATTTCAAGGTAGTTGTCTATGTCACATCAAATCTTATTAACTGTAAATTGACGAAGGCTTTGAAATAAGTATAACTTGTAAACACAAACCCTTGAAAGAGTACTTATAAAATTTAGACCCGTTTTTACAAAAGTTACAAAGATATAGGCCCTTCATTTGGATTTTTCCCTACCATAAAAAGGAAAAGTTTTTTTTCTTTA
The DNA here is from genome assembly GCA_024138005.1 of Lumnitzera racemosa. Lineage (NCBI taxonomy): Eukaryota > Viridiplantae > Streptophyta > Magnoliopsida > Myrtales > Combretaceae > Lumnitzera > Lumnitzera racemosa. The sequence goes on from JAMXBC010000008.1 coordinate 75,012,198, forward strand.
TATTTATTTAAATTACCAATAAGTATCTTAAAATATTGGTTAATATTTTATCCAAATTGTAGTATTGATGCTTTAAACCTTATATTCTAACCTATTAAGTAAAAAGATTCATAAAGACTAGGATAACAGAAGTGCACTGAGAAGAGAAATGGTAAAAAATGAATAATCATAAAATTTTAGTAGAATGTTGTACATTAATGTTCAACATGATGTGTATGTTAAATGATTGCTATGTATGTTTTACAATTAGTTGTTTTGGATAACCTATTTCTAGACGATGTGTTATCAAATGCTTTATCATTATAGATTTTACAAAATTATTGTTAGCATTTTTTTTTTAAGTTTTTCATTTGTTTATTAGGAAAATAAGTGATGATACATGGGCTAGGACTTTGGGAAAAGGAAAATAAAAATGAAAAAAAAGAAAACAAAAATGCGGCTTTAGTAAAAAAAATATTCCTAGAAACACTACAGATGAATTTGCTTTTATAGAGCTTGAATTTATCTAGCCGTAAATTTGGATTTTGGAAAGCCAATTTTATGGAAAAATCATATAAATTGACTTTTTAAAAGCTGAATTCAATGATGTCTTTAAAATGGGCTTCCCAAAAGCCGATTTTAATGGCATGATAGAATTCGACTTTTGAAAAGAAGGATTCAAGTGGGTTAAATTTGGTTTTTCAAAAGCTAATTATATCAATAGTATAACCAACATGACGTTTACTTTTCACTGAAAAATCCAAATGCAAATGTATCGAATAATATGTCCATCCTAGAAATATGTTATAACAAGCATCATCACACCTACTGTATGATATATCTCAGCTACATATCCAAGTCATTCGACCCACAAATCCATTGCACAATGCCTATGAAACTTCTATTACTTGGCTAAATTTTAGTCCACAACCAAAAGCAACCATCAAACACCAAGCAAAAGAGAGATTGAATAACTAACTAAACAAATTTGCAAAGTTTTACTTAGTACATGTGCATTTACATATAATATCTACCTATAATCCATAAACAAGTACATAGTAGCATATCCATCTAAAGGTATCTCTGTTGGCGATGCTTATAAGCATGTATCTCCTCCTACTCATCCATTTGAGAAGTAGGTTGAGGCTGCACCAACTTATCGCGATCTAGTTATGTAATTTAGGAGTTATCTTAACTTGATGAGCTCAAAGAGTAAAGCATTTGCATAGGTACTGAAGAAGAGTCGTGAACCTTTCTATAGGTTGTTTCTTAAATACGGCTAGGGATGTTCGGAAAGGATCGTTAGAACTTTCCCCTAAAGCAAGTGTCTAATATTGGACCAAAGGTTGTAGAGGAGATCTATGAAGGGTAGGGTACTTGGGTGAGTAATGGTGTAGCAAATAATGTTCGAGCAATCAATCATCTTTGATCTACAGCTGTCCCCATCTATGTTATGCTCATCATGTCTACAATCGCATCTTTGCTGACATCTTCCTTCAGGCTCATCCTCCAAAAGGGAGTCATTGCCCTCGGCATTGAAGCCTGGCATTGGTGCATCAATTGGCTCTTGCAAGGTAATGCCTAGAAACTATTAGGAAATTTTACTAACCTTCTACTACTCAGTAAGGATATTCTTATATGTCATATGTTGCAACTAGCCAATGAAATCTATCTGCACAAAACTGAATATTAAGGGATTAACTCAATCATGCAAGAACTAGTGAAACAAGCTCATGTGAAGTGACAACATACCAGGTATCCCACCATGGCTATTATCCGGCTAATGTATCATCTTATCCTTAACTAGTACTATGTAACGTAATATGGATCTGCTCCCTCATGTGGTCCTTTTGAGTGCGATTCCTAACATCTTAGGGTGTTATTGTAACTCAACAATATTAGTAGTATTGAAATGGGTCTTGTAATCATATGCTAACATCTACATCTTCAAGTGTAAGCCATTGAAGTATGGTATAGTATTTGGGCTCATCATACAGGCTTCATCATAGTATCTATGGAACTTAGGGGGTTGCACCTATAACGTAACCTTTTTAATTAAGCCCCTGTACTCCTTCTTTTTAGCTTGAGTATTGAAATTACTTATCACATGATGAATGCACCAATGCCCTGGCTTACCATTTAGCTATATTGTATTCTTACCCTCTATAGTATAATTTATGCCAACATGACGGTCTAATATAAGTAATATGTCTATACAATCCTTTATGATGTATATTAGCACACACTTCAAAAACCACCTCTAACTGCCTTAGCATTCCTTATCTACTAGTGCAAAGGCTAATGGTATGATGTAGTTTGCACCATCTATCCCTAATTGCAATGAGATGTTTGTGTTTAAACTTCCTGTACAAAAAAGTTCCATCAATTAGTATGGCAAGCTTGATAGAAAGTAAATCAATTATTAGACAAGGATCTTATTCATGGAACTATGCGTTGTCTTATAAATCGAGCGTAGTATATCATTATACCTACAATGGAGGAAATGCTTCGATGCATCATTTGAAGGTCCAAAATACTCTATTGAAAAACCCATGGCTCGGAGTGTCACTTTTTAGCCACTTTTACTCAATCATCGTACCCAGATTAGCCTCTAACATGGCATAAAGTAGTGTAGGGAGCACTTCATAATACTCCTCCCACTTTCCATAAAACTATTCAATTTCCTTACACTTGGCCTCCTGAGCTCTGTTAAGGTATATAGTTTATTCGAATTACTTATAGATTATTGCTTGTAGATGTCTCATCTTAACACTTGGGGATTCTTATACCTCTATAATAATGCATTGAGATAAGGTGGTCAAATCTAAATGTGGATGGTCCTTACTAACAGCAAGGTTAACACACGTGTATAGACCCTTGAAGCAAGTAATCACAAAACAACCAACTTACTTTTTGTGCCATACATAAAGCCTCCATTTACAACCTTTATCGCTATTAGTGCATTTAATGGACCACAGTTTCGGCTTTGATCTAACATAACATTGTCATGGTGGTTCCTTACATGGTATATTTTCACCACATATTGCAAATTCTCTCTTTTTAGAAATCGCATACATTTCTTAAATTCATCATTGAAGCTCTAATCATTCATGTTATCCTTAGATGAATCTTACCCATTGTTTACATTAGCAGCATTGAATGGCATGGGTTATAAATTCACAAATGCATCCGCCTTACTCGGGAATCCACTTCGCCAATCATTCTTCATACTTAACCCAAGTGGTTCATTTAAGGTTTAAAGCCAAGCATTGCCTCTTCTATTGCCATCTTCCAAATCCATATCATCTTCGTCCTCAAATATTTCTTTACATGCCATAGTGTTTTCAATATCCGTCTCCCTGTTATCTTCATTCGTAAGGAGAATATGAAGATAGAGAAGGTCTTGATTCCTACCTACATCTTGATTTGTTTAGATAGGTTACAATATCAGCACTTAAGTTTCAACTCGGTAGTCAATATTATACTCCTCTAGCACATTATACTCAACAGCAACAATAGGAAAATTACTTTATGAATCTCAATATGAAGCTTAATAGACACACTAACCTTACTACATCCTTGGTATGATACTAACATTTATTGAATACTATAGTCATTCACTAGTATGGCATAGAAACAATCCCTACTAGCTCCAACAACAGGACATTAATGTATCAACTCAACTGTGGTTAAATCAACCAGAATATGACTACAAATGATGTCGACTAACCGTTGATAACTTGCTCCATATGGAACCCCAACAATTGTCATCGACTACCTATCATAACAAACCCTATTCTCTCCTTCCATGATGTGACCATTTGTATAGAAAATCACTCATACTTTACTCATTTTGAATCCTATCTACATCCAACAATTATTTGTATACAAGTCTACATTAGCATCATGCCATCATTGAAGATGGCTTTTCAAAGAACCATGCATCCAATGTTCAATTGCTAATTACTATTAATTCATAACCCCCTTATCATTCCTTAGGTTTGTCTCATGTAATATCTACAAATACTTTTATAAATTATCTAATTGGCTTGAACTAATTATACATATAATATGGTCTTTTACAAATTATCTAACTAGCGTAAACTAATTACACAATAATATTTTTTTTAAAGTTATTGAACTAACTTAACATAGTTTTTTTTTTATAATTTATCGAACTAACTTATACAATACATTGCATACAATCTATCATTCTAATTGCACATTCATAATAAACCATGCGTTTAAACAAATACAATACTCATATACATTGTAATTATGACACAAACATATATCAATAAAACAACATATCGTTGCCTATAAAACATAATGTACAATAGGAAAAGATAAATTAAAGAGAGAAATACCTTGAATTGTACAAATGGTTTTATAGAGAGAAAATATAAGAAACTCATGTAAATCTTTGTAATACCTACAAAATCTGAATATTGGAGTAATGTGGAGTGATGGGATTGTGACTATTGCTTTGGTTTGATGTAAAAAAAACACCCAAATGACAGGATTGAAGAGAGGTGTATGTTAAGGTTAAGCTTTATAGAGAGAAGAGAAATTGTACAACTACATGAGGAAGAAGAATCTATGAATTTATCAAAAGCTGATTTTATCACAACACCTGTAAATTTGGCTTTTGAAAAGCCAAACTTTGGATAACACTAATTTAGCTTTTCAAAAGTAGAAATTAGGTATTTTATTTTTGGGAATATTTTTCCTAGATCCATATTTTTCTAATTAATTTTTTTTTGGCACTATTGAATTCCTTTTCTCTCAGACTTTTACTAAAACTTTACACAAGGTTACAACAGTCCCACCATATAAACCATCTTATGATAGTAACTAGTCTTATAATGCCTATCGTAGGCATGATCTACACAAGGCATCGATGGCTCCTCGCTTTAAAGTAAATAGTTCAATTAAAATTTGACTAAAGTTACAGCAAATATTAAAGCTTCAAGTCAACATGTATATATAATTCCATGTACATTACTATAGAATTCCCAAGTGATTCTATAACATATCATAATAGTTAGCTAGTTTATATATCAACTATCAGTCTTTTAGTCTTAAGCTACAAAGGAGACTTTAGATATACATTAACTACTATGCGAGTTGATCTTCACACCCTAAGCTTCAAAAGAACTAACCTTTGGATAGTTGTAGGGTATCACATTACTCGGAGTATTCAGAGATCGGGACCTGGATCTATATGGGTATAAGCAATAAGATTTATATGGGTATAAGTAACTACAGCTCAGTAAGTTGAATCGGAGACTCATGAATATATAGAAACACAAACAAGATTATTAAGCAATTATTTTCATGCAATGCAACAAATAAGTATCATCACATAATGTAGTCTGGTCCGTTGCGAAATCAGAGTAATTTCACCCACTCTAATTCTGGTTGAAGAGTTTTCATGTTACGTAACGGTTTACAACCAAACCCAAGATTGTGCAATGGAGACACTACTCCTCCTAAGACTATCCTTCGAATTAATGCCCTCATCCTCACTGTGACCTCCTCTCCTGTCACTTAGTTCGGTCAAGGATGAGGAAAAGACCAATTTGCTATTCAGTGCTATCTTTTTCGAAGGTGTCGGTATTTGGTTGGAGAATCTTAATAATCTCCTAAAGGGTTGCAATGCATGATAATTTAGGGTTTTAGGATCGAATAAGATTAGGTTCAATTTAGGGTGTTTGGACAAATTCACACCAATCCAGTTATTACAATCATCAATCACAACACAAATTCCAACACAAAGTTAGATACGCAAATACAAGCATAAAACTACTTACAATCACAATCATACACAATCTTAAGTCTCCAAGTACCTTAAAATAGTACTCCAAATACGGTGAAGTAATAAACCCAACTTGCTTGAAATTCTCAGTTGCTCAATCGTTAAATTGTAGGTTGGTTCATCTTTGAGTATTCTATAATACAAATATGTCTTTTTAGTGTTTATACTTTGATCATACATATCCTAAGTTATAATTTAACTTACTTCTTCATATATACCTATTATTTACTAATGATTTGCTCTACATTAGCTCGGGGTTCAATTTATGAATTAGATTTCAGTTTTGGTTCTAAATTATTTTTAATTATGAGAAATCCTAAATATGCTTAAATCCTAATGTGAAATTGATTACATTAAGTTCGAGTATTCTAATATCATACTGAGTCTTAATTTAGTGTCCTAACCTATTCGATACACTTTAATCCTAATTGGGATATCAAATTTACTCCCAATGTAAGAAGATTTTACATTTTTTATTTGATTACCTAAAATTAATTTTTGTTTCAGATTTATTTTGTACGGATATTATTATTATATTATCCAATTTAACATAATTTTTTCATATTTATTAAAATTCTAATTTTACATATTCTTAATTTCCTACAATTACTACATAATTCCCATATTAATTACACTTAATACTCGAAAGACTACGATTAGGTTTCTACATCAGAGATTAACATCCTTAAACATATAATTACCTTCTAAATCAGTAATTAATCATTTAATCACCTAATTAAGCTAAAATTACCCATTTTTTCATCATTTTAGGGCTAAAAATTTACTTCAAAATTTTGAAAATTAATTTAAAAAAAATGACTTTATAGCACTATTCTATATCCCTTAAGCATTCTATAGAAAAAATTTGAGCTCCAAACTATACTCCTAAGTCTATTTATTTCTAATTCTAATCATACTTGGTTTTGTCTAATTTCTTAAAAACCCTATATTTATAGACGTGAATAAACTCAATCACTATTTTTCCCCTAAATCTACAGACAAATAAATCTCAAAATAATAAATTTCATAATTTTTTGAGCAAAATAAACAATTTTAAGGAATTTTACAAGATCCAAGAAGATGTGAGACTCACTTGGTTCGAAGGCTTTTTGGCCTCCAAAACCAGTTTAGGTGTATTGGCTAGTCTAGGCGGTAGGTTTAGAGTGGTGTGATGGTGGTGGTTTGGTTTCAAGTGATGGTGATGTGTAGGTTTGGTTTAAAAGCTCTTACTACATAAATTTAGGAAAAATTTTTCTAAACCCTAATTTTCTCTCTTATTTTGATTCTCCCCAAACTTTTAATTGACTAAATGAGCCATGTGAATTTTCTTGCTATTTATAGAGCTTTAAGGTAATTGTTATGCGTTAATTAGATAAGACAATGGCTTATCTTCTTCCATTTTTGCTTTTTAAGTGTTTAATTCTAATTGGCCAAAATTTGTTCTTTAGTTCCTGACTTGCCATGGCCAAATCTGGATTATTCCCTATTCCTTTGATTTTTTTTTTATTTTTCCTTTTTTTTTATAATTTTCTTTAATTATTTAGTAAATTTTTAGCTAATTTCGAGCAATTTAAGTAATTTTGCATATTTCTACTTTCACATAAATACATGTGGGGTACAAGTAAACACTCTTAAATATTATTTAGGTCATTTTATGATTTTTAATATACATATAATTTATTTATAACGATTTATCAGTTATTAAAATGCATTTTATACACTTTCGATAAATAACAAGTAATATACTTAAAATTCGAAAATTTTATATTTTCTTATTTTCTTACTTATTTTCTTAAATTCAAATTTACAGAGTTATTTTTACTAATATTTCTAACTATAGTTTATAATTTAGGTTTGATTGGATCTTTTAACCGATTGCCTTAAACTTTATGTACTAAATTCGATCCTACGGTTACTTGGTTTATCTTTAGTACTTACACCACCTAGTAATGAAATCCATTCTTTTTAGTTATCAAGAGCTTACCAATCACATTTTTCAGCATGTCATCCATTTAATATCAAACATTACTTTCTAAATAAGTTTCAAAACACTAATATTTTTGTCACGTATAATATTTTTCTTACCAAGCTTGTCAAAGTCGGACAATGATGACATAACCTTGAGTCAATGAAGATAATGCACATAATTTTCATGATTCATCTCATTATATATATATATAAACATAAACTAAGAAGAAAATAAATATAGACAGTATATCATATGGTTTGGAAAATTTTATATACCAAATACTTATTCGGGTTGAAGAGGTAAACCTAATCAAACTTTTTATCTTAAATAGTATAATTTTTTACTTGAATTCATATAATTTTAAAGGAATTTGTATATTTACCATGAAAATTATCAAATATTATACAAATATAAATTATATAAAAAATATTATCAAAACACCAATCTTAAGTTGCATCTTGTTGATGCAACATAACTACATGTATATATGTTATGTCTTTAAGATGTGACATTAATATATTTCTAATTAGTACTATTGCAACTATATTGTACTTTCAAAGTGCAATTTACGCACTATATTGCCTAATACTAGCATTTATTCTTGCAAAGTCATCCTATAGTATATTTTAGTTGATTTCATGTAATTATAACTCTATTCATATATTATTTTAGTCAAGAAACTTATATCAAATTCAATTTATCACTTCAAGGAGCTCTAACTAGATTTTTCATCATTGTTCAATCATTAAACATATCAACTTTAGCATTTCACTCTATAGAGCTCCAATTGGATTTCTCATCCCTATTTAATTATTAAGTACTATAGCATTAATCAGTCTATCAATTCAATCAACTAATTATAACAAATTAACAAGTAGCTAATGAATATGACATATGAAGAAAAAAAAAAAATATATCATTACTATTGGGTAACAAGTATACATTGTATGAGCATTTTTAATCATATATAAGTCAACTTTGTATCTAATCTTATATAAATAATTCAGTTTAACTCTCTTTATACTTCCTCTTGTATTTTCTTATTGTATCTCCTACTTGTGAATTGTGATATATTGGTCGAAACTTGACAACCAATGAAATTTATCAAGGCTAATCATGTTTAGACCATGGAAAACCTATATCACATCTATTTGATGTGATTTTTTTTTTTTTGTTAGGAGAATAATCGCATCTAAAAGATGAGAGACCAAAAAACAAAGTTGTAGCTTTATCACCTTTATTACATTCAATTTTGTTAATCTCACATTCAAAAGATATGATATAGCTATGGTACACAAACATGAAAATGCATCATCAAGATGCGATATCTTTGTTAATTTAATTGTCATATTTTAGAGCTATAATTTAGCCTTTACATTTAAGTAACTTTTTTCATTTAGTTTATATTTATGTAATTGTTTTGAAAGGATTAGTAGATACACATTACACCTTATAATTTTATCGTTCCAACATAATTAAGAAGAAATTTAAATTTATGTTGAAATATCTCAATAAATTAAACAAAAACCAAATTAAAGGTAATGTTGTGAGCTTAGAATTAATAATTAATTGTAGATGGTGAATGAGTAACAACGTGCACTAATGAAAACCTAATACAATCCTTAATGTAATTGCATTATAATGAATGTAAGAATCATTTTTTGTTATTGCCATTTATCATGATTCAAGATAAAGACCCAAAATAAACCTTTCATTTCATTTCATGAAATAATTAGATTACATAATTAAGGATTAGGATCTAATAATATAGGATGAATGCTTAATAAAATAACTTTTTTTTTGAGTTAGAAGTATGATTTAATAAAATTAGCCTAAAGTATATAAGCTTAACTTAATTGGATAATAAAATATTGAAATGGAACCTTAATTATTTAGTAAATTCTATTCTGTAAACAACAATTTTAGTGATGTGCATCGAGATACAACCCAACACATAGATAAACTTGAAGAACTCAGTTTAAGATGCTTAGTAAAATTCTGTATTTGTGGAGAAGCTTATATGACATTGGTTGTGGAGGTGTTATGGGAGGTATTTTGACATTAACCATATCATTTGAGTGACCACCAAGCAAGATGAAGGTATTTATGATCAATCGATGATTGTTGACTTAGCTTTATGCTGTTTAAGTTGTCAATTACTTATACATTTATGTTTTAGAAAGTAAATCAGTTGTGAAACTATCGGCAAGTGAATCAATCATGCAAGTGCATCAATCATATAAGGGCGATATAATAGTAAGTAGGGCTAACTTTTAGACTATAGTAAATTTAATATAAGAAATTGAATTGTAGGTATTTAGAACTAATTAAAGTAGTAAATTTATTTAACACTAGAACTAAGGATGAACTAGAAGTAACTCTATGTTATTAAAGCAAAAGATCATGATTTTGTTATCTTTTAAATTATTAGATTTATGCCATTTAGATATATTAGAGTTCGATTAACTAGGTTTTGATTAAATCACTAGAACCTACTTCCTTGTCAAGTCACTAAAGTTTTGTTTATAGTAAGAAAATTCCTCTTGAAGAGCTATCCAATTGTATTAGGTAAATAGCTATTTGCTTTAGTAATCTAGTTACTTTAGTTGAATTCATGGTCTGAACATATGTTTGTGTCCCAAATCATGATTTGAACTACATGAAGTAGCAATTCAATTAAAATTGTATGTATATGTTTCAATTAACCAATTCATAGGTCTGATTCATTCAAACTGTTAAATCTCTCTAGAGTATCTAAGGTTCTAATTCACGTAAAATTTGTTGTTTTGACAAAAACTATAAGAGCAATGATTTAGAATAATAAAAACTCCAAAAATTTAATTCCATTATATATATAATACTCAATTCATCACAACTCATCAAACTAATCACAATCTCATTAAATTATATTTAGCTAATGATTTCAATAAGAAAATTTTTGTTGGTGAATTTTAGGAGTTGGAAATATCTTACAAAGATAAGAAAAATACTTGATACCGGAGCCAGTCTGATGTGGCCACTCCGATGCCTAAGTCAGTAAACATGAATGAAAAGGGTAAGTAACAAGGTTAAGAGTTATCGGATGTCTCTTATAGAGTTTCATTTTCGTATTTATAGGAGATTATCATGTTTGAAGGAGTAGTTATTAGAATGACTATTAAGATACATGGAAGCTTATTGATTAGACACCTTCCCTAAGATGTAGGAAGAGTAGGTAGTTATGTAATATAATCTTGCTTGTGATAACTGTTTACACCATGAACTTGAATTCAAATCAGCAATGGATCTATGTTACTTGGCATAGTGTTAAGAATATCAATTACTCGGTAAGGTGTCGAGAATATAGATTATACGGCTTATCAATAGATGATTGGATGAGTAAGACGGGTAGATGAAAACTGACTATTAACATTCCCCCCACAACTACCATGTTAGAGAATTTGACAAAGGGAGTAATACAAATGCTCTAAAGACCGAATGGGGAGCAGTTCTTTAAATGTTGAGCAAGATAGAAAGCACGATGGTTTGCATCCTAATCGAAAAGCTGCAACTTTCAAATTCCTGCTTGTTCAAGAACCAAAAAGTAGGTGGTACAACACCTGCAGCCTTAATCATCATTTCACTACAGGCCTAATAACTATTGGAGAGTTATCAATTCTTGGATTTTCATCTTAAAACATGCATCAACAATTTGCACCACTATCAAATCAATGCATCATTACCGTAAGAAAGAAATTTGCAGTTATGAGGATAAACTGTCCGTATTTAAAGGACTCTTCAAAATTAGAATTCGTTTTTGTTCAAAGTCACAAACAAATTATCTTGCTTTCTTATCTTCACTCTTAAGTTCTTTAACTTTTATGATACCATTCTTCATAACCATTTAGGTATGGTTCACAATATCATCTTAACTTGTTCTCTTCGATCATGAAGTAATGGAAATTGGGGCTACTTCTCGCCCCCAAATAAGGAGTGAGGCAGTGTACTCTTTTAGTAGCTTAGCCGACAATATTGAGGAAAGATGAGATAAACTCACCTAGATAAATGCTTTTGTTGTAGATAATTATCCCAAGGACAAAGAAGGGAGATCCTTGGTGAGATATCTATATAACAACATAGCCTACTTCCGACTCTCTAAATGGAACTACTAATTTTGCTGACAGAGTTCTTATCATGAAATATAACCAATACTGGCAAGATCTTCTTGGAACGTGGAATCTGCGAAGACCGAGAAAGGAAGAAAGGGTATGTTTCCTAAGGGGGTGCGAAATTCCATATATACCTGAAATATTTAGATTTTGGGTTGTGCTTCTATTTCTTGGCTCTTGTGAAGGGCTTCTTCAATTACCTTAAAGTTGCGTCGAGTATGTTCTTACCTAATACATACCAGCTTCTAGGGGCTTTTGAGATAGTTTGTGAAGAAGTTGAAGTCAGGGTTACTGATAGGAATCAAACCCTTGGATTGATCACGTGTAATTAAGCTAGAGGACTCCAAGGACTTGTTTAGAGAATATTGGCTTGAAACTAAAGCCGAGATGAGGATTTCTATGTCAAACTGATCTCCTGCCGACCTAAGCCTCAGGTCCTTACTTGTATTAAATTCGCCCTTGATTAGCAGCAATGCTCTATCCTATAAGACATCCCAAGAATAGCTGAGGCAAGTTCCCAATTCAACCAATGGCATCCGACCATGAATTAAGCTAACTTCTTTTTAAAACCAATTGGTCCCCAACTTAGTCTACATCAAGTCAGCCCCTAACTGGCAGTGCTTTCTATTTGCTTACTTTGTATCATAGTTGCAATATTTATCCATTGAGCGACACATGTCTTTTGATACAACATTCCAAAATGATTCCTTCTTTTTCTATACTGAATATTTTTTTGTCTCTTTTACCCTTTTCTAGTATGTTTCATGTAATCTAATTGTAGAATATACCTTTTTTCTTTTCATATATATAAAGTAACTTTAGTAGACGGGTATATAAACCCCCATTTGTTTGTATGCAGACAAATATCATCAATATCAGATTATTTAAGTATCCTTTAAGTAACCTTAGTGTTCTCGTTACTCTTCAACTCTTATTTATTCTATTTAGTAAGGAGTAGTGGTGAGTGACCTTTCAATTTGGATCGGTGTGTCATATCCGTTTGGTAGCTGCCTGGGTTTTGCTTGCTTTTCTTCTCTCTTTTTTTTTTGGTTCATTTTGTTGTGGTACCTCTCCATTTGTTTAACCTAGGAGATACATCCACTTCGCTGGTGTTAGAATACGGTTCTGAAAGGGAGTGTATGAAGTTGCAGTAAAGTTTTGGTTTGCTTTATCATTAGTGGCTATTGTATTCCTTTTGTAGCTATTGTAGTGTGTTTGTGTGATAGGAAGTGTGGTTTTATTGTTACTCTATTTTTCATTATGAAAACAAAGCAAGTTTGTTTCTATTATGTTTGAGTGACTATTGGGTATTAAGATTGTTAGTAAGTTGTTAATTTGTATAAGAAATATTATACTATGTTCGATTCGAGTGTTCAGGGTTTTATCAGAGATTAGAGTTGTAGTGCTCAACTTGGTTATAGTCATAATGATAATAACACCCTAAGATCCATTGATGACAAACTTGACAGACTCATAAACCTTATTGAGAGTCTAGTCATAATGATGTAAGTTAACAGGCAATTAGCCTAGGGTATGTTGTAGCAAAATCAACTTGAAAATATTCAAGAGGGGTTATGGCCAAGCTGGCCGAGCCTATCACCCAGTTTGACCCCTCCGAGTTAGAAGAGCTGTTAGATGAAGACTGGAGTTAGAGGGGATTAAGGAAGATGATGAGGAGTTGGATGTTGAAAAGTTTAGAGAGGAAGAAGAAGATGATGACTATTACCGAGCATAAGGATGAGGACGCCGAGGACTAGATAATGTTAAGGCTCAAATCTTACCTTTTAGTGGAAGTGTAGATGTCAATGAGTACTTAGAATGGGAAGAGAAGGTTGAGAAGGTATTTGCCTACTATGGGTATACAGATATTATTAAAGTCCAACTTGCTACACTAGAGTTTACTGGGTATGTGATAATGTAGTGGAAAAATCTGAACGCAGCTAAAACAAAGGATGGAAGATGAAGCTTTAGAACTAGGGATGAGATGAAAAGGTTGTTAAGAGGAAGATTTGTACCTAAAAATACCTACAAGATACGTTTACAAAGTTGTAGAAGCTTTACTAAGGAAGTTAACCTATTGATGATTATGTCAGACTTTTAGATGCTTATGATCCAAGTCGACGTAAAAGAATTAGAAGTACGTTCTGTATCAAGGCTTAATTCTAGACTTAAATTTAAGATTCGTAACATTGTAGAAGTGCAAAGGTTTTATACCTTAGAAGAGGTGATTAAAATAGCTTTGAGGGTTGAAAAACATAGGAGAAATGTTCCTAACCAACTTCGGCCAACATTCTCTCGAGCCCTTGTACTACGTTGACTTGTTCAAGTAGAGTCGAGGAGGCCAGACAGGGTTGAGGATAAGAATGATCGATCTAATGAAAGTTGAGCAAGCTAACAGAACTAAGTAGGTCAACCAAGTTTAGTTAAGGTCGAGTTGAGGTTAGGCCAACCTCGAGAATATATGGAAAGGGTAGACCTTTGAACGGACGACTAGTGAGGTGACGTACTTTAAATGCTTAAGTTTTGGATACATGGTTGCTAAGTTTCCAAATTGACGAATCATGGTACTCCGAGGAGATATAGTGGATATCACTAATGAGAGTGAACTCAAGGAGGAAAAGGATGTTGGAAAACTCGAAGCTGAGGAGGAGGAGGAGACCTGTATCTATGTAGACTAGAGAGAAGTGATGACCCTAGTCCTAAGATGAGCCCTAAGTTCCTTACTGAACTTTGAGGAGGACTAGAGGGAGAATTTATTCCATACTAAGTGTACCATTAGAGGCCAATTATGCACAATCATTTTGGATGGAGGAAGTTGTACTAATGTTGTTGCATAATCCTTTATGTAAAGGTTGGGTCTACCAACCTTAAAGCATCCCTGACCTTATAAGCTACATTGACTTCATGATAAGGGTACTTTACATGTCACTAAACAAGTGACCATATTGTTTAGTGTTAGGAATGTATATAGGGATAAAGTAGTGTGCGATGTTGTCCTTATGGGAGCTTCATATTTATTACTTGGATGATCTTAGATGTTTGACCGACGTGTTACTTACTATGGGTATAAGCATACCTATGCTTTTATTAAAGATGGAAGGAAGATTGTGTTATAACCCTTAACCTCATCCTAAGTGAATGAGACCCATAATCAACTCACTCGAGCCAATAAGAAGACTTTGGTTATGAGCCGAAGAGAGCTCCAATCTGCTGAGAAAGCTGATAAACCAATGTTCCTGTTGGTTAGGAGATTGTTGGAGATGAAGGAATTAGAGAATGTACCCAAAGAGATTTGAAGCTTTCTAAATGAGTTTTCCAACCTGTTTTCCGAAGAATTGCCTAAAGGACTGCCTCCAATCTGAGGCATAGAGCATTATATTGATTTGCAGCTAAGAGTCGCCCTGTCGAACCGACCTACATACAAAATGAACCTTGAGTAGGCTGCTGAGATGAAGAAAAAGGTAGATGAGCTCATAGAACGAGGATATGTGAGGGAGAGCATGGGCTCTTGTGCGGTACTAGCTTTGGTTGTTCCAAAGAAAGATGGTTTATGGCATATGTGCATTGATAGCTAAACAATCAATCTGATTACTATTAAGTATAGATATCTAATATTGAGGCTCAATGATATGTTGGATGAGCTTCAAGGTACGAAGATATTTTCAAACATTGATCTGCAAAGTGGCTATCATCAAATTCGTATAAGGCTAGGAGATGAGTGGGAAATTGCCTTCAAAACTAGGTACGGACTCTATGAATGGTTGGTTATGCCATTCGAACTTACTAATGTACCAAGCACATTCATGCGGTTAATGAACCATGTAATGCGCCCTTTGATCGGGAGATGTGCAATCGTGTATTTTGATGACATGCTGATATATAGTGCTGACTTAAACAACTATGTTTAACATCTCCATGACGTATTTGACATATTATGAACTAAGAAGTTGTATGGGAATGTGAAGAAGTATACGTTTTGCTAGAATAAGGTGGTTTTCTTAAGGTTTGTTGTACTAGGGGAAGGAATTCGAGTAGATGAGGAAAAGATCCGAGTTATTTTAGAATGGCTGACATTGAAGAATGTCATTGAAGTTCGAAGTTTTCATAGCTTAACTTCTTTCTATAGGCGATTTAATAAGGACTTCAGTACAATAGCCACCCCCATGACTGATTTGACGAAGAGGAGTGAAGGATTTAGGTGGAATGATCGAGCTAAATAGAGCTTTAGAGAGATCAAGATAAAACTAACCTCGATGCCTGTCCTTTAACTACCAAATTTTGACAAACCTTTTGAATTAGAATGCGATGCATTGGGAGTGGGAATTGGCATTGTGCTGATGGAGGAATAATGACCTGGCGCTTACCATAATGAGAAAATTAGTGGTTCTGCCTTGAACTATTCTGTATATGAGAAGGAGTTGTACTCCCTTTTCTAAGCCCTTACTATTTGAAAACACTATTTATTGCTATGAGAGTTTGTTATTTATATAGACCATGAGTCTCTAAGGCATCTTGGAAGTTAGAACATGCTTTTAAAGAGGCAAGCCAAGTGGTTAAAGTTTATGGAAGGGTTCTTATATGTCATTCAGCACAAGAAGGGAAGCATAAATGTGGTTGTCGACACTACGACGGCAAACTCTACTAACCACTTTACAAACAATTATTGGGATTCTCACTCATTACTGAGCAGTATGCTAATGAGCCTCACTTTGGTTTTGTTGTTGAACAGTATCGAAAAGGAATAGTTATTGGAGGATATTATTTTAAGGATGACTATCTATTCAAGGACCGTAAACTATGTATTCCAAACTACTTCACGTGTGAGCTATTGGTTAGGGAAGCTCACAGTGGTAGACTTTTAAGCCACTTTGGGGAGGTCAAGATAGCCAATCTATTGAAGGATAACTTTTACTGGCCAGGTTTGGCTAAGGATGTCTATAAGGTAGTTGGTAGTTGTGAAGTGTATAAGCATGCTAAGAAGAAGAGAGATCCCTATGGAGAGTACATGCCTTTGTTGACACCAACCTTACCTTGGCTCGACCTCAGCATGGACTTGTCTTAGGGTTGCCCTGAACATCCCGAGGGAAAGATTCTATCTTTGTTGTAGTAGACCATTTCAGCAAGAAGATGTACTTCATTCTATGCCATCAAACTAATGAAGCTTTATATATTGCTTATTTGTTTTTGCAAGAGGTTGTTCAACTACATGGAGTACCGAGGACAATTGTCTCAGGTCGGGATACAACATTTTTGAGTTATTTTTGGAAGACTCTTTGGAGAAAACTTGGGACTAAACTTGTATTCAGCTTTAGTAACCACCTTCAAATTGATGGCTAGACCGAAGTAGTGAATAGGACATTAGGCAACCTACTCAGAGCTATTGTGGGAAAGAACTTAAGGGATTAGGACTTGTGCCTACTAGTTATGGAATTTGCATACAACTGAACCATCCACAGCACCATTGGAAGGACACCATTCGAGGCCGTCTATGGCCTTAATTCGAAAATTCCCTTTGATATGATTAATACCCCAATAGTTGCTAAAGAAAGTCAATCTAGAGTTGATTGGGCCCAAGAATTACAAGTGCGATATGAGTTTGTATCTAAGAAGATCACTAAATTCAATCAAAGACAACAAGAGATTAGTAATCGAAGCTACTAGACTTAGTATGGATTCACCTCAGCCAAGAGTGATTCTTGTACTTAAGATAGAGTAAACTATCTCCTCCAATTGATGGCCTATTTAAGGTCTTAAAGAAGATTAACCGTAACGCTTCTTAGATCGAGTTGCCTGATGACTATGGTATCTCCTTTACCTTCAATGTATCTAACCTAATTCTTCACTAACCAATGGAAGAAGACCTTGCAAGTGCCCTAGAAGAAAGAGCAGAGACTACTTTAGATTTTTGGACAAATCTCTCTAACCCCTAAGCAGATGATAGGAATCAACCTCCTGGACCGATCACGTATAGCCGAGTTAGAGGACTCTAGGGACTTGCTCAAAGAATATTAGCCTGAAAATAAAGCTGAGACGGGGATTCCTATGTCGAACTGATCTCTTACTGACCTGAGCCTCAGGTCCTTACTTATGTTAGATCCACCCTTGATTAGTAGCAATGCTTTATCCTAGAAGATAGCCCAATAATAGTCGAGGCAAGCTCTCGATTCGACCAATGGCATCCCGAATCAAGCTGACTTCTTTTTAGAACCAATCGGTCCTTGACTTAGTCTAAATCAGGTTAGCCTCGACTACTAGCACTTTCTATTTCACCTACTTTGTATCATATTTTTAATATCCAGCCACCAAGTGACACGTGTCTTCTGACACAATATTCCATAATGATTACTTCTTTTTTCATATTGAATATTCTTTGTCTTTTTTACTCCTTTTTAGTATGTTTTATGTAACCTATTTAGGTTTTAGCATAACAAAGCTTGCACTGTCTTTTCGCACTTAGGTGCACAGCGTGCCATTGGTGTGTTCGGGAATTGTCCTTCTTTCTTTTCTTTCCCCAATTTCTCTTCTTCGTCCACTTATTTAAGTTTAAGTTTAGTAGTGATGGGATTCAGCTAGTGGGGCATTTATAACGACCCAACAGTATCGTTGTCGTGATAGGTCGCCGTGTACCGTATAAAGGTCTATTATCAACCCCCTTGCTGATCATAGGCCTTTCATACGACACACAAGGCTCCTTCCACTCTACGTTACCACTAGGCCCATAAAAAGTAATATAGAGCAATTTAACTAAAATTACTTCTATGTTATAAATTAACTAATTGTATGGGCTCATGAGAACCACACCAAAACAATATTACAAACGAATGCAATTCATAACGGAACTGCATAAAATCTAAGTTATGCATAAATATATATAAAGTATCTAAATATCTATAATCTATTACAAAATGTCCTCTTCGCTCTCTGATCGCTCCAACCCGTCTCTACCCGAGACTTACCACGGGCATGCCTCGGCCCGGATTGACGAAGAGGTTCTCCTGCACCAACAGAAATCTATAGGGGAGTAAGCTTACGCTTAGTGAGATAAATACCCTCATCTGTACCATACGACAGAAATTTATTAGATGCACAATCATATGAATGCATGAACAAACAGTATGCCATACAACGCATGCAGTGACCTAGGAACTGCATATGACTCAGAATTTCGCCCCCTGAAGTCGGGGTTTGGAGATAATTAACCGACCCAAACCAAAATCCGGGTTCTAGACCTTGGGTTTTATTTCATTTGCACTATCGTGCTCATACCAAAACAAAACTCTACATATATACATATATATATACTTCCTTCACCAAAATCAAACTGTATCCTTTAAAAATCCCAAGTCTAGCGGTGTGGTGGCCTCCGCAGTCTACAAACACACGCCCTAAGCAGAAGCCACAAGACTCGGCCCCTCGCCGACGGTTGGCGTCTCCTAGCGCCTAATAAGCCCATCAGCTTAAGATAGAGACTCAATATATATGATGGCATAGCTAGTGCCCAATCTTGCAGGAAACTCGTATTCCTGTGAGTCCCTTCCCATCTTCTGCGTGAAGCGGCAGTCGGTGTTATCCGTATGCAATATGGGGAATGCATGATTCATTTTGAGTTCTTAATCATATAAGTGATTAACTTGATTTTCAGGGTGATCAACCAATTTCATTCCATACAATTCACAAGTATATATATTCATGCAAACAATTCCCAATTATTATATATAATTAACAAGTCATCACACTCATCCATAATTTCATACACATGCATCTCCCATATCCCACAAGCATCCAATTTATAAATATAAGATTAGGTGCATCTAATTTACAAGCACAATCAAGTAAAGAGTCATCGGGAATTTACTCACTCTGCCATGTGGTTCAATCAAAGTAGTCTGGAGGCAAGTCGTCTCCGAAAACAGTGTCCCCTGGTCATTGAAATAATTTTTATAAGGAATTGAAGCAAACTTAAGAAACTATGTAAATTTTTCTTAAGTTATATTCTTAGCTAGTTCTCGGAATTTTTCCGGTTTTTACCTAAAGTTCAATCGCGTATAACTTTTTCGTTTTAAATCCGATTTTTATGATCTTATAGTCAATCTTCATCGTTTTCGAGTGTACTTTAACGTGGTAAGGTTAGATTTTCGAAATGAGGTATGCAATTCTGTTCATGGGTCAGAACAGTAGCGTTCCTCATGTGTTGGAGTGTTTTTGGGCCTTGTTTGGTAAATGGGCTTTTGATAGCTTGAGGAATCCTTTGGGCCTTTGGATTTTATCCTAAGCTTAAAATACTCCTTGAGATCAGATTTACAACTTTGATTTATATTCCTAAGGCTAACAACCACTTCTTGGGCCCTTTAGTGAGCTTAAGTTATCAAATGAGCTTGTTTTTAGTTCAAACTAAGGTTCATGACTTTGGTGGGCTTATGGGGCCTTAGGTAGATTTCTTATGGGCTTCAAAGCAACCTTTCTTAGTTCCTTAAGGTGCTGATCAGATTTTTATTGAAGGCCCATCCTAGAGTTTTAGGCTTGTTTTGGGAGTTTTAAGCTCGGTTTTGAGTTTTAGGCTTTATATGTCTACTATACTTGCTTTAGTTATTCTTTTCACTTTGTTCTTTTGCTTTTATCATATTTTTAGGCCTCATTTTCCCATGTTCCAGATCTGCTCATGTTGGTCCTAAGGGGTCATCACTTGGTTTTTCAACTTGTTTCATTATTTCCTTAAGTTTAGGGGATAGATTATGCACTTAACTACTTGTGTATAAATCTTAACTTAAGTTCCCTTCCATCAAATGATCCTTTAACTCATGCTCCACATAAAGAAATAAAAGATCTTATACTTCATAAAACCTCCATATCATAGCTCATGCCATACAAGGTTGATTTCTTCATAAAACTTCATGTGATGGATTTTTCCTTAACTTAAGTCTAGTTTTGAGCATGTTTAACTAAATGGAAACAAAATCAACATTCAAATGATCATGGAACCTTCACGTCCAGCATGCTTACCCTTCATCAAAGTTCTCATTTCAAGATTTCCTTAGCTTAAAATCTTCCATTCAAAGCATTAAACAAATGTCCATACAAAACACCAACTTTACATGCTCATATTTCAACTTCATGTAATGGTTTTAGGGTTTGTTTCTTAAAACGAATTTTTGTGCTATAACAACTCAAACCTTACTCATATCTTCAAGAAATCCAAGTCTTCTAACATAAATATTAATCCACACATCACAAGAATCACTTACTCGTCCTTAACGCAAAGTTTGGTGGTTGTGCACTAAGGTTCCTCTTAAGCCTTTAACTTTGCTTCCTCCTTTTTGCTTACCTTTTTGAAACCCGAATTCTTTGGTCTTTTGGAAAGGGGTTTATGAAAGATTCTAATGGTCTTAGATGATCTTAAATGATGAAAGAAAATGGCACATGAACAAAGAAAAAAATGCCGTGAGTTGAAGCTTCAAAATGGAAGAAAATGGATTTTGTGGGGTAAAGTTGTTTCCCCTTTTTATGTTTGTTTTAAAAGAGAGAAAGATGAAGTGAAAGTGAGATTAAAAGTGAGAGAAATGGGGAGGAGTGCAGCCGGTTGGAATGAAGAGAGAAGGAGTGTTTAAATGCCTTGAAAGTATTGTCTTAAAGCTTACAAAAAGTCAACAATTGCAACTCTTGATGATGTAAGCATTAAGGGATGAATAGTGATGTGTAAGAGGAAGTGATTGATGGGTGAATGACAAATGCATGGCCCCCCCTTTCTCCCCTTTTTAGATCTGCCATGTGAAGTCTTTTAATGGCATGGAGTGGTCTTGTCACCTTTATTAAAGTTAAGCTCATGATTTCTTGTGAAAATTTGTCCATATGTAGTATAAGTGAAGAGGTGATAAGGAAATTGTCTTATCACTAGATTTTGATAAGTTATCAATTGATAAATGATTCCAACTCTCAATTGATAAGTTATCTAAGGTGATTGGTTGATCTACTTATTTATGGTGTAAGGCTTATGCATGAAGATAAGGGCATAGCCTTATAGAAAATTGTTTTAGGATTTTCATCTTACATTGTTTTGTGATTTATGATTTGATTTTTATAGAATTGTGAAATTTTATAAAGTTGAATAAAATTATTCAAACTAAATTATCGATTAATTATTTATGGTTAAAATTCCTTAATGGTCTTAAGGTTTAGGGTTTTAAGTAGCTTTAGAGCTCGCAGTTCTTCAAGCTCGGGTTTTATCGACAATTAGCTTTTGAATTGACAATTGGCTTTTGAATTGTAAAAATTTAATTTGTTCCTAAATATAAACTTAAGTTTTTGGTTTAGTTGATCTTTAGGAACGTTCGGGAGGTACTCCTAAACAAGTCTTAGGCCTACTAAAAGTAGGGTTTACAGCATTGGTCATAGCCGAAATTCGTCGAAGGGAAAAATAAATAATATAAAGAAGAGAAAGAATGTGGTCATTAGAAGGAAGAACCGCCATAAAAATCTTCCTCGTGTATCATCTGTAGCAAAACTATGAACGGAAGCTAGCCCTTTTCTTGCAAAGAGTGGATTATGATCGGCGAATCGGACACAGAGGTAAGGAATGCGGGAAAGTGCGTTGCCTTGCTAAATAAATGCCTCAGGGCATAGCATAAAAGGTAGGACTTCGAGAACAAGAACAATTGTAAAATACCCCTTTTGTCTTTTCATACATGTAAAGTAAGCCTAGTGGACGGGTATATAAACCCGCATTTGTTTGTATGTAGATAGGTATCATCAATATCAGATTATTTAAGTATCCTTTAAGCAACCTTATTGTTCTTGTTACTTTTCAACTCTTATATATTCCCTTTAGCAAGGAGTAGTGGTGAGTAACCCTTCAGTTTGGATCAGTATGTTATGTCTAGCAAATTGTAGGCCAAGTAAGATTAAGTGGTGTATCATATCCATTCGATAGCTACCTGGGTTTTGCTAGCTTTTCTACTGTTTCTTTTCGGTTTGTTTTGTTGTTGTGCTTTTCTGTGTGTCTAACCTTGGAGATGTATTAACTACGTGTCAATTATTTCGATTTTTCTTCACGATTAGGAGGTAGCTTGACAGGTAGTACTTGTCACTACAAGGCACAGGCGGAAGTTCATAGATAGGTTAGAGTCTAAGATCCACAAGTAGTATGACAAATTTGTATCAATAGTATTTAATGAGGAGCTAGATCTTTGGACTTAATGGATTAAGCCAATTTGTACTAAAGATATAGATCTGATGTTGAATGATGTAATAGTGGTAAAGAAAATTCAAGAAAAGAGGAAGAAGAAAATGTTCTTTCAGGATACTGAGAGAATTATATGTTGTTATGAAAGTAGAGACCCAATCTTTTTTGAAAAAGAAGGTACGTGAATGAGTTACTATTGTGCCAAGTATAACCACAAGAGGAAGTTGTTCTTACGACTTGGGGGGAGAATTGTTACCTTTGAGCCTTACTTAGCATGGAGAATGTAAGTTTATTCTTTTCCCATGTTAATACTAACTTATTTGCTCATGTTATAGATATAGGTGCTGGTGAGGTAAATCTTGCTAAGCTATTGGACTAAGTTAAGCCCAAAAAATCAAAAGCTGACAAGAGGGTAGCTACAGTAGCTACTACCACTAAGCTTGCTACCGTGAAGAAAATGGTAAAAGAAGATACATCCAAGTGGGTGGCAGCATAGAAGAAGACCTCGTGGCTATGCGATAGGTGGAAGATGGGCGAGAGAATAGTGCTAACCGAAGTCCTTCATTCTGTAGAGCCTTCGATTGAAAATATTCAACCTTTTGTTGAGCTGAGAAAGGTAAGCCAAGATAGCCAACCTCATAGTGAGGGTAAAGATGCCATCGTTGTCAAGAGGTCGTCGTTGGTGTTAGAGGCAATGCCTAGTGTTGATGAGAGATCGAGAAAGGAACTCATTGGCCAATCACCTGCTAAAAGGTGTAAGGGTTTGGATTAGAGGACGAAGGAGGCAATACGGTCTAAAGCTCTTCGAATTACTAGTATCGAATTTGTCCCTAACAAGGAGGTCGGTGAGTATTTCATCCTATATTGGAGCTAAAATGTTTTGGATACAAACTCAACCCTAGGTGATAAGATAAAATCTTTAGCCTTGATGAAAGGAATTATTTGCCTAAAGGACAGCGAGATTACCAAAAAGGATGTCGATAGGGTCGGCGGTTGCAATAATGCCCATATTGCGGCCAAGTTATATGATGTCAATATCTGTAGTCATCTTTTTAACTATCAAATTAACTCAATTGATGATACTACTTTTCTTTTTTCAGATAAGCATCTACATTCTGATGGCTTTGGATGAGGTTGGTAAGTAAACTAAGAAGGTAAAATCCATAGAAGTCTTCATGTATTTTGTTGAGTCATTTCCGGTACTCATTATATTAAATGAAATTGTTACAAAAAATTGAGGTTGCATATAATGCATTTAAAGCCTAGACTGTTGTTGCTGAGAATATAAGGATAAGGGCTGAGATGGAGGTGAGAAAGCTCTAAGAAGACCTTACTGTCAAAAAGTTAGCACATACCCTTATTGCCAATTAAGTCTCGAGCTTGAAGGCTAAAATGAAAGAGTAGTACAAGGAGTCTGAAGGCCTAAAGGAAGAGTTGCAAAAGAAGAAAGAAGAGTATTGGGGGCTAGGCCAAACTCTTTGTAAGATGAGTGACTAGGAAGACAAGCTCAGAATGTAGATTTAAGAGTTTGAGACCAACAAATCAAACTTACAGTGTCATGTTGTTGAATTGGAGGAAACTGTAAGGAGAGGACCATCAATTGAATAGGCTCTTAATATAGTCACTTTTAGTTAGTAATATAAGAGACTTATACAGAAGAAGTTGTTGAAGGGGGTCCAAGCAGCAAGAGAGGAGATCCTAAAGCTTCACCCAAATTATGATCTCTCCTACCTTGACTTTGCTAACGTTGATGACAAAGTTGGCAGTGTTAACTGGGAGAATGACGATGAGGTAGGTGCTAAGATTGTTAATGACGGTAATGACGAAGCTCAGGTGGAAGATCTAAGGAAAGATGAAGAACGTCTATCAAAAGAAATCCCTTATGTATGGAAAGAAAAATCCATTAGCTTTAAGACCCTAAATGCCGAGAAAGAAGCTTATTTAAAGAAAGCCCCAGCCTTCGATTCAAAAATTACTTCTGCTGACTCTAAAGATAGGTCTTAGGATTTTCTTTGTATTCTTTGTTCATTGCTTTCTCTATTAGGCCAAGTGTTTATAATCAATACTTTATTGAATGAAAAGAACCTTTCATATTAGCTGCTTTGATTACATTTTATTTCACGTACTGTGCTTTTCTAGTATGTATGATGTATGTGTTTTATTTCGCATGTTCTTATTTGTTAGCATGTTTTATATCACACACTAAGTATATCTCAGCATGTTTTATTTCACGCACCTAATTGTTTCTCGACATGTTTTATTTCATATGCTGAATTATTTCTTGATATGCTTTATTTCACATACCCAATTTTTTCTCGACATGTTTTATTTCATACGCCTATTTCGTGCTTCTTTATAGACTTTGTCCATTAGCCATTTGAGGTTTAGATTAGCCATAATTCTTAGCTATAAGATTAATTTATGCAATTCGTTAACTGTGATAGGCTAGAACTTAGGTTAGTTTGTTTTCCATGCAGTTTAGAACTTATTAACTTAGTAATCATAAAAAGAACAAGAAACATTATAAGACTTAAAACATAATTCTCATAAAGAAAAACTGTAGTCTTACAAGCAAGTAGGCTGTCGCTTTACAAATGAGTGGAGATGAACATCATTTAACTAATCAATTGAAATATAATTTCAAATTCTCGGCATTCCATGCTCGAGGGATGTTAGATCCATCTAACCTTTCTAATCAATAGGGCCCTTTACCAATGACTTCTCGGATCCTGATAGGATCCTCCTAGTTCGCATCAAGCTTCCCTTAACTTACTCGTACACCAGTAACTTCCATCTTTCGATAAAGCAAATCTCTAAGTTGAAAAACCTTATGCTTTACTTTTTGATTACAATACCTTCCCGCTCTATGCTGGTGTGCTATGATCCTAACTCTTACAATATCTCAAATTTCATCAATAGTATCGAAATTCACCATTAATCCAACTTGATTAACCATCATGTCGAAATTCTGTGTATGTAGATTTGGCAAATCCAACTCAATCAGCAATACACCTTTCGTATCGTATGCTAACCTAAAGGAAATTTCCCCATTTGCAGTTTTGTGGGTGGTTTGGTACCTTCATAAAACATTCGGTAGTTCATCAGTCCATTTCCCTCTAACTTGATCTACTTTTTGTCTTAGGCCATGCAAAATGATCTTGTTTATGGCTTTAACTTGTCCATTCATTTGAGTGTGTGCTACAGACTTATAGTTGAGGTGAACGCCGTATTTCTTGCAAAATGTCCAGAACTTATTGATGTCAAATTGTGGGCCGTTATTTGTAATTATCATGTAAGGAACTTCAAATCTTGATATGATGGAACTGAAAATGAACGCTTTCACTTTCTGCTAGGTGATCTTCGTCATTATCTTGGCTTCTACCCATTTGATAAAGTAATCTACGGTAACAATGATGATAGGCTACATTACTCGGTTATAGGCACATTACTTGGCGACTCATGCTTTTGGCATTGAGGATAGTGCTGGACAACTTCCTTTGCATTTTCTCTCATAGTCGGCAAATAATAGCCGAGTTGCAATGCATGAACATACAATGTTTATCCTTTTACGTGGTTACTACATACACTACCATGTAGTTTGGATAATACCCTCTAAGCATCTCTTAGAGGAAGACATCCAAGATAGGGTTGTGATATGCCACATTTATATAGTTAACGATTAATTAGAGTTTAGTTAGCAGCTTGATAAGCCAATCTTCCTGCTCCTTTCTTGTCATCAGGAAGAGTACCGCCTTTTAGATAATCCATTAGAGGATCCATCTAAGATTCTTCTTTCAGGCAAAGAGCCAACTTATAACTTTGTGAAAGAGTGGATAAACTTTTTTATGGAAGAAATTTGACAAAAAGTTTGTCGCTCAATTCAAGAAATGCCATACTGGCTAATTTTGACAACTTGTTAGTAGCAATGTTCTTACTTTTTGGAATCTTATGGATGGAAAAATATTGAAACTCTTTTACAAGTGTTCATACTACTAACAGGTAGTGCTCATCTCTTCTTCCCTTGCTACGTAACTTCCTGTGACCTGATTCACCACTAATTATGAATAAGAGAACACTTAATGTTTCTCGACGCTAATTTCTTTTGCTAGTTTCAGCCAGTAATCAAAGCTTCATACTTTACTTCATTGTTACTAGTCGGGAATCTAAATTTTAAAGCGTAATGAACTTTGACATTATGGGGGCCTTGAAGAATTAGGCCTGCACTACTTCCTTCTTACATTGAAGAACCATCCATATAAAGGAACTAGATAGGTTTCAAAGCAAACTCTACGTTATCTTCTTCACTAGTGAACTTGGCTACAAAGTCTGTTAGCACTTAAGCATTCAGTGTCATTTTAGGTTTGTATCGTATGCTATGGGCACTTAGCTCTATAACATATTTCATCATCCTCCCAAAGGAGTCAGGCAGTTGCAATACTTGTCATAATGGCTAATTAGTGAGTACAATAATTTGGTGAGCTTTAAAATATGACTTCAATTTCCTTCTTGAGAAAACCACTGCCAAAACAAAATTTTCAATTTTCATGTACCAAAGCTTTAGCCTTTGCAAAACATGACTTACATAATAAATGGGTCGATGCTCTTTGTCATTAATTCGGATCAATACAGAAGAAAGAGCTCGATAGTTGACCAATAGATATAAATGTAAATTCTCTCCTGAAATACGTGTCGAGAGTATTGGTGGTGATGAAAGGAATTTTTTTGAGATTGCTTAAAGCTCTCTCGCAATTGTTGAACCATTTGAATTCCTTTGGATCCTTTATGATTTTAAAGAATTTCGTACACTTACACTTATCAGCACTTCTCGACACAAATCTATTGAGGGTGGCTATACACCCGTGGGTTCCTGCATTTCCTTGACCGTATGAGGGGATTTCATGTTCCTTATCACTTCAATCTTTCTTGGGTTGGCCTTAATGCTGCACCGAGTAACCATATATCCTAAAAATTTTCCTAATGTTGTACTAAAGATGCATTTCTATGGGTTGAGTTTCATGCTGTATCTCTTCAATGTAGCAAATATCTCACCAAGGTAGGTAAGATGTTGATCCTCCTTCATACTCTTCATAATCATATCGTTGACATATACTTCGACGTTTCTATGAATTTGGGGTTTAAACATCTTGGTAACAAGTCTTTGGTAGGTTGCACTGGCGTTTTTTAGCTTAAAGGGCATTACCGTATAATAATTCATTCCAAAATTGGTAACAAAAGACGTATGGACTCCATCCTCCTTATCTATCTTGATTTGGTTGTAACCAAAGAAAGCTTCCATAAAAGAAAGTAATGCTTATCTAGCTGTTGCATCTACCATCTGATCAATTTTCAATAGTAGTAAACAATCCTTAAGATAGGCTTTGTTGAGATCCGTGAAGTCTATGTACATTCATCACTTGTCGTTAGACTTCTTAACTAGCATACAATTGGATAGCTAAGTTGGATAAGGCTCTTCCCTGATAAATCTTACTTTCAATTACTTCTAGACTTCTTCCTCTATTACTACTTATCTCTCTAATGCAAAATGCCTCTTCTTTTGTTAGACTACCTTTACATTTAAATCAATCTGGAGCTTGCATAACATAACTTCTCTTAGAATACTCGGCATATCTGAAGGGGACTATGCAAACATGTTAAAGTTAGCTTGTAAGAAGTTAATTAAACTTTACTGAATATTTGCTAACAAGGATTTCCTAATCCTCGTTGTTTTCTCAAGGTCATTTCTCAATGAAATTTCCTCAATATTACTCTCGGCATTCTCTATGCCAACTGACTTGCTTTCCGAATAGGTGTTCACCTAAAATACTTCTTCTTGTCTTAAGGCCTTTATACGTAAGGACCTTGCCAATTACTGATCCCCTTTGCACATATCGCTCCCATAGAAGTAGGGAACTTGGCTCTAAGATGTGTAATTGAAGGGATAATGCTGAATAGATGTTGACATGGTCATCCCATTATCATGTTGTATAAGGACCAACATTTGATGATGATGAAGTCTACTTTATCCTCTATGACATGCTTAACATCGTTGATCTGTATTGGCAAATAAATTACTCCAGTTACTTAAATTGGTTAGTTATTGAAGGCATATAGATGATGCTTGTAAGATCTTAGCTATGCCTTGATCTTGGGTCTCATTTGGTCGAACACATACTAAAAAATGATATAAACTGAACTTCTTGTGTCAACAAGAATCTTCTTAACTTTGAAGCTTGCAACTCTTGCACTGAAAACTAGTATATCATCATGTGGTCTCTAAATACCTTGAAAGTCATCGTCCGTGAAATAAATTATGTTATTGATCTTGACCTTCTTACCTTAGATGTTGCAAACGTAATTTTTGGCATTCGTCAACCTTGAAGAGCTTGACTGGCCTATAGTAGGTTGATCGACAATGGTGGTGATTACTCTATTGGGTGCTTTGTTGGGACTTGCATCCCTTGTATATCTCCTGGCCATAGTTAGTCAAGTATCATTCTCTTGTTCCTCATGTCTCCTCTAGGACGGCCTCTTGATATTTTTAGCATCTTGCGCTAGGAGTTTTCGCAAATGCCTATGTTGAATCACATCTTCGATTGCACTCTTAAGTTATATGCACTCATTTGTGTTATGACCCTTGTCACAATAGAAGTCATAGTACTTGTTGGAATTTCTCCTCAAAGGATTTCCTCTTATTCTTTCTGGCCACTGTAGAACGCTTCTCTGTTCACATAGCTCCATCAATATGTCCAAAATTGGACAATTGATGGGTATGTAGGATGAAAATGTCAGAATCCTTGGTCTTTTTCTCTTGGTATTTGAACTTTGATCATCATCTGAGCAGAGTATATCCTTCTTACTTTTTTTATCTCCTCTATTCTGATTGACTTCTTGTAAGGCCTTTATGTTATCCTCCTAGTGGATATATGAGGTGGTTTTAACCTTGAACTTGGCAAAATTTTCTAGCTTGTTCCTTGCAAGAGACTTTAAAAAGTCTCCATGAGGCTTAACTCCATCGATTACGATGTTGAGGACCATGCTTATATCCAATTCTAGGATTTAAATCATCTCAACCATAAACTTGGCTAGGTAATCTCTAATTGATTCATTTGATTTTTGTTTAATTGTATTAAGGATTGAAGAATCCTTAATAGGAAGTTTACTTGCAAGGAAGTGTTGAAGAAACACTTCTACTAATTCATCAAAACAAGAAATGGTGTTTAGTTTTAAGTATTTGAACCATGTGCTGGCTGTATTCCTTAGAGTTGAGGGAAAAGCTTGACAAGATATTGCATGACTTAAACCATGCAACTTGACTAATGTATGATAATACTCCAGGTGGTCTTTAAGGCCCTTTGTTCTATCATAAGTTTAAAACTGTAGTAGCTTGATGTTTCAAGGTATCACTTCTTGCAAAATCTCTAAAATAGAGGGACTCTTCTTGATTTGAAATTGCTTGGTTGTTACAATAAGGGTGATGATATGCTAGGGAGCCATGTAGTGTACTTGCTATGGTTTCTTGCCTTTGTCATTCTTTTTGAAAGTAGGAACCAAGGGTCCTATCGTAACCTTATCTTGCTTTTTTGCTAACTCTGGTAAATAAATCGAATCATAACCATTATCACCATAGTGATTGCTATGCTCTTTGTTCTGATTTGCATGAATACTATTATAAAGGAGGTTAAGGATCTGTTTATGTTTTTTGTTTAACTCCAAGTTTTCCTTGGCCAAATCAAGGCAAATTTGCTTGAGTCTAGCTAGTTGGTGCTCATCAATATACTTACTCCTCCCTTCAAGGTATTGGGAAGAAGTGTCAGCACCTGCACTTTTAGTCATTCTAGTCTTAGCCATGTAGGTGTGTTTTAAAAAAAACAAACGGCACTAAATTTTGCTGGTGAATTTTGGGGGTTAGAAATATCTTACAAAGATAAGAAAAATGCTTAATACTGAGGCTAGTTCAGTACGGTCACTCTGATGCCTAAGTCAATATGTAGGAATGAGAAGGGTAAAGTAAAGAGGTTAAGAGTTATCAGATGTCTCTTATAGAGTTTCATTCCCATATTTATAGGAGCTTGTCATGTTTAAAGGAGTAATTATTAGAATAACTATTAAGACATGTGTAAGTTTGTTGATTAGATACCTTCCCTGAAATATAGAAAGAGCAGGTAGTTATGTAATACAACAGTACTTGTGATAATTATTTGTGTCATGAACTTGAATTCAAATTAGCAACGGATTTGTATTACTCAACGTAGTGCCGAGAATGTCGATTACTCGATGAGGTGTCGAGAATATAGATTACATAGCCTGTTGGCAAATAGCTGGTCAAGTAAGAAGGGTAAACAAAAACTAACTATCAACAAAAACAATATAATCCATTGATATATGTAAGAAAGGATTGGAGAAAAACTCAATAAATTCATTGATAGAGGTATGAAAGAAATGGGCAAATTTCAGAACATGTATATGAAACTCTATCCTAAATCCTTAGAGAATACGTAATGAAATATGTATTTCAACAATTGAGAAATTCAAAACTATATTAATTATAATATGTTTAAGTGAAAAATCTACTACAATGAGACTACTCAATAGAAAATGTAAAGAAACTATCAAAAGAAAATGGGTAAACGCTACCAAATTGGCCTCTACTATTTATAGAAGAGGTTGTGCCATTAAGATAACTTAACAAAGCCATTCAAATAGTATTGTTGTGTTGTCAATTTAGGCTTAGGGATTAAATCCATTTAGATGATGTAGGGATGTTGTCTAGATGAACTAACAATCACTACTAATCTCTTAAACTCAAGCTCAAGCTCCAAGGGCAACAAAGTCCTATGATTTTGTTTAATGGTTCTCATTCAAATGGTACAACCAATGTTTCTAATCTCCTTGACATCTTTCGAGCCATCCAAGTGAGGTAGGTTAGGCATTTGAGTGGGGCATCAACCTTCTAATCACTTCATGTTTGTAGGAGGCACCTAAATGGACAAAGGGAGGTGTCTAGAATGCCTTGAATTTTTTGCACAATTTAAAACATATACTTAGACTCCACTTTTCTTTTTTTTTTTTAAAGTTTTATGCAGTTGATCCTTTTAACATGTATTTTCTTTATTTTCATTAATTTTCACTTTAAGAACAAAGGAAAATACATGTGAGTGTTGCTATTGAGTTGTAATAATATGCAATTTATATGTCATGAATTGCCCTTACTTAAAGCCTTACTTATCTTTAAGTAAATCTAAATTGTTACTTTCAAAACAAATTTCAGTAAGGACAAGCACACTCTAAATTACGCTACAACTAGTGTTGTCTCCTGTATTACTTGTGTAATTCTTTTAAAGCACATGTGATATGTCTTATTCTCTTAAGTGTAGTCCGCTTTCATTAAGACATAGATTAAAGAAATTTCTATACATATTTTTGCTAGTTAACCAATTAAATATTTAAAGGTCACTAACAACATAATGAAATTACTCATTCATTTTCAAAAGAGGTATATCATCTTATGCAAACCATGCCATACAATTAAATTTAGCATCACTTAAACAAGTTGCAAATATTTTACATAAAAAAGCTATGTGGATATATTCCTTTGTTTAGTTATAACTGCAATAATAATGAGTGCCTGAATATTCATTTTTTCATTAATTTTTAATTAATATTAGACTCCACCTATTTAATATATCCTACCCATTCAATATAAATTGCTTGATAAGAATGCACAAAAATATTCTTAAAACATGTTTTAGAGTCGCCATTGGTTAAAACTAAATAAAAGTTCAAATTTATTGAAGTGATCAATTTAAACCAAAGCATATTCTTTGAAACCATAGAAGTTTAGGGTCTATAGATATCAGATTTAAAGCTATTGAGCTACCAAATAAGGTTATTTTAAATAAAGGTTTAGTATAAAAACCTAAATTTGACAAAAAATCAATTGCAAGAAGATCATTTATTTACAAATAATTTTTTATCTTCAAGCAATAATTGTATGTATTTTGTTGTTTATCCATTAAGTGACGCCTTTAGACTAAGATTATGTTTGTGAGCAAGGTCGTTGGGATGTCACAATAGTTAGGTACTTATGCCACTACGGGTAGCTCAAACGTATGGTTAATAGGAGGGAATCACATTAGATAATGGTTGATGAGAATAAGAAGGAAGTTATACTGGGAGTGATTTGAGGTATTGAGACTCTATGTGCAATATTATATAAATTGATGCAATAATTAATTGTTAGATAATGGTGGTAAACTTCTTATAAGATTACTAACTAGTTATTGGTCTAAGATGTAGTAGCTTGTCATACCTATTAACCCAATTATAGTAAGATCAGACTTCATGTCCCTTATTGTGATGTTTGAAGTCATGAATACTTCTTATGGTTTGGTGCACTTAAATTACATTTCTATGAACCTTAGGTGTTGTATTAAAATTAAATATGCATGTGAATAGCATTAAGTATGATTGTGGCGATTATATACTAAATTCTTTGTAGTTTATTCCTTACTTCTTTTTTCAAGTGATGATGATTTGTTTGCTAATTACATCTATAAATAATTGGGTACGAATATGAGTGAAGGTTTAGAATGAAGAGAGTGATACTTTATATGATGCCTAGAGCCTGTTTACTGATACTTGAACTTTCATTAAGCTGTTTTTGGACTTTATATAGTGTTCTGACTAATTTTAGACTTTTGAGATTGTACTATTTTACTGGACTATGTATGAACTTAGACCTTGTAGACATTATGGTTTGCTGGACTTATTATGATATTATGCATGTAATACTTTTAGTATTACAAATGTTTCCAAATTGATTTCAAACTAATTAGTTAGTAGGTCGACTATCAATAAATGTTCTCTTAAACTAAACAAATGATTTCAAAATATAAAATTTGGCTCAACATATTAATTAAATTTCCAATCTTTACAAAATTAATGGAGGATTTCAAAATTGGCTTTGAAACCCACTAAGCTATAGTTAGCCTTTACATATTCTACCTAAATGGAGTATGTGGTAGACTGTTACCATATATAGGATTTAGGGGTGTGACAAACCTATGTTGCAAAATTTTACTAATGATTATTGAACATTTAGATATGTTTAAGAATGTGCTTACATAAAGTTGGATTACAAATGCAGGCAATTGATTCTCATGACATTTCCTCAAGTCTTAAAATCTAGGTTTAAATTGATAATAACTAAATAAAACATGGATTCCACCACTAAACTACAAAGAAGTGATTAAAACTCATTACTATGGGACACCTTTTCCCTTATTTCATTATTACTTTATTCAAATTAAATTTGCCTTTATTATTTTAATATTAGTTTATCAAGAGTTGTATTATGAATCCCTTGATTTGGAATCAAAGATTGGTTAGAGGTTACAAAAGATTAATTGATTTCTTTTTCTATCTCCTTTACTCTTTCTTTTTGTTAATACTATCTATAATGTAATGATTGATGAATTAACAACTGTCAATGAAATGTTTACATTTATGCTTAATTGCTCCACATATAGTTCCTCTAATCGCATTTTCTAAACTAACCAGAGCCACTCTAAATTGATCTTGTAAGAGATTCACTAAATACATAAAGATTATAATGGTCTGATTTTGCTTTATTAGGAGGACATATAATTAATTTTGAAAAATTTTGATGCTTGAAAATGGTGCTAACAAAAGCTAGTATAAGTACAAATGGATTAATCTAGTAACAAAGAATACTATATTATTTGAGTTATGATTAGATTTGGTAGAATTTACCCATTGTGCTAATAAATTAAAATGGAAATGCAACCGATAAGCTTGTGGAAATGTAGAATCTAGTTATGTGAACCAAAGTATATATTAACATCTTAACTAGTAGACTGATCATTAAAGAGATTAACAAATGAAATATTAGACTTTGCTATCTTTTTTAATATAAATGTTTTGGAGATAAATAAATCTTCTTTTATCTTTTGATGGTAGATCATTAATATTTCAAATTTAAAGAATATTAATTTATGAAGATTTCATATATAAAATATTATTTGGTGATATTAGTTGTTTTTGAAACTTTGTATATTTCTACTATTTATAGAAATATGTAGTGCAACATATGTACTCTTGATTTGGAGAAGTAACATATGATTCATACGACATGATAATATGTAAAACTCATAAAAATAAAATCATCATAATAAAAGATAAGGTAGGGCATTGAAAAATAATTACAATTTTAATAGAAGGACATTTTGGTAATAGTCAGAAAAACTATCTAAGGGGTGGAGAAAACCCTTGCCTTCATTTAGACACTACTGAAAGTTAGTTGTCTTATCTATCTCGTAGGAACCTGTACAGGGTGACCAAATCTTGGTGGAATTGAGGAAATGTAAGTAAGATTTACTATTCTAATAAGAGATTTTAGCAACCTAGATCTAATTATGGTATTTTTGCTACAAGGTTTTAAGGATTGGATTTGAAGGTTGTGATTTTAAGAGAGATCGCTTTTTATCAAACCCTAAGAGTGACAAGGTAAGGGATTCATTTATGGAGATTTTTTTTTTTTTTTTTTGTTGTTGATGTTATGAATTTTGGATTAAACCTTAGTGTTTCATAGTAAGAAGTGGATAAAAGATTATTTTTGGTAAAGATTTAGGGTGATAAGATGATTTAGGGTTGAATTAAAAGGTTTTGAAATGTGAAAAATTGGATTTTTGTGAAGTATTTGTTGAATGAGAGAATCACAGATAGGATCATGGCCCTAATCCTACTCATGATCCCCTCTGAATGTTTTTTAGTTGGAGTATAAAGTGAGTTCTTAGGGTTAAGGAGGATCATGCCCTAAGACTATGGCTATGATCTTTAAGTGTGGTCCTAGTATGAAGTTTAAAAGAGAATCACAGTTAAGGAATACGATTGTGAACCTTGACCATGATCTTATTCTTTTCCTTTCTTCTTTGTTTTTTTTTTCCTACAGTTTCCTTGTTCCTAAATTTTGTTCTAATATTTCTTAAACACTTTTAAGACTTCAAATTGAGTCTTGAACTTTAGAATAAGCTATTAATGAAGCTTAAACTAAGTAGTGTTAAAAGAGAAATAAAAAGACATACAGTGTAAGCTTTAAAAGAATGTGTTTTCATTATGCCTTAAGTGTTGAAAATAATTATGAGTTAGAGATATCTTTTGCTCAAGATCTAGGTATGTGTTTATCATGTTTGTCTGATGTGCTTCTTAGGATTAGATATATAAATGAAGTTAATAAATGGTTGGCTATTAATAATATGTTTGTTGCCTATACGTGGCTCAATCTAGTGATGGTTTCTTGGAGGGTACCTTTATGAACTTTGAGTGGCATTGTCTTAAGTGGAGTTGCTTTTAGATATGATAAGGGGTAGATTTAGGGTTATAAGATTGTGGATGGTGGATCCTTATTAATAGCATTAATGTTAGGAAGGTGTGGAGACCATGGATGGTAAACCCTTGTAGGTAGAATTGATGAGGACTAGGAAGGTGTAGGACTAGGTGATGGTGAACCTCTGCCGATAAAGAGTGTAATATTAGGATGGTGTCGGGTCCTTGAGTGGCAAACTTGTTTTTGTAGTTTTGTTAGGGGTTGTGGTGGTTTTTCCATTTAAGTTTTGTGACTAGAATCATGAGTATTTCCTTGTTTCTTGTGAAATTAAATATACGAATTAATGAGTTGATTGTTGTAATATCCATTGCATATTATTGCATGTGACTTGTGAAATTGTGTGGCATGTGTATGCATTTCTGGTACTTACGTACTGGATGTTAGTGCTCATTCCTTTATTTTTTTTTTAGATGTAGAGATTCACAATGAACTACTTATTTACGAAGATCTTAGTGATGCTTACTACTACCTAGACTTAGGGAGAGACACCTTGTACTATTGCTATAAGGAAGATTATTAGTTGTAGTGGAACTTGTGGAGTTAATTTCCTGTTATAATGTTTAATTTTCTTTCAACTTAATAATGGTTAATGTTCCTATGTTAGTAAAGATTTCAATAACAAGTTTTACAAATGAACTCAATTGTGGATATTTATATTTATCATATTGAAGAATGTTTGGAGTTTAATTAGTGGAGTTTTTATTAGACCAATGGGAGTTAATGCTTACATTTTGAGTTTTTAAATTATAGTTGATATCCGAAGTGTTTATAGATGGCTAGAAACACGTGGCAAATTGTAATGTCTTAAGATTGGAGCATTACATAATCAAATGTGGATTATGGGGTGACTACATTTAGCCGAAGACTCTTTTCATATTGATTATAATTTTTATATTTCTAGTAGACTGAATTATTTGTTGAGCTGAGAAAAGATGCAAAGAACTTTTAGAATATGGAACCATTTTTGGTTTTTTATTTTACCATAAAGTTTAAACCATACAGGAGGACGGGTTAAAAGATTGCATTTTATTTTTAAAAATTCTTAAGATTTGCCAAGCATATAATATTGATGGTCTTAATTTATTTTCCAGAATAAACAAAATGAAATGGTACTCTAATAGAAACATTAAACTATACTAAAATGTTGGATTCTTTTAGGATTGCATGCGTCGGTTTTAGAGTATTAGATTTCGAATACTATTGTTAAAAAACGTGAAGCACAGAGGAGATGGAGATTGAAATAAATTGATGATTGGATGATGAGATCGTCGCGGTCAAAATATAACGGACGGTGTGCATCTTCACTAAATTCCAACTATATAAAGTTGACATATCTAAGTAATCAAACAAAACATTTGATATGTTCCCACCACGCCGTATTTCATTTAAGTGGAGTGGACTAGATAGGATTCCGATAAATCTCTTTAGTTAGATAATGGATTCGTGACTTAGATTTTTCCATTAAGATAAATTTGGTTTTTGTGGCACAAAATGGAAGAATGTTGTTGTTGTCGACGGCTTTGATAGGAGAATGATAGCGTGTGCATCCGAATTGCAATCTGGTTAATTAGAGAAGGCGCCAAACAATGTCTTCATTTCAGGAATGTGTACGGAAATGATAGAAAATGGAGAAATGTATATATATATATATATATATATATGTAGGGCTTGTGCAAAAATTAAAAATAACGTTATAAGTGAATTCAAAACATAAAACAATTAAGGAATTAAGTTATATATTAAAAATGTGTAGAGGAAAGAAGTGTACAATCACAAAACGCATTATAAACATATTTGTTAAGACGGGCTAATCTTTTTTCCATTAAGACTAAAAATCTACAAACCATATGGTAAATAAACACATATTTTCTTAATATAATATATTTAGATAGATGAGAGTATATGCTATAGAGAGAGAGAACAAATGAGATATAAAATAAATATTTCAAAAGTATATGTTAGGTAAAACATAGTCAACTAAAGTCTTATTGTTTTAATATAATTGACTTAATATAATAGAAGATATTATATATATATAATATGAATCATGAGAGAAGAGAAGAAGTAAAGACCATAAACGAGCCAATCAAGCTGAGGTTTTAAAGGTTCAAGCTTGATTGTTTAAAAATCATCAAGTTTAAGTTAAGGTGAGTTTTTATCAAAATCATTAAAATTATAGGCTTTAGCTCAAGTTTTAAAGCTTAAGTTCATTAAGAAATTTGAAGCTTCAACTCAGTCCATTTAAATAAATAGGCCCAAACTCATATACCTAAACAAGTCTAAGCTTGAGCTTTCAAATAAATCAACCCAAACAAATCCAAGCTCATTTCATGATTAAATTAAAGTTGAAAATTAATTTAAAAATTTCTGGATATGCCTTTTTGATAATTTTTTTAATTGTATTATTTTTTATTCTTATATTAGAATTTTTCATGAATATGATTTTTTTACATGATATATTGGCTCACTAATCTACTCATAAGCTTATTAGTCAGTCTACTTGCAAACCTTATTCATGAGTTGATTCATTAACAATAAAAATAAGTTTGCTCTTGAGTTAACTCGTGAGCATAAACATGAACTCAAGCTTGGCTTGTTTATATAGACAAGTTTTATTTTGAGTTCAACCTTAACTCGTTTATAAATCGGCTCGGGCAAATTTGAGATTAAAATGATCCGAGCTAGCTTGAGTAGCTTGTGGGTGGTTTGGCTAATAATAAAACCCTAAATAAAACATTAAATCATACCTTTTATGTGATATATTTTATATATATATATATATATATTATATAACGAGATCTTAACCTTAACAACTATTTTCCCATATCTGCCTTTATTTAACCCAACATTGAGGAAGTTTTGGCTTTGAAAAAAGGGAAAAGATCCCTAAGTTTCAAATTGTGATAATTCATGCAAGCATCATGAACATTGAGGATAAC
This sequence comes from Lumnitzera racemosa, assembly GCA_024138005.1. NCBI lineage: Eukaryota > Viridiplantae > Streptophyta > Magnoliopsida > Myrtales > Combretaceae > Lumnitzera > Lumnitzera racemosa. The sequence continues at coordinate 75,051,632 of JAMXBC010000008.1, forward strand.
ATATTATATGGAGAATAACATATAATGTTATTGTTATATATTCTGTATCCTAATCTAGCAACTTTATTATTACTACTACTACTTAACTACTATTATTATTAATTTCGTAGTAATGCCTCCGCCTAATATACAATAGGAAGCGAAGTTGAACGAGCATCAGTTCCTTAAAGAAAAGGTCTGCAGTGTCACGGAAGTTCGTATCCAAGGGCTTTAGAACGTATGTTCACGCTCCATCGTTGCGAAGAAAAAAGGAAGGAAAAAAAAAAGAAAAAGAAAACACAGTAAAACAAAAATAGTGTGTTCAGCTTATGTGATACTTGAAAGAACTCTCGTCACTTTCTTTTTAATACATTAAATGTAAAACGGAAAAAGAAAGGGAAAAAAAAATGAAAAAGTAGAGAAAAAGTTGACATCTCCAACCGACTTATTGGTGAATCAGCCATGTTCTTGTAATATCATATCAAAATTCAATTTCAAAAACGATTTAGCGAGTGAAATATAGTTACATATATATATATAATATATAAATATTAATAAGATATTAATATATATATATATTATGTTTAAATAATTCATAATAATTAATTTAAAAACTACTCATATTATTAATATCTATATTAAAATTTTTGTAATATTTTAATAATATTTAGACGAGATGTGTGTACATAAACATATAACATATAAATACCGATGGAAATTTTTTTCAATTCATAGAAAATCTCAATAAATATTTTCACATGCGGTATATGTTTCATCCTGATAGACTTCCAACTGCGAGTCATACGTTCGCAATCAATAACTAGCTGGTGCTGAGATTTATATTCAATGATTTAAGATTTTATGATGTGATTCTAGGATTCGAAAGTTGTTAAGGTTTGTGGTGTCGGATGAAGTATTGAATGTGACAGAAGTAAAGGTGAAAGACGTGATGACTTTTCTGTTTCTTCCAGAAGAGAGAAAGAATCGTTTGTTCCTTCGCCCATGCTGCAAGGAAGGAATTGATGGCCCTTTCTAAAAAGTTTAGGCAAGTACAAACGTGATACCATTGAACAGAAGTTTTTCTTAGTTCAAATTAAGTCTTTTAATATCGAAATATCTAGAAAGATAAAATATAGAAGAGGGGTTACTTATTAAATTATTAATTAATATTCCGATTATAATGGGATCCTTCGGATCCACTTCGGTCAAGCTTTTCATTTAGATCGGGAAGAAAGGGCTCTTTTAACAGCTGAAACCGCTCCCGTTGCCTCTTGCTAACATGTACTAATCCAAAATACTAACCGTCATTCACTTTAACATGGGATTAGGATTCATTAATAATTGAATAAGTTTATAATTAATATTACACTGTAATAGACATGAAATACAATCAAAATAACTGTTTTACCCTTATTTTAAATTTTCTCTCTAACCCTAACTCCAACCCATTGTCGTCTTCTTCCCTCCTTTGTTCACAAAAACAACATAGACCAAACCAAATTTGTCTGACAAAGTCCATCAACAAAATTTGTCTTAGTACCTAAAGGGGTCGTAAGAAACCAGCGAATGTTGAATGTGTTCCACTTTACTGCACATAAACAGATTAGACAAAAAGCAAGAGAAGATGAAAGCTTAGCGAGCGACAGAGAGAGAGAGTAACCTAAAGTGAGGCAATGAAGGATGGTTTGGTAGCTTGACGCTGTTAAGGGTGTCGTAGCCCTTACGTTGATGTTGGGATTCTATTACCGAATGGAAGTAAAAGAAGAGAGAGAAAGCATTGATGATGAAGAAGAGAAGTACGAAAGTAAAGCAGGGTTTCAAGGGAAAAGAAAATACATATGCTAAATTACAATTCTTAGGTTCCTCCCATGACTTTCTATTCCAAGATTTTGAGGAATTGTGATTTTGAGGAATTGTGCTTACAAAGCTTAAAGGCAAACTAAATATGATAATAAAGACTAAAGGGGGAATGGCAAAGTAAACATGCCATAAAATAGATTATTGTTAAGCTTCTCTCTTAGGTATTTTCTAGGAGGTTGTCTTGTTAGTGGAATTTTCTTCTCAATCTTGTATTACATCAAATAAAAAATTACTTTTGTTGGGAATTTCTGCAACAGGATCTTTAATAACTCTTATTTTAAATACATTTTACATGGTAATTTTATAATATTTCCCTTACATCTTTGTTTTTTTTTAAAGAAATTGATACTTAATTGAGTAAATATTTGGTTTCAAGGTTTGAACGCGTTCTCGGATTGAAAAAGAATAAATTTTTACTCAATTTAGAGTTCAAATGAATGAGTTATAAATTTTTGAAGTTACATAAATAATAGGAGAAAGTAGTTTTTTTTTTTTTTGTCAAAAAGTTACACAGTTTGGGACACAATTGTATCCCCAGGCTGTGTCCCAAGCTGTATCCATACAGGATAATTTTTGTATCAAGGTCAGTAAGTTACATAATTTAGGGATACAATTGTATCCTAAGTTGTGTCTGGTGACAAACAAAAAAAAAACTTCATAATATATTATATAAGGACTTGTGAGGGTTTTACATATAACTTTTGACATTAAAAAGAGAAGAAACTTGAAGAAAAGAAGGAGAAAAAAGTAGAAGTGACACCTAACTTCATGATTAAAAAAGATTTCTCATCAACCAAAGAGGTTTTTCATATTTTATTTCTTGATTTTGTTGCAATTCGTTTTTAGTTTTATCATGATAGCTTAAGATTCTGGTATTTAGGATTGTGGAACTTAGGGTTTCATATGACTATTAGATTTATTGATAATTTTTAGTAAAGTTTCTATCTTTCTTGATTCAATTGTGTATTTTAATTGTTATTGATATTTCTAGATTATCAGTCTATGATATTATGCATGATGATTGAAAAATCACATAAATAATGAGATCTTAACATAATTGGAGAGAATTACATCTATACTTAGAGATAAGATACATGATTCTTCCAGAAAGTTATTCTTTTGTGTGGGAATTCAACGTACATTAATGTAATTCTAAATTATATTACTAAGTGAAGAAATTCTAATAAATAATTTAGGATTAGGGTTAATATGTTTGAGAAAGATGTCAATTTCAATTGTGAATTTCTCTGGTTAAGAATAATAGAGATGGAATTAGATATATTTTTAGTGATCACTTGTTAAACACTGGGGGAAACAATTCCTAAATACATTATTTGCCTTCTTAAAGTCATTCTTATTTTTATTGCTTCTTAAATTGCTTAGTTAAGTCTCATATTAGATTAGTTTGTTAATTTTATTATTTTTAATTCATTCAACTCATCACAATTTTCCGGTTAGATAATAGAGTTAAGGTTAGTATTATTACTCGAGGTCTCTAAGGGAGCGACTTAGACTCACATCCGCTATATTAAAACTGATAGGTGCACTTATCTTGTATCAATCTTTATATGATAAACAAAACTTGAGGTTGATATTTGAAAAATAGAGTTCCCTTATTTCATGCATAAAGGGCTTACTACTAATTTTAGATTATTGTCGGGTGATTTTAATGTAGATCTTTAATCTTGTAAAAGAACAAACAAAAGGCTAAAGTGGTGTTGAGGCTAGTCTTGCATAGCTACTTCAATGTCTAAGTAAACGGTTGTTTTAGTGAAAGAGTAGGTGAACAAGTAAGCGAAGTATTGAAGGTCATAAGAGAGTTCTTACAATGCTTTTTTCCCCTTTTTTATAGGTGAATACTAGGTGTTTGTAATAGCAAATAATCATCGGTTGTGGGCTACATAGAGATCTCATAATTAGGCACATGCCTAAAAGATAAGAGTATAGGTAATTATGTAATAAGATTATGCAAAGTAACAATTGTCCCCGCGACTTTCTAAATTCAAACCAAGTTTATAAGTAGGCTAGGCTTTAAGGCCCATTAGATGGGTTGAGTCCTTATCGGCCTTAACTAAAAATTACATAAATTAGCATCTCAATAGCTGAGATGCCAAGTACATGTTAGGGCAAAATTCAATTATCAACATTTGCCCCCCTAACTTTCGTGGTTGAGAATTTAACTATGAGAGTAAATAAGATTCAATACTTAGTTTAAGTAGTCAGATGGTAAAGGTTAGAATCAAGCATTCTCCAGATGCTGAGTAACACGTTAGTACCCAATGTGGGTTGTCTTTTGAACTAGCTTGCATGTGATTTTTAAAACGAGTTGTATTGAGTACTAAATGAAAGGTCATAACCTTTTAATATTCCTGCTCATTCACTTTTCTATAGTAGCATACATGACAACTGTCATATTAGCTATTATTTCACCGCATAATCTATTAATTGTCAATGGTAGGATATCCCGTAGATGTCTGATTTGATGCGTATCATCCATCCACTCTTGACCGTCTAATCATAGCCTACATCCCTATCAAGGGTACATTATAATTTCGAGGGGACTACCTATATATAAAAAGCTTTTTCATTTTCTACTCCTCTCTATTCATATACCCTTTTAGAATCTTTCTTTGTTTTTGAGATTTCTTTTTGTGAGTTCCTATCCGCATAGTGAGTGACTTCCTTACGTTACCAAGTGATCTTTGTTAATGTAACTTCAAAGAGTATCATTTGTCAACTTATTTATTTAGATTATGAAGCGACGATATTTGAGGCTACTTCTTCCCCCCTACATTGATGGCCTTCCAGTGGATAACTATCCAGATGATAAGGAAGAAAGGTCGGCTGCTAGGTATTTATACAATAATATAGTTTACAACATTGATTCACTAGATGGAGTAGTGAGTAGTACTGTTAGGACACTCATTGCTAAGTATAATAAATAATGTTGAGATCTACCTAATGCATGGCATTTGTGTAGGCCGAAGTAGGATGAAAGAGTGTGTTTTCTAAAAAAAAAAACATGAATTTCATAAATATTTGAAATATCTTGATTTTATATTGCATCTTACATTCAGCGCCTTTCAAAAGTAGTTCTTTAATGATTTCCGGGTGAAACCAAATATATTCTCTCCCAATACTTATAGGCTCCTCATTGCATTTGAGATTATATGTGAAGGGATTGAGGTTAAGGCTATACCTATATTATTTAGATGTTTCTTTTCAATAAAGAGGTAGCTTAATAGTTGGTACTTTGCGGTGACTTGGTATGGGTGTAAATTCTTGGATGGGTTAGAGTCCAAAGTTCATAAGTAGCCTGACAAGTATGTCTTAGTTAGGTTAGATGAGGATTTGGATTTTTGGACTCAATGGATTGAGCCTATCTATACTAAAGACATTGGATTATTTTCAAATGATGTTGCCACTGCTAAGAAGATTCAAGAGAGACAAGGGAATATGATGTTCTTTTCGGATGCCGAAAGGATTATATTCCAACATGAAAAAGGGGGAGTTAATATTTTCTAACATTGAAGGTAGGTATTGGTTTACCTGCTGTATTAAGTAGAGTTAAAGGAGAAAAGCCGTTCTCGCAACTTAGGAGGAGAATCATTACCTTTGAGCTTGACTTAGTAAGGACTTGTAAGTTTTTAATCATTTCCTTCTCTTCTTTTTATAATACTCTCTTTCTATAGGTAGGCATGGGTGCTGGGGATGTGGATCCCATGAAACTATTGGCTTAAGTCAAAGCCAAGAAACAAAAACTTGACAAGCGTGTGACTACTAAACTTCCTATTAGTTAGCCACCAGCACCAAAAAAGATTACTTAAGATAAGGTTGTGAAGGAGACTATCACTCTAAAGAAGAAGAAGGAAACTCCTCTTATTGATAAGGGTTAAGGTATTGAATAGATAGAAGTTGTTGGAATTACTCAACTTAAGGTAATTCTTACAATTACAGACATTCCAGAGGATGAAGTGTTGGAAGAAGCCAAGTGTGATATTGCCACTGACAGCAATGTTAGGGTTACTCCTCAAGAAGCGGTGGAAAACTCATCAGACCGAACAAATGCTGAGTTGAGTCCCAAGAAGAGAAGTAGGAAAGAGCTTGGTGACAAACCTCCTTTCAAGAAAAGTACGGGTTTAGATGAGAAGACAAAGGAGGGTCCAAGAAATAAATCTCTTAGCATCAATTTTACTGATTTTGTCCCCATTTGCAAAGTAGGTAAATACTTTATACTGTGTTAGAGCCACAATATCCTGGACACTAATTTGACTTTATGCGATAGGACAAAGTCCTTAGCTTTGATAGAGGGGGTCATTCTCCCCAAGGATAAAGAGATTGCGAAGAAGCACGTAGATAAGGTCGGCAGTTGTACTAAAGGCCATATTGCTACCAAACTATATGATGTAAGTTCAATAATTGTGACCTTTTCATTTATGACTTATGTCTTATTGCTAACATAATTTTGTCTATGTGTAGATTAGTAGCCATGTTCTAACAGCCTTAGGTAAGGCTAAAAAGGAAATGATAAAGGTATATTTGAATCTTTGTCACGTTGTTGAAAACTAGTTAACTTATTTGGCTAATTAATCTTGTTGTAGAAGGTAGATGAGGTTTATAACTCCTCAAAAGCACACACAATTATGGCTGAGAACATGAGGATCAAGGCCAAGATGGAGGCTAAGAAGCTGAAAGAGGAGCTCTCTGATGAGAAGCTAACACATTCATTAGTGATCAATGAAGTATTAGGCCTTAATTCCATAAATGAGGAGCTCTACAAGGAGATCGAGGACCTAAAGGAGAAGCTACATAAAAATTGAGAAGAACGTTTGCGGTTAGGAAGAACGATTATCTCAATTAGTGATGCGAAGGATAAATTAAGAGTCCAAATAAAGAACTTGAAGATAAACAGTTCTAAAATGGAGGCTAATGTTGCTAAACTAAAGGAGGTGGTGAAAAGGAAGCCTTCTATTAAGGAAACACTAGCAATTGTGACTCCCAATTAGCAATATAAATGATTGCTCCATAAAGTTCTTTTTGAGAGTCTAACTGGTAAGGAAAGAATTTTTAAAGGTTCACCCTTATTATGAACTGTCATACCTTAACTTTACCAATGTTGACAATGGTGATGCCAATAGTGGTGATGAATAGATCAGCAAAGAAGTAGAGATAGAGGTCCAAAAGCAAGGTGACAATATTTAAGCCAGCATTGAAGTTCCTAATGATGTTGAAGAACCATCATCAAAGGAGACCCCTTATGTTGGCAACGGGAGCTTTAACTCCTTTAACAAGACCCCTAATGTCAATAGAGAAATAAACTCCAAGAAGGTCCTGAGCTCTACTCATTGAGATGATACTTCTGCCTAATCCAAGGGGATAAATATTTTAGACTCTTAAGGAGTCAATTGATTTATACTTTGTTTCCACAACCATTTTATGGACTTTATGTGGTTAGGACGCAAACTTTTTGGTTGTAATTAACCTTTGTTTTGCATTTAACGCTTTTGATTCTCAACATGTTTTATTTTATACGCATTTTATATTTAAACATCTTTTTGTAGACATAGTGTTCGTTAGCCGCATAGGATGTGAACTTTTAGGTGTTAAGTTTTATTTTCTTAGTCATGAAATTGCTTGTTGAAGGTAGCTTAGAGTTCATTAGCTCTAATTGCTCAGCATTCTTTTTCCAAATAACATTTGATGTTACTCATCAATTAATACCAAACTCATTGACCGTTATAGGTCAGAACTTATTAGGTATTTGTTCGTTCGTTATATAGTTAGAACTTCATTAATTTGTTAATCATGCATAGATTAAGAATGAAAGTGATGGTAATGAGAGATGGTCAAACTTGAGGTAAACACTTCATACTTGAACATTGTGTAAGCCAATGCCTTACATTTTTTAGAAAATGAAAAGAAAAACAAACTAACTGTAATTATCAAGAAACTATTCAAAATAGAGCTTTAGATCCTTAGCATTCCATGCACAAGGTATGATTATTCCATCTAGCCTTTTTAGCCAATAAGCCTTATTGCCCATGACTTCTCAGACCCTAATAAGATTCTCACAATTCAAGTGGAGTTTCCTTTGATTCACTTGCATGCCAATTGCATTTGACTTTCTACAAACTAAGTCTCCAAGTAGAAATACCTTATATTTCACCTTCTTATTATAGTACATTGCCACTTTATGCTGATGTGTAGAAACTCTAGCTATTGCAATATCTCTAATCTCCTCAATTATATTCAAATTAGGCGTAAGGCTGACTTGATTTGCCATAATGTCAAACTTTTATTAATGAAGATTAGGTAGGTCCAATTCAATTGACAGAACTACTTCTAATCCATATGTAATCCTGCAAGGTGTTTTCCCAATTGAAGTCCTATGGATGGTCCTATACCCCCATAAATTGTTAGGCAATTCATCAACCCCTTTACCTTTATCTTGATCGACTCTCCTTTTCAAACTATATAGGATGGTCTTATTAACGACTTCCACTTGTCCATTAGTTTGAGAACGAGCCATTGAAGTGTAATTTAAATGAATATTGTGTTTCTCATAAAATTGTCAGAACTTATCATTATTGAACTGTAGCCCATTATCAATCACTATCATAAATGGAACCCCAAACCTCAATATTATAAAATTGAAAACAAAACCTCCACCTTCTATTTTATGATTTTAGTTACCATTTCGGCTTCAACCCACTCAATGAAATAATCTATGGCAACTATGACAAATTGTTGCTAGGTCATAGACTTTGGAAACGGTTTTAGTATATCCAATCCCCATGGGTAAAGGGTTAAGGATTAGTGAGGCTGTGTAGTTCAGTGGAAGGCACATAGCTTAGTGCCTCAAGTTTTTGGCATTATGAACATTAACGAATAGTAGATTTTGCATCTTCTTTCATAGCTAACCAGTAATAGCCGAGTTTCAATCCATAGATGTATAGGGTCTGACCCTTCACATGGTTGCTATAAATACTTCCATGCAACTCAAACAGAATTGTTGAGTGTCTTTTTGTGGAAGGTGCCACAGGTAAGGTTGTGAAAGGTCATGCTTATACAATTGGTCATCAATCAGTGTGTAGTTTGCAACTTGATATATCAACCTCTAAGCTTCTTTTTAATCTTTAGGTAGGATACAGTCCTCCAAATAGTCAATAATTAGATCCATTCAAGACTTCTCCTTTAGGCAAGAAGTCAATTCATAACTCTGCCTGATAGTTTCTAGACTCTTAGTAAGGAGAAACTTAATAAAAAGCTTGTCATTTAGATCAGCAAGTGTCATGCTCGCTAACTTTGATAGTTTGTCGGCTGTAATATTCTTGGTCCTTAGTATTTTCTTGATAGAAAAAGATTGAAATTCCTTTTTAATTGTTTGTACTGTTAACAAATACTTGCTCGTCACTTCCTCTTTTGCTGCATAGTTCCCTTTAACTTAATTCACAACTAGTTATGGATTGAAAAAAACTTCAACTTTTTTGCTACTAACTTCCTTGGTTAGTTTGAGCCCTGTAATTAAGGCTTCATACTCAGCTTCATTATTACTGGTTGAAAATCTAAATTTCAATATGTAATGAACTTTCACATTATGGGGCCCTTGCAAAATAAGGCCTGCACTACATCCTTCTTTCGTGGAGGAGTCATTAACATATGAATTACATATTGGTTTCTTAGTCATCTTAATGATGTCTTCTTCTCTAATAACTCTACAACAAAATCTATGAATACACGAGCTTTAATGCCATTTTGCGTTTGTGTTGTAAACCGTAGGCACTTAACTCTAAGGTATACTTCATCATCCTCCTTAAGGAATCTGGTCATTGAAAAGCTTGTTGTAAAGGCTGATTAGTAAGAACAATTATTTGACGTGCCTCAAAATACGACTTTAACTTCCTTACCGGGAGGACCACTGCTAAAACAAACTTCTCAATCTTTGTATAACGCCTTTCCTGCCCTTTTAAGACCTAGCTCAAGTAATAAATTGGTCGATACTCCCTACCTTCTAATCAAACTTTGATGCTTGATTAAGCCATGTATCTAAGGGTACTAAGTCCCATTGAAAATGCTAAGTAATAAACTACATTTTCAATGCCTCTTGACTTCTGTTCTGAACCAATTTCAACTTAAAAAATTTCCTCATGCCATAGTGACCTTAGATATAAGGATCTAGCTAATTACTGGTCCTCTTTGCATGCTTTGACATTGGTGGGAGTAGGAAATTTCTCATTAAGATGCATGGTTGAAGAGATCATAATGAATAAATGTTGACATGTTTGACCTATGATCATATAATACGAAGACCAACACTTGACAACAAGGAAATCCATATTGCCCTTTGCAATATGCTCATTGTCCCCAATTTAAATTAGGAGAGAAATAACTCTAGTAACTTAAACATGTTGCTTATTAAAAGCATATAAATCATCATTGTAAGATCTCAACTGTGCTTTAATCTTCGGCTTCATTTAATTGAGGGTGTGTTGAAAAATAATGTCTATCGAACTTCTAATATTAGCTAAAATCTTTTTAATCTTGAAGTTAGCAATCCTCATACTAAATATGAGTATGGTATTACGGGGCCTTTGAACGCCTTTGAAATCTTCCTCTATGAAAGAAATGGAATTATTAACCTTAACATTCTTGCCTTGCACATTACAAACATATTATATGGTATTAGTTAAGCTCGAAGAGCTTAACCAACCTAAGGTGGAAGGTCTACTAACAACAATATTTATTATGCCATTTTGTGCTCTGTTATTACTTCCATCTATCACATCTTCCAGCTTGTGAAGGCCATGTTATATTTTCTTGCTTGTCATGTTGTCTTTAAGTTGGCTATTCAATATTTACGACATCATGGGTGAGGAACTTGCCTAGATATCCTTGTTGGATTGCATCTTTGATTGTATTTTTAAGTTGACTACACTCATCAATATTATGACCTTTGTCGTGATGAAAATTGCAATATTTATAGAAGTTATGTAATGGATTTCCTCTCATTCATTTTGGCCACTACAATACCCTCCCTCTAGTTGCATACTTCCATCAATATGTCCACCATTAGATGATTAAGTGGTGTATGGATAGAATAAGTTGGGATGTATAACGTCTTTCTCTCGCTAATGTTTCCTTCAAAACACCGATCACTGTGTACACCAAGTCAACCTTCCACGTTCTTCTTCTTATCACTCTTTTGGTCTCTTTTGCTTTGGTTTGCCTTACGTTAAGCTTTAATATTATCTTCTTGATGAATATAAGATGCAACCTTAGCCTTAAACTCAACGAAAGTTTTTGGATTGGTTTTGGCTAAGGACTTAAAAAAGTCTCCATGAAGTTTTACTCCATCAATCACTATGTTGAGAGCAACATTCATATCTAATTCTAGGATCTAGTCGATCCTAACCATAAACTAAGCCAAATAGTCTCTAATGGACTCATCTAATCTTTGTGTTATGGTGTTAAGGATAGAAGAATCTTTAATTGGAAGCTTACTTGCAAGGAAGTGATATAAGAATACTTTTACTAAATCCTCGAAGCATGAAATTGTGTTTGGCTTCAAATGTTTAAACCATGTGCTCATAACATTCCTCAAGGTTGAAGGGCATGCTTGATAAGCTATAGCATCGCTCAAGCCATGAAGCTTAGGCAAGGTGTGGTGGTATTCAAAATGATCTTTTGGATCCTTTGTTCCATTGTAAGCCTTAAATTGCGGCAACTTAATGTGTTATGGTATTACTTCTTCCAAAATTTTGAGATAAAAGGACTCTTCTTTATCTAAAATTGTATACTTGTTGAAGCAAAGGTATTGACATGTGACTGTCTTACATGGTCCACCTATTGTGGTTGTTTCCTTTGTCGCCCTTTTTTAAAAGCAAGGGTTGAAGGTCTAAGTTTAACTTCAACCTGCTTCTTGGGTAGTTCAAGGTAATAAATTGAATCATTAGAATTTTTGGCATTGATATTGTTGTGCCCTTGGTTTTGGTCTAGTTGTGCATCCTTTTGGAAAAGACTAAGGATCTTATCATGTTTCTTGTTGAGTTCCTGATTTTCTTCAAATAAATTGGCGCAAAGTTACTCTAATTTAGCTAGATATTGTTCTTCAGTATGCTTACTCCCCCCCTATCCCCCCAAATGGTGGTGGGGTGAAGAGCCAACACTTGTACTTTTGGTCATTCTTCTCTTGGCCATGTATGTAGGTTTTGTATAACATATGGCACCAAACGTTTTCAGGTGATTTTGTGTAGAGCTTTGATCCTACAAACGTATAAACAAAACGCTAAAGTGGTGCTGAGGTTAGTTTAGTGTAGCTACTACGATGCTTAAGTAAGTGGTTGTTTTAGTGAAAGAGTAAGTGAATAAGTAAGTGAAGTATTAAAGGGTGTAAAAGAGTTCTTACAATGCTTTTTCCCCCTTATTTATAGGCAACACCAAGTGTTTGTAATACAAGATAATCATTGGTCATGGATCATGTAGTGATTCCATAATTAAGCACATGTCTAAAAGATAAGAGTAGTAGGCGGTTATGTAATGAGATTATGTAATGTCACAACTATTTTTACCACTTTCCAAATTCAAACTAGGTTTATAAGTAGGTTGAGCTTTGAGGCCCATTATATGGGCTGAGTTCTTGTCAACCTTAATTAAGAATAACATTGATAGGCATCTTGGTAGCCAAAATGACAAGTATATGTTAAGGTGAAATTCCACTATTAACATAGATGAATAAATATGAAGAGTATTTGTTAATTAATATTACCACATGATAATTATCATATGTCTTACAGAAATCTTAGAGACATGAATAAAATTAAAACGAGTGCCTTCTTTCCCTTCACTTATGCCATGAGCTTCAAAATAACAAAGGGGCTTTTGTCTTTTAGATTTCTTCAAAAATGTTTAATCATTCATATTCTAGGGATAATATATTAACATGATCAATAAATAGAAGTAAAAGAATTTGTTGTGAGATATTGGAGATTTAAAGAATTATGTAACTAGGCAAGATAAGTATTGGTAATTGTATGTATCACGAGTATAACTCCTAGGTCAACTCTTGGTGGTTTGGCAGCCATATGCAGTGGACCTACATAAAAGCATCCTTTAGCATAGCCAATGAGGGCTCTTTAACACTTAAGTTAGTAAGGAGAGAGAGATTACTAATGAATATGGTAAGGGTATTGAGTGAGTTCCTAAGAATGGCTAAAAGAGAAGGATCCTTCACTTGGTAGACTTACTTCTATTTATAGGTTGAGGGATTTGACCTACTTAGGCACATAGCAAAAGGTGGTTGGCTAGCATAGAATCCAATGGGGCGGTGTTGTGAGTACAAAAAAAGACTACTAACCTTTTGCTAGTTAGTGGAGGCTTGGGAGATTATCTTGCCACATTAAAAGAGGGTAGCTACCTAACTTTAATGGCTAGGTAATAGAATGGGTGTCAAATGGTCATTCAGCATTTAATGATGAGAGAGAAAATGGTTAAGAGAAGGGTACATGCTTGGCATGCTGTTTGGTGAGCTCTCTAGAGGTGGTCCTGGGGATTGGGATAAGCCCTCCTCCCTAAGGTCCTAATTAAGTAACCAAGAGGAGTGGGGGAAGGTGGGTGAATTGTATACATCAAATTTTAAATAAATTCAATATTAATAAAACTTTATGCCCTTGATTACTTAAGATATCAACTATAAGATAAATAGACTAGCAAATATAAATAAAGTGTATGAAGGTAAAGGGATGATAGTTAGAAAGTAGGTAAACAAATTATAGTGCTTTAGCTTTATGCCTATTGCGCTCTTCCAACTTCACTGTTGGGGGCCCAGTTTACTTTCTAGAGTCGTTCCACTATCCACTTTCAACAATGTCCAATACATGAGAGGTTATAGTTAATTTCTCTATCATGACTCTCTAGCCTAACTTTGGCTAAACTTATATTTACAGAGATATAAGCATAATCCTCTCACTAACAATAAATCCTAACTCTTAAAATATTAAACAAAAAAATGAGGAAAGTAAAATAAATGGTTCCTTAACAAATAAGAACTAGTATAAAGATAAGTATGTAAGCTTCTAATTGATCTTCTATTCTCATAGTTGGATTGTTTGCAGCCCTTTAGAATAATAGTAGAAATTCTTTCGTCTATTTCGTTTTTTGTATTCTTTTTGTGAAGAACTTGCCTCGTTTAAATACTTGAAATTGCAACGGCTAGAAACTTATTTTAAGGTAAGTCCTTAGAGAATTTATTCTAAATCTTCACTTTGACAAAAATAACTTATGAGTTATCTCTCTATTGACCTTTCATATATGGGAAATCCTTTCCATACTATATGTACTACAAAAGTGGTTAGATTTCCTTTCCTTGCTCTCAGTACTTCAAATGTATATATAAGGTAAACTTTGTTGTCAATATATGAGTTTTTTTTTTTAAATCTAGATGGCTTGATCAAAATCCTCTATTAAAACAAAACTTTCAATCTTAGGCAGATTTTATAATACAAAGAATTTGTTTCTTATCCCCAATGTATTTTAATCATTCTTAATAGAGTGTACTGAATATATTTCCCAAATATATTTAGTAAATGAAATCGGGTCTTCTTAGGGTCTTAATCGGTGACTCTTATTCTTTGAGCGTATTCCTTATTTCTAGTCCTTGTACCTTCTAATTAGTCGTTTGACTAATCTTCTAATAGATCTTAAAAGACTTTATTTAATATACCTAAGAAACTGATAAACACATATAGCAATATTCGATCAAGGTAAACATGCATATAAATTTCTTACTATCATCCCTTTTTGTTATCATCAAAACATAATGAAAAGATTAACATTCTCCCCCTTTTTGATGATAACAAAACCTTCATAAATCAAATATAAGCAAATATGCTCAAGACATAACACCTGCAGCTAAATAATCTATCTATCTCTTGTGTCCTTTACACCACCTCCTATAACACACCCCCCCTCCCCCTACATGGAGGGTTTAGAATGATAGCTACCCTTGAGATTGTCATTTCTTAAAAGCATAGATGAGATCATAAGATAAAATTTATCATAAGAGAATTTAAACTTGCAAAAGTCATGACAAAACATAAAACCTACTAAGAACATAAAACATAGTCCAAACAGAAGGAAATAACAAAGAGTCCAAACATAAAAATAATTAGCATAACAAGCGTTTAAGGAATAGTAGAAAATCCAAGATTTCTTCTTGGGATAGGACTTCTTAATATTTCTAGGAGTTGATGATTGATTGGACTTCTAAGGCAGATACAGAATTTGTCTTAGAGGGGCTTGGAGTCAAGTAGAAACTCCTTTAGAAGATGGTTTGGTAATAGGAACACTTAAAGTAAGAACCGATTCAAGAGATGGATTGGATGCCTATGCAGCTAGTGGAGTAGCTTGAATTGGAGGCTATTGAGTTTCTAGTGGAGGATCAAGAAATTGTTCAAGGGATTTTGTAGCATGAATGATGTTGGATGAAGAGGATGGTGATAGGATTGGTCAAACTGGTTCTTATTTAGTTGGAGGTTATTGTGGTAAGGTAGGTGACGAATGTTGAGCTGAAGGATCATTTATGGTTGGTTGTTAAGTTATTTTGTTAAATTAAGTTTTCATTAGATTCATGAAATTTGTAAATTTCTTATCCATTAGATCCTTAACCTCTTTCTTAGAAATTTAACTTCTAGAACCAACCTCAAAGTTCTTCCCTTTATTTAGCTAGCTATCAAAACTGTCCGATTTATCTTTTGATTCAGACATTTTCTTCCTTTTCTTTCCTTTATTGATTAAAAATTTTCCTCCAGTCTTCAAATCGAACACCTTTCCTTTCTTTTCCTTATGCTTAATTGCTTTCTTGCCCTTTACTTTCCTTAAAATATTCTCATTACTTTCAGATTCTTCCTCTTCATCATCTTCCGATTCCCTTTTTGATTCCTCATCTAAAATCTCCCCCTAAAACAAAGATTTTGGTAATTTTTTCTTCTTATGATTCTTATTGACATAGAATGCCCAATCATCCGTAAACCAAATTTTATTCCTAATATTTATCCCCACGTAATTAATATTGTATTCTCCAATAACCTTAATGGGTAACTGCTTCATAGCTACATTCAAAATTTTAAACTTCTTAAACTTAAGCACTTTCATGAGAAGATTTCCATAGGGCTGGATCACTCACGATCTTCTTTTTTGGAGAGAATGCGAGAGGACTTTTTCTTGGCCATGATGAGAAGAGATAGATGTAAATGAAGAGTGAGTTACTAAGGAAGAATACTTGTAACTGTTGGACATGGGAGAGAAAATGAGGACGGGAGTAAATATGGAATGATGGGATTATTTCTATGCTTAAGTAAGACTGGTTAGATGATAGGTAGTACATTTATTAAGGCAACTGCCACACAACTCTCTTTTTAAAAAAAAAAAAATAAAAGAAGATGAGTGAAATAAAAAAAAAAATGCACATGTAAAAGAAAAAGCAATAAAAAAATTTACAACATCATACAGGATTGAATACTCTAATTTCATTCCTTATATTTTCAAACTTCATCTTGTTTAAAGGCTTTGTAAATATATTAGCTAGTCGATTATCTGTGGAAACATATTCAATGCTTACATCTCCATTATTAACATGGTTTCCGAAAAATATACTAGAGAGCCAATTAAGCTTTTGTAAATCTTCTCACTTACCTTTTGACTTGTTTCATTTGGTTCCAAACTTATTAAGGTTAACATGAGAGTTGCAGCTTACTTTGTATTTTCATATCCAAACTTTTTAAGAGTGTTTTTGGTACATTTTTCTTGATGAATAATGAATAAAAATCACATCCTTATTTTTTTTTATTTATTTATTTGAAGCCTAAGGAAAAAGTTTAATTCTCCCATTAGAAATATTTCAAACTCGGTTTGCATTATCTTAGAGAAATCCTTACAATATTGTACATTAGTAGCACCAAAAATAATATTGTCTATGTAAATTTGAATAGTAAGAAAATCATTATCATAATATTTGATGAATAGAGTAGTATCAACTTGTCTTCTTTTGAAATCATTCTTGATGAGAAAGTCACTAAGTCTTTCATACTATACACGTGGTACATGTCTAGCTCATATAATGCCTTTCTTAACCTAAATACATAATTTTCTTTAAATAGATCTTTAAACTCAAGCGATTGTTCAACAAAGACTTCTTCTTTTAAATAACCACACAAGAATGCACTTTTAATGTCCATCTAAAATAGCTTAAACCTTTGTAATATGTAAATGCCAAAAGTAATCTTATAGCTTCCAAACGTGCAACAAGTGCATATGTTTCGTCGTAGTCTATTCCTTCTTTTTGTGAATATCCTTTTGCAACAAGTCTAGCTTTATTTTTACCTGTTTTTCCCTGTTCATTAAGTTTTTTTCTTAAATACCCATTTTATGCCAATAATTGTTTCATTATGTGGTCTAGGAACAAGAGACCATACCTAATTTCTCTGAAATTGTGTAAGCTCTTCTTGCATTGCATTTATCTGGTTGACATCATATAAAGCTTCATCTATAGTGCTTAGCCCTATTTTGGATATTAAAGCAAAGTGATTTTCAATATTTTATAATCTTGCTCTAGTTTTAACTCTAGAATGTATATCTCTAATAACCTGTTTTGGTGGATGGTATGATTTATTTCTCCAAGTCCTTCGAGGTTCTAAACTTACTTAGATGACTTTTGATACACCTTCTAAGTTATCCTTTGAGGGAGTCTCTGGTTAAGCTTCCTTAGTAGCTCTTGTTTTCTTAGTTTCCTCCTTCTCAGTGTCATTCTTATGAGAGAGAATTTTTACTTGTGTTATCTATTTCATCATCTGATTCTTTAGTCTTAGCTTCATCGATAAATTTTACATTAATTGGTTCCTAAATTTTTTAGTAGCTTTGTTGTATACCCAAAATTCTTTGCTTTGTAAGGAACATCTTAGAAAGATTCCTTCATCTACTTGTTCTTCGAATTTTCCCAGATTTCATCCAATCTTCTTAATGTAACACTTTGAACAAAAAATATGGAAATATGAAACTGTAGGTTTTCTCCCTTTGTACATTTCATATGAGGTTTTCTTAGTTAAAAGTCTTAATCAGACTTTATTAATTATATAACAAGATGTTAAGACAGCCTCGGCCTAAAAATACTATGTAATCTCGCTTTCATTTAGAAGAGTTCTTATCATTTCTTGTATGGTTCCATTTTTATGTTGCACGACCCCATTATGTAGTGGAGTATATGGAGCTGAGAAATTGTGAGTGATACCTTAGTCTTAACAAAAGCTAATGAAATCTTTACTCTTGAACTCTTTATCATGATTTGTTCTAAGACTGATAATGGTATATCCTTTTTCATTTTGAACTTGTTTAGTAAACTTTTCAAAGGAATTAAAAGTATCACTTATATTCTTAAAAAATAGCACCCAACAATATCAAGAATCATCGTCAACAAGTATTATACCATATCTATTACCTCCTAAACTTAATGTTTGAGTAGGCCCAAATAGATCCATATGAAGTAATTCTAAAGGTTTTTTAGATGTTATTACTCTCTTTGATTTGTGAGTTATTGATGTTAACTTATTTTTAAGGCAACTTATGCAACATACATCCTCTTTTATACTTATCTTTAGAAGTCCATAAATTAAATTATTTTTCGATAAATTTTCCAATTGATTGAAATGTACATGTTCAAGCTTTTTATACCATAGAAATGTATTATCTGTAATACTAAGAAAGCATTTTTCAATTTTTCGATAAATTTTCCAATAATATGTTTTTTACCATTATCTCCAAATTTGACAAAACCACCTTCGTTTCATTTGATGTTTGGAAAGAGTAAGGTGTCTCCAATCATGTGATGAGAACAACTACTATCTAAATACCATGTTCCTTTGAGTTTAACTTCATGCTCTCGTAAACACATAGAGACAGATTATTTTTTTGGGGAGCCCATATAAGCTTGGGTCCACCAAAATTCAGGCTCATTATTTTCAATATTTTGCTTAGTAATTATCGAGCTTGTAATTTTTGAAGTAATAATATCTTTCAATATGTCCTAATCTAATATAAAAGAAACATATATATAACGTGTTATGCATATCTTTTACCTGTTCCTTTTGATTTGAGTATCTTTTGTCAAAACCTTTGATAGGTCTTCTAATTGTTTTGTTTCAAAACAAATGATTTTGCTTTGTTTCTTTAGATTTATTTATCGATCTATTTAGAACTTCCTTTCCTTTAACTAATACTGTTGTTTTGTTTGATTTTAAAATATCTCTACATTCAAATCCTAATCTTATCATAGTTTTATCCAATCATTATGAGGCAATAACCATTTGTAGTTTTTTATCACTTTCACAAAATTATTAAATGTTGAGTTTGTTGAATTAGATAAATCATCAATCCTTGATCTCAAGTTACTTATCTCATCTTTTAATTCTCTATTATCTTTTTC
The DNA here is from genome assembly GCA_024138005.1 of Lumnitzera racemosa. Lineage (NCBI taxonomy): Eukaryota > Viridiplantae > Streptophyta > Magnoliopsida > Myrtales > Combretaceae > Lumnitzera > Lumnitzera racemosa. The sequence continues at coordinate 75,070,941 of JAMXBC010000008.1, forward strand.
TCAAGTCTCATTTTCAACACAAAGATTATCGCTATCAATTTCTAAGGCTTCTTTATCAGTCTTAAGTACATCTATTTCTTCTTTCAAGTGTTCATTTTCCTGAATTAATTGATACCTTTTTAGTTTTTGGTCTTCTATCTCTCTATTAGTTTTAGTCAGTTTTAAATTATCCTTTTTATTTGTTTGCAAACACTTTCTCACAAATCATTTTTGAAATCAGAACTTACTTCAAATATTACCATTAGACATAGGTTGCCTTTTTCTTCACCATCTATTTTATCTCCTAATTCATTTTGTGATTTGTCTAAGTTACTTTAAGTGGCTAATAACGACTTATGCTTTTGCTTTCATTCTTCTAGTTTCTTTACCAGTATGGGACATTCATATTTAATATGTCCAGGTTTTTTGTACCCATAACACACTACTTCCTTCTCCTTTTTATCCTTTTTTTTTATCTCTCTCCTTATATCTCTTACCTGCGTTGTTTTTGTTACATAAGGTATGCTTAGAAAATCTTTTCTTACATTGTCTTTTGCTCATCTTATTTAATCTTCTTGGAATAAGGGTAACATCATCTTCGTCTTCACTTTCACTTTCTAATTCTAAATCAATATCGTTCTTCTAAGCTTTAAAGGCTATCCCCTTTTTCTTTGTTTCTTTTGATACAACTTTTAATTTAAGAAAATCTACCTCATATGCGATCAGTTTGGTCCTTAACTAGCCAAGTGTCAATCTTTTCATATCACACGCTTCTTCGATAGCAGTTTTCTTTACATTCCATGCTTGAGGAAGTACTTTTAACATCTTTGTACAAGATTTGAATCATTAATCTTCTTTCTAAGGGATGCCAGTTCATTTGTGATGGTAGTAAATTTGTTGAATGGCTCTCTTATTTCTTCTCCTAGTAGTATATGGAACGTTTTATACTGCTGCATTTGAATTGATCCTTGTATCTTTAATAGTTTCCATACCTTCATATGTTTGTGCTAACGTATCCTATGTCTCTTTTCCTTATTTGCAAGATAAAATCAAATAAAATTCAGTTTGAGCTATTGTAGATAAAAGTAGATTTTTGGCTATGGAATTCAACTTTGCTTTTATAATATCGCCTTCAATGGTCATGCTTTCAAGAACTCTTGGATCTACATTTTCAATAACTCGCTATGCTTGGTAATTATATGCCTTGACATATGTCTTCATCCTGAACTTACAATAAGAAAAATTAGTGCCATTAAAAAATGGAGATTTTCCAAGTTATGTAGTAGAACCACTGCTTCCACTACCTTTAGCCATGACATTTGAACTCTAAATGATACTAGAGCTAAGTTTGATACCAAATGTAGGTCCCAATTAAGTAACCAAGAAGGTTGTAAATTGGTTATATATATCAAATTTTAAACAAATGCGATACTGATAAAACCTTATCCCCTTGATTACTCAAGATATTGGCTAAAAGATAAATGGACTAGCAAATATAAATAAAATGCACAAAAGTAAAGGAATGAGAGTTAAAAAACAGTCAAATGAACTATAGTGCTTCAACCTTATGCTTATTATACTCTTCCAGCCTCACTACTAGGGACTTGATTTACTTTCTTAAGTCATTCTTCTATTCACTTTCAATAATGTCTAATACTTGAGAGATTATAGTTAATTCCTTTGCTTTGACTCCTTAATCTAACTTTGGCTAAACTCAGATCTACAAAGATATAAGTGTAATCCTCTCACTAGTAACAAATCCTAGCTCTAAAAATATTAAACAAAACAATGAGAAAAATAAAAAAAAAAATGGTTCCTTGACAAAAAAGAACTAATGTAAAGATAAGTATGGAAGCTTTTAATTGATCTTCTATTCTCATAATTGGATTGCGTATAACACTTTAGAATAATAGTAGAAATTCTTTCGTCTCTTTCTCTTTCTTTTTTCGTATTCTTTTTGTGAAGAACTTGCCTTCTTTGTATACTTGAAATTGCAATAGTTAGAAACTTATTTTAAGGTAAGTCTTTAGAGAATTTATTCCAAATCTTTGCTTTGACAAAAATAACTTGTGAATTATCTTTCTGTTGACCTTTCATATATGTAAAATCCTTTCCATACTATGCATGTTGCAAAAGTAGTGAGGTTTCCTTTCCTTACTTTGAGTTCTTCAAATGTATATATAAGGTAAACGTTGCTATCAATATATGAGTCTTTTTTAAAATCTAAATGACTTGATCAAAATTCTCTTTTGAAACAAAAACTTTCCAATCTCAGATAGATTTTATAATAAGAAGAATTTGGTCTTATTCATGAGCCCTATACTTGGTAAATAGGAATTGAATAGGTAAATTTAGGATGTTTGTGAAACTAACCCGATTAACATAAAAACTTAAAAATAAGTTTGAGACATTAGTTGAGAAGACGTTGTGACTTGGATATTAAAAATATAACAAGATAATAATATAGTTAAAATAGTGCAATTTAACAATATTACATATTATTTATTATAATCGCATAAAAGTTTGGTAGTCCATAAACTTTTAAAGATAAATTATATATATAATAAAATTACTATAGGACATAAAATAACATATAAAATATATGTATATGTGATGTGTGGAATTTTTAAGCATATACGTATACCTGTAATTTGTTAAAATACCTTGATATATACATTTTAGGCTTAAATAAGATAGTAAAATCAATGAAAAATCACTAAAATTATAAAAAATTATGGGAACAACTAAGGTTGAATTGTTAGGTGTGCCTTTGGCAATGGATAGGTGTTTAGGAAGCAAAACAAGTGATCATGCAAGTTAAGGATAGTATTTAGGGGAAATAAGCTTGAAGAGAGAGAAAGAAAATTAACTTCACTACTCCACAAGCTTAGAAAATTCAAAAAACACTCTTCAACATTTTGTTCATGCAAAGTAGGATTTTGGAAAATTAAGTAGGGAATTCGAAGATTTAAGAAATAAATTTAGGAAAATATATACAAATAAGGTGTAATCTGAGCACTGGAGGATACGAAAGCTTAGTAGGTTATTGGAGCTTAATCACCACCACTAGTAGAAGCTATACCCACCATTTGGATTTGCCAACAAGGCGGGAGTTACTGTAGGTGATGGATTGCTGACCTCTAAAACCTTTACTTATACTTGCCTTTAAGGCCTATAACCTCTCGCTAGAAGGATTATCTTCCGTTAGCCTATTAAGGACGAGCACCTATATCTAGAAAAACTATGGGTGAACTCTCTAAAGTTCTAGCTTAGATATACTCTATTATATTCAGACCCTTACCTAGTCACCGACTTACTAAGTGTCAAGGTTGACATGTCGAGTGCTAAGGTTGAAGTGATTACGCATGGAGCCCTACTCTTCTAGCCTATTGAACTACAACATCCTTCAATCGCCTCAGCAACTCCCAATATAGCTCACTAACAACAACAGCTCTAACAACCATCTAGAACATCCATAATGCCTTAAGATACCAAATTACAAACCAATTGATAGGTTGCCAATTGTCATTCCTTTTTTTAACATTGTACTATGTTCTTTTGTATTACCCTTTATTATAATTACATATTTTTTTTATTGCTCTAGGGACTTACTAGAAATAGTACCTTATATCTTGTAGTTAGAATCGTTATATACCTTACACATAATGAATATTCTTGTTCTTATAAGATACCTCTCTCTAAGGACATTTTCTCCTATACTCTTATTTAATCTTACTAAGTAGCTTAAAATTAGTGGCTAGTAGACCTTAACACTAGCTTGTGAGTCATATCAAGTGAAGTGTTAAGTTGTGTAGTGTTTTGTTTGTTGGTGCATCATATCTTTTACGTAGCTTCACGTAAACTACTTGTTTATTGACCCTTTCATCCTCATTTTCTTCAATATCTCAAAGGACCCATCCTGTTACCACTCTCTACAATAAGCCCTAGTGATTACTACGCTTCTAGGCACATTATATAATCTTAGTATTAGATCTTGAGGTTGCAATTGAAAGCTTAATGTTAAAGTAGTTCTTGTTAGTGTATTTGTTATGTTATACTTTGTTTCTCAAGTAGAAAATGGAGCAAGTTCTTAAGTTGTTGTAAGAAGTTATATTATCAAAGTTGTGTGAGAATCTTCTATTAAATAGTTAACTTTTAGAAGTTTATATTAAGAAATGTTGAATCCTATTACTCAAGGGAAGATTAATGATACTGAGAGTGATGCTCATGGCAATGGTCATGTTACTCAATAGACCCCATGAACTACTAACGAGCAAATACAAGGCTTTGCTGCTATTATGGCCAATCTAGCTATTTTTGCATAGAGGGTAGTAGAGACTAGGTTGCAAGAGAAAGTTAGTATTGAACAAGGCCAAGGAGTTAAAGATAGGATGAGAAAACAGGTAGGTGAGAATCAAGTACCTGAAACTATTAATGCAAACCCAGCTCTACCCCAACATGTTGATAGAGTTACAAGAAGGAGACTTGAGTTGGATGAAGTTAAGGGGTATGAGGAGGAAGAGTAGTACATTTGGTTAGAACATGAGTTCCATGCTCCTAGAGAAGTCGAGCATCTTAAGGTGTAGATTTCGAGCTTTAATGGGTTTGGTAATACTAATTACTATCTAAACTAGGAGAAGAAGATTGAAAAGATACTCGACTTTTATGATTGCGAATATGTGGTGTGTATTTGTGTAGCTATGTAAGAATTTTCTCGGTATGCATCAATGTAGGGGAAGAAGTTACAAAATGTACACTAAAGACCTCAACGAGAAATCTGAATGTGGAACAAGATGAAGAGAGTTTAAAGAAGTAGGTTTATTTAAGAACACTATGAGTAAGGTACCTTTTGATGCCTTCAAGAACTCTAACAAGGTATTCGACTTGTTGATGAGTATGTTCGAGAGTTTCAATTGCTAATAATCTACTATGATGTTAAAGAACCTAAGGTACGAACAATAGTGAGGTTCATTTATGGTTTAAGGACCAAGATTGGTAATATAGTAGAGGTGCAAAGGCTAGGAAGTCTAGATGAAACCATTTGAGTAACCTAAAGAGTAGAAGGTAGTGGAGAAGTTAGCTTAGCCGAGCATTGAGCAGCCGACTTAGCTTACTAAGAACTGGTATACCAAATAGAATTAGATATGATTGAGCTCAATACAGTTCTAAGGTGGACCATTAAGGTTAGATGTCGAGTAGACCTAATGATAGCTAAAGAGCTTGAGGTTAAGAAGGACTAAGGTCAAAGCTTAGGAAGGAAGACCCTAGAGATTAAGTGTTTTAAGTGTCTTGGTTTTAGAAACATGGCTAATTAGTACCCAAATCGACGTGTCATGACCATCAAAGGAGATAATCCTTAGTTTAAGGTGGAAAGTTTTAGTGAAGGTGAGGAGGAGGAGAATGTTAATCACTTATTGAGTGAATTTCAAGAAGACTCAAATGCTTTGACCCTACATGAAATAGGAGCTGACTATATGGTCATACGACGATCTCTTAGTACCTTTGTCTCTAACGAGAATAAGCAAAGGGAAAACTTCTTCCATACTAACTGTCAAGTGAATGGCAAGTTGTATCCTTTAATCATTAATGGAGGGAGTTGTACCAATGCAATAGCTCAAGGAGTAGTGAAGGCCTTGAAATTATTGACCTACGCTCACCTTAAACCATACAAGATTCATTAGTTGAATGATAAGGGAGGTCTACTTATTGATGAGTAAGTTAAAGTGTCGATTATTATTGATGATAGATACAAGAATAAGGTGTTGTGTAATGTCCTACCTATGTGTGCTTCACACATATTACTTAGTCAACTCTAGCTATTTGATTTAAGAGTGCTTCATGATAGATATAAGAATACCTATATGTTCCAAAAGGATAGAACGAAGGTCATACTAACCACAATGAGGCCTAAGGAGGTCCATGAGTTATAAGAGAAGATTACTAAGTCACTATAGAGGAAGTCCTTAGTAATTTCCCTAACCCAATTTTCCAAAGAGGTCAAGAAGCAAGAATGTGTATTCCTGTTAGTCAGGAGACTTCCTGAGTTGAATGAGATTGAAATCTTACCTACCAAGGTGCAAACATTAATTCAAGAGAATGCCAACCTATTTCTAATTGAGTTACCGAGAAGACTACGACCAATCAGAGGGATAAAGCATTACATTGACCTTTAGCCTAGAGTTACTTTACCTAACCGAGATGCCTGTAGACTTAACCTTGAGTAGGTGGCCAAGCTGAAGAAACACGTTAATGAGTTGATTGAACGAGGATATGTCCAGGAGAGCATGAGCCCTTATGTCATATTGATTATCTTAGTGTAGAAAAAAGATGGCTCATGGAGGATGTGCATTAATAGTTGAGTAATCAATAAAATTACTATTAGGTATAGATATATAATTCTATGATTAGACGATATGCTCAATGAATTGCATGGGGAACTGATGAATTGTCGACTAATGGCCCCATTGCTTGCGTATGGCTTCAAGGACTCTAATCCCTCATATGGCGAATTCTCTTTAGACAATCGACTGATGATGAGAAAGTTTATGTCGAAAGGAATGTGGCTAAACTCCTAGAGGTCCTCTAATTATCGTAAGATGATTTGTACACTCAGTAGTAATGATGCCAACCATTCCCATGCTGAGGACCCAATACCCAGTAATCCCTATCGATACTACCAAATGACGAGAGACTCACTTAAGCGGCCGAATAGTTTTCTCTCGGCATGACTCCATCTCTCTCTCTTCTTGGCCCTTTAATGCCACAACATTTTGACCCCTCTCACCTACTATGCTTAGAGAATATTCATATGGGACCAATGTTGCATTGCTACTTATCCACTTCCTCTAACATTATACTACTTTTTCATTTTGGTTTTTTATCCTTTTTACCCTTTTTTGGTATGTACTATGAATTCCCTTTTTGTATATACTTTCTTATCTTTTCATTATTTGTAATGTTGCTCTAGGGAGTTACTATAAATAATCATTTTCTCTTGTAAGCTGTAGATATAACCAATATTTTTACACTAATATTCTATTTTTATGAGACAACCCTCTTCAAGTCCATATTTCCTACACTCTTATATAATCTTGCTGAGTAGCTTAGGATTAGTGGTTAGTGGACATTGACATCAAGTTGTGTGTCTTATTAAGTGAGGTATCAAGTTGTATTGTGTTTGTTGGTGAGTCACATCCTCCGAGCAGCTTCACATCAACTACTCTTATTCGATTGTGGATCCTCTTCCTTTAATTTTCTTTGATATCTTAAAGGACCCATTTAATTCAATTCCATCTTGGTGAGTCTTAGTAATAACTGAGCTCCTAAGCATACCATATATTCCTGGTATCAAACCTTGAGGTTCAGGTTCAATTTGAGACCTAGAGTTGTGTAGTAATAGTCAGTCTGCTGTTTGAGATACTGCGTATAATTGTAGCCTTCCGAGTGAAGTATAGTTATTGAAATTTTGTGATAGCAATGTTAAACCCTAGTGTATAAGGAGAGATTCATGATGTCGAGAGTGATGCTTATGGTCATGGTTGAGTTACCCTACAAATACCATATACTACTGATGAGTAGATACAAGATCTTACTACAATTGTAGCCAATTTAGCTATCTCAGTAAATAGGGTCTTAGAGAATGGACCGTGTAAGAGAGTTGCTGAGCAAGGTCGAGAAATGAGAGATAGTTCGAGGAGGTAGATGAACGAGCAACCAAAAGCCTTTCTAGTGAACCATGCACCACCATGATGTGCCAACAGAGTTGCGAGAAGAAGGTTAGAGTTAGATGAAGTGAAAGAGTACGAAGAAGAAGAATAGGATATTGGGATTGATGAACGAGAGTTCCGAGTGCTAAGGGGTACCAAACATCGTAAGGTACAGATTTTGAACTTCAATAGGTCTAGTAGTGCTGATGACTACCTAGATTGGAAAGAGAAGATTGAAAAGATATTTGACTTTTATGATTATGAAGATGCTGTCCACATTAGGGTGGCTACGTTAGAATTTTCTAGATATGTGGTAATGTTGTGGAAGAAGCTAGAGAATGTTTGCTTAAAGACTTGACGCAGAGTCCAAACATGAAACAAGATGAAGAGAGTTATGAGGAATAGGTTTGCTCCTAAACACTACGAACAAGACACTTTTTGATAACTCTAAGACTTGAGGCAAGGTAACAGGTCCGTAGACGACTATGTCCGAGAGTTTTAGTTACTCATGACACAATGTGATGTTGACAAGCTTGAGACCCGAACTATAGCACGGTTCATCTCGGGATTCCAAGCTGAGATTGGTTATGTCATAGAATTGTAGTGACTCTTAACTTTGGATGAAACCATCCAAGTGACTTACAAAGTTGAAAGGCAACAGTAGAGCTAGGTTAACCAAATGTCGAGTAATCGAACAATGGCACCAAATAAGACTGGCCTTCTAAGTAGACTAAGGAATGACAGGGCATCAAACATTCCCAAGATGGAATGTCGAGGTCACGTACCGAGCCAAAAGGCTGAGGTAAGAGCAAGACCGAGGAGTTTGAGATCTGAAGAGACCAAGGTTAGAGTTCCGGGAGGAAAACCCAAGAAATTAAATGTTTTAAATGCCTTAGCTATGGACACGTAGCTAATCAATGTCTGAATCGTTGAGTCATTACAATAAAGGGAGATAAGCCCCAGTTTGAAGTCAAAAGTACGAGTAAATGAGAGGAAGGAGTGCCAATCGATCAAATGCTGGAAGAATTTGATAAAGATCAGGAGGCCGAGATACCCCCCTGAGGGTGAAACTAAGTATTACTTTGTCGTTCGATGATTTCTCAATACTTTCGTAGGTGATGAAAATGAGCAAAGAGAGAACTAACATCTATCATATGAGTTGCTAGGTGAATGGAAAGCTATGCACCATGATCATTGACAGAGGGAGCTATACCAACATCATTGCGTAAGGGGTTGTAAAGGCCATGAAATTGCCGACTCTCCCATACCCCAAGCCGTATAAGATTCACTAGCTAAACGAGAAAGGAGGATTACATGTTTCTAAGTAAGTCAGAGTACCAATTACTATTGGTGACAGATACAGGGACGAGGTGGTGTGTGACGTCCTTCCCATGTGTGCATCTTACATATTACCCACCTGATCATAGCTATCTGACTTGAGAGTCTTATATGATGGGTATAAAAACACCTATATGTTTCAAAAGGACAGGAAGAAAGTTATATTGACATCTATATGTCTTAAGGAAGTGCAAAAAGCCTAAGAAAAGGTTGCTAGATCACTGTAGTAGAAGTTGTTAGTGATTTCTCGAGCACAGTTTGCACGGGAGGTTAAGGCTGAGGGCTATGTACTCCTCTTGGTCAAGAGACTCTTGGTGGTTAAAGAGGCTGAAAACTTACTTACCGAAGTGAAACAGCTACTCTAAGAATTTGCTGACCTCTTCCCTACTGAGATGCTGAAAGGACTACCTCCATTGAAAGGGATTAAGCATTGCATCAATCTTCAACTTGGAGCAACCCTGCCAAATCAACCCACATATAGACTCAATCTTGAGCAGGCAGCCAAGTTGAAAAAGCAAGTTGATGAGTTGGTAGATCATGGATATGTCCATGAGAGCATAAGCCCGTGTACCGTCCCAACCATGCTAGTACCAAAGAAAGATAGATCGTAGAGGATATACATTGACAAGCATACCATCAATAAGATTACTGTTAAGTACCAATACCCGATCCCATGGTTGGATGACATACTCGATGAGTTGCATGATGCATGTATCTTTTCGAAGATAGATCTCAAGAGTGGGTACCATCAAATATGAATGAAACCAGGAGATGAATGAAAAACAGCCTTTAAGACTCAAGATGGTCTATTAAAGTAGATGGTTATGCTGTTAAGTGTAACTAACACACCGAGTACATTCATGAGGCTCATGAATCATGTACTTAGAACATTGATCAATAAATGCATTGTGGTTTATTTTGACGATATTTTGGTTTGTAGTACCATTCTTCTCATTCATGTTGAACATTTGAGATTGGTGTTTAATGTATTCCATGCTGAGAAATTATTCAATAACCTAAAGAAATGCACTTTCTATCAAAGCAAGGTTGCATTCCTTAGATATGTTGTTTTAAGTAGTGGAGTTTAAGTTGATAAGGAAAAGGTCAAGGCTATTAATGAGCGGCCTACGTCGACAAGCACAGCCAAAGTTAGGAGCTTCCATAGCTTAGCCTCGTTTTATCGAAGATTTATTTGGAACATTAGCTCCATAATTGCACTATTGACTGAATTGACCAAGAAGAACATTGAGTTTAAATGGACAAAAAAGGCTTAGAGGAGTTTCAAAGATGTGAAGTGAAAGTTGACATTTACTCTAGTATTGCCATACCAAATTTTGAGAAGGTTTTTTAGGTTGAATGTGATGCATTTAGTGTCAGCATTGGTGCCAACCTTATGCAGGATCACTAACCCATTGCTTACTTCAGCAAAAAACTCTGAGGTGCGGCCTTAAATTACTTAACCTACAATAAGGAGTTCTATGCCCTTATTCGTACACTTTAGAACTGGCAACATTATCTGTTGCTAAGAGAATTCATCATATATTTAGATCATGAATCTCTCAAGCATCTTCGCAAGTGACAGAAGCTTTCTCGACATCATGTTAAGTGGATTGAGTTCCTAAAGACCTTTTTCTATGTCATAAGGTATAAGGAGGGAAGCACCAATATAGTAGCTAACGCCCTTTCTCGCCATCATACCTTGATTACGACGTTGTAAGCTAAAGTACTTGGATTTGGCACTTTACCTAATCGATATGAGCATGACCTACATTTTCAACCTTTAGCAGACAAGTGCCATGATAGAGGAGCTATAGATAGCTTCTACTTGAGTGAGGGGTTCTTAATGAAAGGAAAGCAGATTTGTATGCTGAATGGTTCTACAAGGGAACTATTGGTTTGAGAAGCTTACACTAGAGAACTAGCTAGCCATTTTGGGGAAAAGAGAACGATTAAGATATTAAAGGAACACCTTTACTAGCTTGGGATGTTGAAGGATGCGCATCGAATACTTGAGAAGTGCAAGTTGTGTAAGTATGCAAAAGGGAAGAGAGACGAAGAATATACACCCTTACCAATTCCTAAGTGGCTGTGGACCAATCTAAGCATGACATGCTTGGCCTTCCCCATATGCAGAGAAGACATGATTCAATCATGGTGGTGGTTAATCGATTTAGCAAGATAGGCCACTTCATCCCCTACCATAGGATTACTGATGCTTTATTTATCGCTAACCTCTTTTTGCAGGAAATTGTGTGACTTCATCGAGCGCTTAGGAGTATTGTGTTTGACCATGATTCCAACTTTATGAGCTTCTTTTGGAAGACCTTATGGAAGAAACTTGGCACTAAGCTCCTGTTTAATACCTCTTGCCACCCCTAGATAGACAGCCAAACTAAAGTAGTTAATAGAATTGTCGGTAAGCTCTTGCGCACCATTGTTAGAAAGAACTCTCATGACTGGGATTTATGCCTACTCATCATTGAATTTGCTTACAATTACTCCACTTACAGCTCTACTGGAATATCCCCATTTGAGGTTGTTTATGGACTTAACCTAAACTTACCCTTAAACTTGGTTAGCAATACGACTACACAAGGGGGAAGTCAATCCGGCCTATAGCTTGCCGAGGAATTTCATGAGTTGCATCAAAGAATTACAAAGCAACTGGCCAAAATTATAGCCCGATAGAAGGAATTGAGAAGCCGCGGAAGGAAACAAATCATTTATGCCCTTAGGGACCATGTCTAAATCCATCTTAGCAAGGACTGCTTCCCTAGCAAGAGGATGAACAAACTATCTCCTAGAGTGGATGGCCCCTATAGGATCTTCAGGCGCATTAATGATAGTGCCTATGAGATTGAGCCACTTGAAGGTCTCGATGTATCTACTACATTCAACGTTACTGACTTAACTCCATATGTGCCTAAAGATGACGAAGACCAAGATTTGAGGGCAAATCTTCAACAATCCTAAGGAACTGATGAACTGCCGACCAACGGCCCCATTACTCACATATAGCTTCGAGGACTCTAATCCCTCACATGGAGAATTCTCTCTCGGTAACCTACTAATGACAAGAAAGTTTACATCGAAGGAATGTAATTGAACTCCTTGAGGTCCCCTAATTGTCGTATGATGATCTATACACTAAGTAGTGATGATGTCAACCATTCCCTTGTTGAGGACCCCGTGCCAAGTAATCCCTATCGACACTGCCAAGAAGTTCCTGCTGTGTGACTAGAGACTCACTTAAATGACCGAATAGTTTTCTCTCAGCATGATCCCATCTCTCTCTCTTCTTAGCCCTTTAATGTCGTAACATTTTGACCCCTCTTGCTTGCTGTGCTAAGAGAATATTCGTATAGGACTAATGTTGCACTGCCATATGTCCATCTCATCTGACATTGTACTACTTTTGCGTTTTGGTCTTTTGTCCTTGTTACCCTTTTTGATATGTAATAGGAATTCCCTTTTTGTATATACTTTCTTGTCTTTTCATTATTTGTAATGCTACCCTAGGGAGTTACTATAAATAGTCCTTTTATCTTGTAAGCCATAGATATAACCCACATTTTTACACTAAATATTCTGTTCCTGTGAGATAACCCTCTCTAAGTCCATATTTCCTATGTTCTTATCTAATTTTGTAGAGTAGCTCAAGATTAGTCATGGGTAGACCTTGACATCAACTTATGCATCATATCAAGTGTAGTGTCAAGTCGTATTGTGTTCGTTAGTGAGTTACATCCTCCAAACAGCTTCATGCTAGCTACTCTTGTTCCATTGTGGACCCTTTCTCTCTAATTTTCTTCGATATCTCGAAGAATCCATTCAGTTCAATTCTTTCTTTGTAAGTCCTAGTGACAATTGAGCAACTAAGTATACTAATACCTGAGTTTTTTTGAAGATTGGGTTAAAAAGTGACTACCACCAAATTAGAATAAGACTTGAAGATGAGTGGAAAACTGCTTTCAAAACAAAGGATGGTCTATTTGAATGGATGATGATGCCATTTGGGTTAACAAACACATCAAGCACTTTTATGCGACTCATGAACTATATTTTGAGAACATTAATTGGTAAGTATGTTGTTGTCTACTTTGATGATGTTTTGGTATATAGTGTTGACCTCATCTCTCATGTCGCACGCTTAAGATATGTGTTTAATATCCTCTATATCGAGCACTTATTTAGCAACTTTAAGAAGTGTGTATTCTATTAGAGAGATGTAGTATTCCTCATTTTGTTGTTTCTAAGGGAGGTATCAAAGTTGATGACAAGAAAGTTCGAGCTATTCTCAAGTGGCCAACGTCGACTAGTGTTATAGAAGTTAATAGTTTTCATAGTGTAGCTTCATTTTATCGAAGATTCATTTGGAACTTTAGTTCCATAGCTACCCTACTGACTGAGCTGATTAGGAAGAACTCTAAATTCAAATGGTTTGAGAAAGCTCAAAAGAGTTTCAATAAGATAAAGTCTAAGTTGAACTTTTACCCTAATACTTATCCTACTCTACTTCAAGAAAGTTTTTGAATTAGAATGTAATGCATCTAGAGTCAACATTAGAGCTGTTCTTATGTAAGAGTGCTAGCCAGTTGCATATTTCAATGAGAAGCTTAGAGGTGCCATACTGAATTACTTAACATATGATGAGGAATTTTATGCCCTCCTTCTAAGCTCTTTAGAATTGGAAACACTACCTACTATTGAGGTACTTTATTATCTCTATAAACCATGAATCTCTTAAACATCTCAAAGGATAATAAAAACTTCCTCAACGTCATGCTAAGTGGGTCAAGTTCTTGGAAACCTTTTTCTATGTCATTAAGTATAAGAAAGGAAGTGCTAATATTGTGGCCAATGCCCTTTCTCATTGGCATTTTCTAATTATAGTATTGTAGGTTAAAATACTTAGGTTTGGTTCCCTATCTGATCAATATGAACATGACCAATACTTTGGACCCTTGAGCTAACAATTTCTAATGAAGGGAGGACAAATTTGTATACCAAGTGGGTCTGTTAGGAAATTACTTGTTTGAGAAGCCCATTCTAGAGGCTTAGCCAGCCACTTTGGTGAGAACAGAACGGTCGAGTTGCTAAAAAAACATTTCTATTTGCTTAGGATGATGAAGGATGTGCATAAAGTTCTTGAATGTTGCAATAACGGAAGAAAGGAGCCATATGGAAAGTATACACCTTTACCCATACTAGAACGACCATGGACCAATCTAAGCATAGATTTTATGCTCGGCTTACCTAGAATATTGCGAAGACATGATTCTATTATGGTGGTGGTCAATTAGTCTTGTAAGATGAGCCACTTCATCCCTTGCTACAAGACCAATGATGCGTTATTTGTTGCTAGCCTCTTTTTGTAGGAGATTGTATGGTTAGATGGAGTATCAAGGACTATTGTGTTTGATTGTGATTCGAAGTTCATGAGCTTCTTTTAGAGAATCTTATGGAAGAAGCTTGGCATTAAGCTCAGCATTAAGCTCATGTTTAGTACTTCTTGCCACCTACAGACAAATAGCTACACAGAAGTTGTGAATAAAATAGTAGGCAACCTCCTTCGAGCTATTGTTGGGAAGAATCTACATGATTGGGATTTATGCTTACCCATCATTGAGATTTCTTACAACCGCTCTGCTCAAAGGTCAATAAGAAGGTCACCTTTGAGGTTGTTTATGGAATTAACTCGAACTTACCCTTAGACATGGTTATTAGGTCAAATTCCTAAGGAGCAAATCAATCGAGCCTACAGCATGCTAAAGAGTTTCAGAGATTGCATTAGAAGGTTATTAAATAGTTGGCCAAGACTGTGGCCCAATAAAAAGAATAAGGAACCTAAGGAAGGAGGCAAGTCATTTAAAATCCAGGGGACCTTTTTTGGATCCACCTCAATAAAGAGCAATTCCTAGGGAAAAGGATAAACAAGCTTTCACCCAAGTCAAATGGCCTTTTCAAGATCCTCTAGCACATCAATGACAACACTTATAAGTTAGAGTTACTTGAAGGATATTGAGTGTCTCCTACTTTTAATGTTGCCAACTTGATGCCCTATGTGCTAGAAGAAGAAGAGGACTAAGATTTAAGGGAAAATCTTCAACAACTTAAGAGAATTGATGGATTTCCAACCTTTAGATCCCTTACTTACACCCATCTCTAAAGCCTCTAATGTATCACTAAAAGGATTATCTCTCGCTAACTTGTTGAGGATGAGCTTCTATATGTGAACAAACTATGAACGAACTCTCTAAAGTTCTAACTTAGATAGACTTTGCTTTGCTCTGACCCTTACTCAATCATCGACTTACCTAGTACCAAGGCCTAAGTGACTATGCACCAAGCCTTACTCTTCCTACCTATTAAACTACAACATCCTTAAATTCCTTTGACAACTACCAATACAACTCTCTAATGACAACATGTCCAACAATCGTCCAAAACATCCACAACGCCTTAAGATGACAAATTACAAACCCATTGACAGGTTGCCACTTGTCATTCCTTTTTTTTGATATTATACTATATTCCTTTATGCTATTTGTCCCTTTTACCCTCTTGGCAATGTACTAAGGTAGTATTATTATATTACTCTTTATTGTAATTACATATTTCTCTTATTACCCTGGGACTTTCTATAAATACTCACTTATATCTTATAGCTAGAATTATCATATACCTTACACTTAATGAATATTTTTGTTCTTATGAGATACCCCTCTCAAATTATACTTTCTCCCATACTCTTATCTAATCTTGTTGAGTAGCTTGAGACTAGTGGCAAGTGAACCTTAACATTAGTTTGTGAGTCATATCAAGTAAAGTGTTAAGTTGTATTAGGTTCATTTTTATTGGTCATCATATCCTCGGAGCAAGTTCACGTAAGCTACTGCGTTTGTTGACCCTTCCATCTGCATTTTTTTCGATATCTCGAAGGACCTATCCGATTATTACTCCCTAAGGTAAGTCATAGTGATTATTGAGCTCTTAGGCACATCAATTCTCAAAGCAAAATTTTCCAATGAGGTCCCTTTTTGATCCAATTTTAAGTAATATAGTAAAAATAAAAAATATTCCTAAAAAATTATGAAAAAGATGATTCTTACATATTTTTATGTATAGAATTTAGGAAAAATATCATTTTGTATAAATTTAGTAGCTATCATATATGTCTAAGAAATCGAACATTTTTTTAATTGAAATAAATTAAGCAAACGATGTAGTTTCCACTTTAAAATTTTTCTATAAACTATTGTAAGATAATATTAAATTGCTATATGAAAGTTTTTTGTGAAACTATTTCCTAAATTTTTATATGATTTTTTAGCCCTAAATTATGTACTAAATAGTGTTTTTGGTGAAAGAATAGCATATTTCACATAACAACATCACTTAGATATTGAGCTTGATTCATTGTGGAAGTATTCACACTATTCTAGAGTGGTTGGATTAAGTACTAAAGTAAGGAGTTACAGGAAATTACAAATTTGTCTCTAAAAGTGAAATTGGAAACTTGGTTATTTTGTTGGGAATTGAAAATTAGATGAACTATTATGTAATGTATAAGGAGTTAGGAATTAATAAAGCTGAGGAAGGTTGTTTAAAGTGTTATTTGCTGTTTTAAATTGATTTTATAATTGTAACTTAGAAGAAAGTGAATAAATTAGCTAATTAAGGGATATTGATTAAGGGTAGGTAATAATTTAAAGGATTTTATAAATGAATTTTGCGCAAAAATGATACTTAAAGAGTGAGTTAGAAGGAAAATTTATGAATACAATGTAAGGATAGGGGATTCAAAAGCTTAGTTAGAGGATGAATTTATTAAAAATTCTATAAATAATAGAATTAAAGGGTAGCTCAAAGGGTTATTTTATAGGGAGCTTAACTTGGAGAAGTTTAGAGACAGTTTCAAATGATAAAATTAGTATAACAAATGACCCCTATATAGCTTAGAGAGTAACTTAGAGGATTTTTTTATTAAAAAAAAAACTACTATGAAATCACTCAAAGGATTTGTTAGTTTCTGGTCAAGAAATTATGATTTTTAAATAGAAATAACTTATGAAATTTATAACTAAACAATCAAAATCATATAAAACAAACTAATGGCTAACAAATTAAGGCTTGAAAACTAATATATTATATGTTTTTGGGGACAATTGAAGAGTTAGAAGGCTATAGTTAAGGGTAACTACAAGTAAGTGTAGGTAAGTAAGGATCGATGCTTCGTAGCATATTAAAGTATCATATCAAGATACTTAGAGAAGTAAGAGTGCTTACTTGTTGTTGTAAGTAGATTGTTTGTGTATGTGTGTATGTGTGTGCTATGCATGTGCCTGTGATACTGATTGATGATTGGGAGTTGAACTTAGAGGGCTATTTTTTACTTGACTATACAATAACTAGTGTATATGAACTTATTTGCTCACCTTATAATTTGGACTAATCTTAAGTTGACTAATATCTAACCTAACATTTATGATAACCCAATAGGAGTAACAATTTGGTTGTCAAACTAAATACCGACACTTTGATGAGGATTGTAAAAATGGTCCTTTTCTTACCATTAGTTGAACTAAGTGATAGGAGAGGGTGTCATGGCAAGGTTAGGAATTGTGATTTGAATATTGTTTAGAGAGCAAGGTGTTCTCTATTGCACAAGCCTAAATTTAGTCTTATAGTATCACGTTGAAACTCCTCGAAATCCAAGGTTAGAGTAGATGAAATTTCTTTAACTTTACAATGGACTGGTTAAACATTGTGGGATGATCTATCATTTGCTTATTACATTTGCACGTAGTTAATGATTGAAAAACTATGTTTGTTTATGTACTTGTATGACTTAGTCCTTTCTTATTGAGTTAGTAAGCTCAGATCCCAATAGATTGTTTTGTAGGTGTATAGTAATACTTAAAGTTGCCTCATTACAATTATCCATAGGTTAGTTTTGATAGGCCAGATAGTAAAGTATTAAAGTCTAATGAATAGATCAAAGTTCATGTTGCTTTTGTTTTTCTTTTGTGGAAAGATTATAAGGTCTTCCTAAGAGGCCTTTTAGTCTTCGATGGCTCCTTAAGATAAATATATATGTAATGTAGTCCTCCTGTGGAGATGTACAATTTCTTTTGAGAACTTTAGAAACTTTTAGTGTATATAAAGCTATGTAAAAGAACTAAACTATTTATAGATATGAGAAAATGTATTTTGTAAATTGTTACTCCATAGGTATTATTTACTATAGGTGCTTATCTAACTTCTTCAAAGTTGATTGAGTTGTCATTCACCTTGTATAGACTATACTTATGTTAGTAGCTGAGGAGGGTCGCTTCTACCTTAGTTGGTTTATACGACGAGGTTGTTATGACTCCTTAAGTTTAAGGCATGATAGTTCTAAGTGGTATTTGAGCATGGTTTTGCAAAGAACTAGGCTTTGAAGCTTCTCATTAAAATGGACTAGATATTAATAACACTGAGAGTGGGAGAAGTAATAAGGTGTAAAAGACTTATACTTTTAAGTGTATATCTAAGTTATCTATATGTATAAGAACTTAAATAATATAAAACAAAAACAAGTAAAAGATAATACCATTCTACCTTGTGTTATGTTGTGATTACCTTCAAATTCAAAAACATGGGCTTATTTATGCTTAGTTACATTTTGGTTAGGAAGAAGAAGAGTGCACTATTGACTATCAAGTTCGTTTGTAAAAGTTGTTATTGGAGTTAATTGATTGGATGATATTTTATACTATAGATGAAATTATAATTACTTATAAGAAGGGATTATCTTGGAGTATGAAGAATGATTAGAAGATTATGGAGTTAGGTCCTTTATATAATGAATACACTGTAGTTGTAGCTTTTGAGACGAAGTATATGCATGGTAAGAAGATTGTATCTACAATGGTCCCAATGATGTACTTTCCAGCTATAGTGGAACTCGGTAAGGATTATCTATCCGATTTTGATCAAGCACTTATAAGAATTCCCCATGTATTTAAAGATTATCCACCTCAAATCATAAATTGGTTTCTAAGATTTTTGTCTACTAGGAATATAGGTATTGATGCACTCTTGCAATCGCATGAACTTAAACTACTTATAGAACCTCCTGTAAGTCTACTTCTAGTTCAATAGGAAAATATAGATGAGAATATAGAAGAAGAGGATCTTGAGGAAGTTCTTTAATAAGATTTAGAGTATAATTTAGAAGCAGCAATAGCTCAGGCAGAAGAATAAGAGAAAATGAGACTGAGGAGGAAGTTGAAACGAAAGTGATAGCTTATTCTAGGGATCAAGTACGAATTCAGGTAGAAGTTAATGAAGGACAAGAAGTGAATTATGTTAAAGGACCTGAGTTGGTGAATGAAGATATTGAGGATGTATAGGAAGTCATATATGTTCTTGAGATTCCTGAGTATATAACGTGAAGTTCTAACTTAAAAGCAAAAAATGGAAATTTAGACTTAAATGCTTATGAAAATTGGTTTCCTTTAGAAGGTATTGTGACATTAGATGGATGGAGTAAACAGGAGTTGACTACTTTCAAAAATTTTGGATTGTATGGTTTATGTTATATACTTTGTTATCTCGGGCCTCTTTTTGATGTAAATAGTATTTTGGAATTGTAAATATGCTTTTGTACTTGAGGCGAGCATGATTTATTTAGAATTTATGTACTAGGAAGTTGTGATATAATTTTTGCTTAAACAGGTAAGTTTATATGTAACCAGTGACGTAAAAAAGTTCAGTTTAATGTAATTATCTCGATATAAAGTTAAGTTGTGGTATAGTTTCTTTCTTGTGTAAAAGTTTAAGTTATGATATGTACTCTTGAATTGTAAGGTTGTACCATGAAAGTTAGTGATGTAGTAGGTGTAAAAGTGATTTGTTACAGGTGATTACAAATGACGCAATAGCGTATAAATGTATATAGGTGATACTATATTTACAAGTGTTAATTTAATGTCACTTTTTATTGAATTGATATTTGGATATTATAGGAATTATGTTTATATCGTTATTTATATACGAGATATGTTTAACTTAGGCAATTCATGAATATGAATGGTTACAAGAAGATGAGTAGTTAGAAGTTTGTAGTGTTAAAATGAGTAAGAAATATGCTATCTAAGGATTGTGCAAAGTTTTGGGAAACTCATAATAACTAATAAGTAAATGGAACATGGCAGAGGAAGGAAATAAGAATGTAAATGGAAAACCTAGAAATAGGGGACCACCTCCAGTTCCATCTACACCACAAGACCCATTAAGGAATGATTTGCCACCACCTTCACCTCTTCCTAATATGTTAGACCTTACTCAATTTGGACAGATGATGACACATATGCATGTTATGATCCAATAACAAGGAGCTTTAATTCAACATCTCATAGTGAGTGGAAATACCATAAGTCAAAGGTAACCCAAAGTAGAGCTAAGAGAACAATAGCCACCAAAAGTTGGTAAGCTCATGGAATTTATCAAAGCTAATTGCTACTTCAAAGGAGAGATGGGAAAACTGGCTATGGCTAATGATTGGCTAGCCTAGATCAAGCGAAGTTTCAAAGCTTTTCGAGTACTGAAAGCATAAAAGCTTTCATATGGAATTTATTGAAGTCAAGAGCATAGATATGGTGGGACTTGAAAGCAAGGACTTTGCCATGACTACTTATATGGCAAACATTCAAAGAAGAGCTCAAGAATAGGTATTTCCTTGTAAGTTTCCAAAACCAAATAATTGAAGAATTAATGAGTTTGAAAATGGGAGCAATGAATATGGTGTAGCATGAGATGGAGTTTAATCAGTTGATTCAATATGCACTGCAATCGTATTGAGATAACTCCAAGCTTAAGAAAGATCTTTTTCTTAAGGCATTTGAGCCTACGATAAGGTGTAAGCTTATGGACTATAGTTTTAAAACCTACAATGAGGTAGAAGATAAGGCATGTCAACTTGAAAACAACTGAATACTGATGTAGTTGGAGTAGAGTAGGAAGTTAAATAGGGTGAATTGATTTAGAACTACTTTTAAGAGATCCTTTTCTAGTGCTATAAGTAGTAGTTCAACTCGAAAAGGTAAGAAGTTAGTCACAATAACTAATGAAGCAACACAATCGAACAATGGGTTTAGTTTTTATGTTAAGAATGGGAATATTAAATGTTGGAAATGTGGAGATCAACACTATCCTTGCTAGTCTGTTCAAATGAAAGGAAAATGTTATCTATGTAGTAATCAAAATCATATATCTAGAGTGTGCCTAAGGATGAAGAATGTGAAATTTTATCATTATAGATGAATCTAACACTTTTCCAAATACCAAACAAAGTTTGAACCTGCAGCTAAGAATGCTAGAGGAGCGAATACTAAGATGGTCCCTGTACGTGTCTTTACATTAGAAAGTATGGATGAAAATACTGAAGAATTTGATGAATAGATGGAGGAATATTTCTATAAAGGTTCGGATAATAATGATGACTGTACGGATGGAGGTGAACCAGGCCTAGTAATAGGTATAGACACTAACATTGACTACTAATAAATAGTTATAGCATAAATTATGCTTATTGAGATAGCCATATGTATTAAGTAGCACAATAGTTAGTAGTATCATAATAGGTTCTTAAAACTTATTAGTAACTACAACAATAGTATAATAGGTCATGTGAACATAAATGGATGAATCACGTATGTGTTGTTTGATGCGGAAGCTTCTCATTTGTTTTTCAGCCAAGAATTCATGTCGAACCATGGAATTGGAATAATTGAAACAAAAGTTACTTATAGAATTAAAGTCCCTACTAGAGAGCATGTATTAACTCAAAGAGTAATGAATGAAGAACGAGTGATGATTCAGGAAAGGAAATTTCCAATTAAATTAATAGTATTACCTATAAGTGATTATGATGTTATTGTAGGGATTGAATGGTCATAAAGACACAAAGTGAAAGTGAATTGTCAGAATAAGGTGGTGTTATTAGATGATGGAAAATTTATATTTATTGGGAAGATTGAGAATTGTAGTGTAAAATTGGCTTTCATTGAAGTAATTGAGGAAAGAAAAACATATAATAGAGACTGGAGTATTACTTGGTATTTTCCTTAGAAGGGAAGAAAGAAATGTCAAGTATGTTGAAAATACCAGTAGTTTGCGAATTCCCTAATACATTTCTAAATGATTTGCTTAGCTTAGCACTGCATAGGTAACTAGATTTTACTATTGAGTAAATTCCTAGAGCTGAGCCGATATCTAAAGCTCCATATAGAATATCATCAATGGAGTAATAGGAATTGAAGCGAAAATTATAGGAACTTTTGGATAAAGGATTTATCAGGCAAAGTTTGTCTCCTTGGGAGCCCCTATCCCATTTGTAAAGAAAAATGATGGAATAATGAGACTGTGTATCAATTGTAAAGAACCTAACAAAGTGACAATTAAGAATAAGTACCCATTACCAAAAAGGGTGAAGGCTATAGCTGATTGGAAACAACCTATCACTGTTGCTGAAATAAGAAGTTTTCTAAGAATGGTAGGATATTATAGAAGGTTTATCAAGGATTTTTTAAAGATAGCATAACCTTTAACTCAATTAACTCAAAAAGATGTTAAGTATGAAAGGATTAAGGAATGTGAACGAAGTTTCTAAGAGTTAAAAGATCATTTGATATTAGCTCCAATACTTACCTTACTTGATCTAAGTAAGTTTTATTATGTTTATAGTGATGTCTCCCAAAATGGATTAAGATATGTTTTGATGCAGGATGGAAAAGTAATTACTTATGCTTATAGGTAGTTAAAGCCTCATAAGAGGAACTACCCAACCTATGCTTTGGATTATATTTGCTTTGAAGATATGGAGACATTACTTATACAGTCAACACTATAAGATTTATATTGACCACAAGAATTTGAAGCATTTCTTCACTAAAAAAGAATTAAATTTGAGATAGAGGTGATGTTTAGAACTAATTAAGGACTATGATTTGACTATTAATTATCACCCTAGCAAAGCAAATGTAGTGGCTAATGCTTTAAGTTGTAGAAATCATGAGTAAATAGCTTCTTTATTAACTACCCAAAAGCATTTGATTTAGAAATTTGAGAAATTGAGGATTGAATTTAAGTAGCATGATGACGAGATACAATTGATGAACTTAATTGTTTAACTAACCTTATTGGAGAAAATTAAGATGCAACAAGAGCAAGATCCAAGTTTAAAAGTGGTAAAAGTATTAGATTTTCATATTGATGAAAAAGGGTTACTAAGATTTAAAAGTCGAGTTTATATACCTGATAATGCAGAACGTAAGCAAGAAATCATAGATGAAGCACATGTTATTAGATATACATTACACCCTAGAGGAAATCAGAACTATAGAGACTTGAAAACCATATATTGGTGGAAGGGAGTGAAAAAGGATGTGATTCAATATGTTATAGGTTGTACTACGTGTCAATAGGTAAACATCAAGCATCAAAGACCTAATGGAATGTTACAACCATTAGAAGTACCTTAGGGGAAATGAGATCATATCACGATGAATTTTGTGGTAAGAGTTCTCAAAACTAGGGTTAGAAATGATTCTATTTAGGTAGTCATTGATAGGTTAACTAAAAGTACATACTTCTTAGCTTATCGAACTAGTGATTTAATGGAGAAATTAGCTAAGTTATATGTGTAGGAAATTGTATGGTTGCATGGTGTACCAGAGAGTATTGTTTCTAATAGAGATAGTCAATTTGTATCAAAGTTGTAGGAGAGCCTTCATTGATCTTTAGAAATGAAGTTGCACTTTAGTACTACTTATCATCCACAAACAGATGGTCAAATGGAGAGAACGATTCAAATACTAGAGGATATGCTTAGAAAGTGTATGCTAGACTATAGAGGAGATTTGGATCAATATTTGCTACTAGTAGGGTTTGTTTATAACAACAGTTACCAAGCAACCATACAAATGGCACCATTTGAAGTGTTGTATGGAAGGAAGTGCTGATCACCATTATATTAGCATAGTGAGGAACATGCGGTAATAGAACCTGAATTGATTCAACAAACTAATGAAAAATTGAAACTTATTAGAAAAAGGATAAAGTAGCCCAAGATCATTATAAGATGAAGGTCGTTGGAATTTCAAGTTGGAGATCATGAATATGTGAAGATAAGTCCAGTTAGAGAATTTAAGCGATTTGGTACAACTAGAAAACTAAGTCTACATTACATTGACCCTTTGAAGTACTGGGAAGAGTGGGAAATGTAGCATACCGAATTGCCTTACCCCTAATTCTATTAGGTTACCATGATGTGTTTTATGTATCTATGCTAAGAAAGTTTGTGAAGCATTCAGACTTAGTAGTGGAAATAAAGCTAGTTGACTTACCAAAGTATTATATAGTGGAAGAGCAACCTATTTAGATACTTGATAAACAAGTTCAAAGATTACGAAATCGAGATGTGGAATATGTAAATGTTCATCGGGGAAGTGGTCCACAAGCATAATTGACTTGGGAACCGAAGATGGCGATGTAAAAGAGATACTTTAGAATTAGGTTAGTAAATCTTCCTATTTTGACTAATGATAACTAATTAAATGTTAGAGTATTTAGATTTTATATTATGTAATGTCATAATTAAAGTTTTGAGGACGAAACTTTTTTGAAAGGAAGGTGAAAAAATGAACCCCATACTTAATAAATAGAAATCGAACAAGTAAATTTTGAGTATTGGTGAAACTAATCTAAGTAATCTAAAAACTTATGAATAGGTTACATTAGTTGAGGAAACCCCGTGGACTAGGATTTAAAATTATAATAATACAGCTAAAATAGTATAATTTAACTATATCATGTATTATTTATCATAATCACGTAAATTAGGCTTAAGCTTTTAGAGATAAATTATATATGTAATAAAATTACTATGGGACGTAAAATGACATGTATAATATATGTGTATGTGACATGTGAAATTTTTAAGTATATACATATACTTGTAATTAGTGAAAATACCTTAATATATACATTTTAGGTTATAATAAGATAGTAAAGTCAATAAAAAAATCACTAAAATTATAAAAAAATCATAGGAACAACTATGATTGAATTGTTAGGCATGCCTTTGGCATTGGATAGGTGTTTAGGAAGCAAAACAAGTGATCATGCAAGTTAGGGATGGTATTTAAGGGAAATAAGCTTGAAAAGAGAGAAAGAAAATTTGTTTCACTACTCCATAAGCTTAGAAAATTCGAAAAACACTCTCTAACATTTTGTTCTTGCAAAGTAAGATTTAGTAAAGTTGAGTGGGGAATTTGGAGATTCAAGTGGGTTGTTGGAGCTTAACCACCACCACCAACAAAAGCTATAACCATAGTTTGGTGTTGCTGATAAGGTAAGAGCTACTATAGGTAACCGAAGTTAAATTTTTCAATGAGGTCCTTTTGATCCAATTTTAAGTAATATAGTAAAAATATAATAATATGCCTATAAAATTAAGAAAAAAATTTGCTACATATTTTTGTGCATAGAATTTTAGGAAAAATATCATTTTGTTTAAATTTAATAGCTATCACATACGTTCTTAAGAAATCGAACAATTTTCGAAGTTAAAATAAATTGGGCAAGCGATGTAGTTTCCACTTCAAATTTTTCTATAAATTATCCTATGTTAATATTGAATTGCTATGTGAAAGTCTTTCGTGAAACTATTTCTTAAATTTTTATGTGATTTTTTAGCCTTAAATTATGTACTAAATAGTGTTTTTAGTGAAAGAATAGCATATTTCACTTAAGAACGTCACTTGGACATTGAGCTTGATTCATTGTGGAAGTATTCATGCTATTTTAGAGTGGTTAGATTAAGTATTAGAGTAAGGAGTTATAGGAAATTGCAAATTGGTCTCTAAAAGTGAAATTAAAAACTTTGTTATTTCGTTGGGAATTGAAAATTTGATGAACTATGATGTAATGTATAAGGAGTTGGGAAGTAATAAAGTTGAGGAAGGTTGTTTGAAATGTTATTTTCCGTATTAAATTGATTTTGTAATTGTAAATTAGAAGAAAATTGAATAAATTAGCTAATTAGGGGATATTAGTTAAGGGTAGGTAATTACTCAAAGGATTCTGTGAATGGATTTTATACTAAAATGATACTTATGAGGCAGAAGTAAAATGCATGAATAAAATGTAAAAATAGGGGATTTGGAAGCTTGGTAAGAGGATGATTTTATTAAACATTCTATAAAAAACAGAGTCAGAGGGTAGTTCAAAGGGTTGTTTAATAAGGAGCTTAACCTAAAGAAGTTTAGAGGCTGTTTTAGATAATAAAATTAGTGTAACAAATGACCTTGTATAGCTTAGAGAGTAACTGTGAGGATTTTGATTAAAGAAAACTTCTATAAAATCACTTAGAACCTAACTCTGAGGATTTGGTAATTTTTGGTAACTTATAAAAATCAATGAATGGTCAAGAAATTTATGATTCTTAAGTAGAAATAGCTGATGAAATATATAACTAAACAGCTAAAAATATATAAAACAAACTAATGGCTAATGAATTAAGGCTTGAAAACTACTCTATTGTATATTTTAAGGGAAATTAAAGAGCAAGGAGGTCATGATCAAGAGTAATTGCCAGTAAGTGTAGGTAAGTTAGGATCGATGCTTTGTGACATTGTGAAGTATCATATTAGGATAATTTTAGAAGTAAGAGTGCTTATTTGTGGTTATCACTACATTGTTTGTGCATGTTCCTGTGATATTGATTAATGATTAGGAGTTGAACTTTGAGTGTTGTTTTCGACTTGAATATATCATATCTAGTGTGTATGAACATATTTGCTTACCATATATAATTAAATTAACTAAAATCTAAGCTAACATTCATGATAACTCAATAGGGGTAATGGTTAGGTTATCAAACTAATGCCGACACTTTGATGAGGATAGTAGAAATGGTCATTTTCTTACCTTTAGTCGAACTAAGTGATAGGAGAGGGGGTTGCAGTAAGGTTGAGAATTGTAGTTTAAATGTTGTTTAAGGTAGAAGGTGCTCTCTATTGCACAAGCCCTGATTTAATCTGATATTATCACGTTGAAACTCCTCGAAATCTAGGTTAGACAGGATGAAATTTCTTTAACTTTACAATGGATTAATTAAACATTGTAGGATGATTTATCATTTGCTTATTACATTTGCACTTAGTAAATGATTGAACAACCATGTTTGTTTATGTACTTCTATGATTTCGTACTTTCTTATTGAGCTAATGAGCTCATATCCTAATAGATTATTCTGCTGGTATGGAGTGGTACTTGAAGTTTCCACATTACAATTATTCATAAGTTAGTTTTGATGAGCCCAAAGAGTGAATTATTGAAGTCTAATAAATAGACTGAAGCTCATGTTACTTTTTTTTTTCTTTTATGGAAAGATTATAAGGTCTTCTTAGGAAGCCTTATAGTCTTTGATGGCTCGTTGATATATCTATAAATGTAATGTAGTCCTCCTGTAGAGGTGTACAATTTCTTTTGACAACGCTGGAAACTTTTGATGTATATAAAGCTATGTAAAAGAACTAGACTATCTATAGATATGAGAAAATATTTTTTGTAAAGTATTACTCCACAGGTCTTATTTACTATAGGTGCTCATTTGACTACTTCAAAGCTAGTTAAGTCATCGTTTGCCTTATATAGACGATACTTATGTTAGAATCTGAAGATGGTAGCTTTTAACCTAGGTTGGTTTATATGGCAGTGTTGTTACGACTACTCAAGTTTGGGGTGTGATATTATCTTTGAGATTTTAATTCTTCTTAGCAGAACGTACTAAATATATTTAGTAAATGATGATGGGTCTTCTTAGGGTCTTAATTGGTGATTCTTATACTTTAAGTGTATTCCTTGTTTCCAGTTCTCATACCTTCATATTAGTCCTTTGACTGATCTTTTGATAGATCTTAGAAGACTTTGTTTAATATACTTGAGAAACTAATAAACACATATAGCAATATTTGATTAAGGTAAATGTGTATGTAAATTTCTTAATATCGTCCCTTTTTGTTACCATTAAAACACAATCAAGAGATTAACACTTTTGAGGATAGGAGGTGGGAGGTAGGAGGCTTTTGTTGTAAGGCTCTAGGAGTGCTTGGGATTAGCTCGAGCAGGTTAGATAGAGTTTGAACAAACATTAGGTTGGCCTTCATTAGAGCTAACGAGGCTTTGGCATTGCATCAATCTAGCTTTCTAGTAGGCTTGGGCCTTTAGGGCCTTGGTCTGAAGATCAATCGTTAAAAAGTATTAATGTAATTTGTTTTAGGGTATTTTAGATTTAATCATCTACTTAAGTGAACACTTTCTAGGGGACTAAGGTGTTTGTGTGAATTATTAAGCTAAGAAATTATGAAGATTTAATACTCAATTGTAGATAATTTAAAATCCTAACACACGGCTTACTTACAAGAAAAATAGTCTTGGCAATTGGAGGAGGAGTATTACTGGTGCATAAGGGAAGAGCTATAGCTAAATTGATAATATTAAGGTAATTATTATTAATTGTTTATGATTATTTGACTATGTAACTCATAGTAAAATGAAGACAATGCAAATTTGTAAAATAAATATTTGATCTTACTAAGTGATAAATTCATTATCAATGGTGTGAAACTATAAATGACGAAAGGAATTTAAGTCACAAGGGTTAGAGTTGATGCATACTACAAAATCAAGGAAAATATTTCCTTCATTGTTTTAGGTCATTGATTAAGGAAACGTCATTAATTACAAATTATAGTTATGAAAATAAGAGAAAGATGAAAGATTTAGAAAAAGATTGGAGTTTCTTAATGGTTGTGATGTTAAGGAAGATAGATCTTGTTGTATTAGTTGAAGGTATGATCAATTATCAAATTGGACAAGAAAGAGCTAAGTTAATCCTATAAATAATGGATCTTTAGTTGAATATTATAGAATGACAATTTTTGGGTTTAAAGAATCATGGAAATTGATCATTATAAAGTCAGAAGTTGGAAACTAAGAAGTGGTTTAAGTTATTAATATAGATCTATGATTGCCTGTATTTTAGATCAAGCAAATTATAAAAAGGTCTAATCTTCAGTTTGATAATGTAATTAACTAAGTAATCAAAGTTTATCATGATGAAACTTTAAAATAGTAGATATATTATACTTAAGAACCAAGTTGATCTTCGAGCTTACAAATCCTTAGTTCATCATTCTTAGTATTAAATAAAAGGTTTTTGAAAGAATTGTTTTTGGAATAGAATATGGGGAACAAAGTTTTTTCAAAATTTAATTGAGTTTTGTTTTATTCAAGAATTATAGAGTTATGCAAACTTAGAGTAGTATGATCTACTAAAAATCATATGTGTTATGAAAACTTTTATGCTTGAAAAAATTGCAATGAAAGGAAGAAAAGTTGAACAAGGAAAAATTTATTATTTATAGGTAGTCAATAGGTGTATAAGAGGCCATTCAACCTGTTGATAGTTAATTTTCATCCTTATAAACAGATGCTTGGCACAATGCCAAGCGGTTCTAAATCAAGAGTTACGTTAAGTATAATAACTATACTCTCGACCATGCCTTATGATGGTCTTTGCTTGACTTTTGCCACTAAATCAGTATTTCTACTCCTAACCTTTTCTTGGAACTTTAATAGCTTATTGTACTTTAACTACCCAATATCTTTTAAGGCTAAATTAGTAAGACCTAGCCCATTAAGTTTAAATATTCAAATGATAGGACAATGGCACGAATAATTAGATAGTTAACTTGATGGTAATTGCTTAACTACCCACTTTGTCCCACAATTTGCATATGATTAAATTTAGAAAGAAGCCACTTGTACTACTAATTCAACCATCTTCCCATGTAGTTGTCAAACAAGACTTAATAAATACAGGTAATCTACTATTGTAAGAACTCTTTAAGCACTATTATTCACCTATTTTCCTTTACATACTAAACACTTATCTAACTTAGGCATCAGAATAGCTATGCCAGATTAACCCTAATATGCCTAAAGCCTCACATTTACTCTTCGTAGATCATAAACACGGACATGAATTTTAGCTAAAACATTTTAGTAACGTCTGTTTTTAAATCCTTACTATAGTGGCCAAAACAAGAATGACTAAAGGCATTGGTGGTGCTACTACCTCTTAACTACTACCACCGGGGGGGTAGGCAACTCTAGTCAAGAGACAATTGGCTTGCTAAGTTGGAGTAGCTTTACATCGATTTAGCAAAAGAAAATCAAGAATTAGCAAGGAAAATGATGAGTTTTTGGACTTAGTTTGTGTGAGTATGCCAATAGACCAAAATCATGAACATGATGCAAATAGTGTAGACAATTTAGATGACTCCATTCATTAACCCAAGTAAGAAATCAAGCAAGCTAATGTAGTTTATGAATTTCAAGCTCCTACTCAAAAAAAAAAATTGATAAGGGTAAAGCCCCTCAGTAAGCATGGCATGTACGTCCATTGCATGTTAGTGCTCCTACTTCAATAAGTTAACTATTTGTTCTAAAGAAGAGTCTCTTCATCTTTAAAAAATTGGAGTAAGTTTTTCCTTGGCATATCAAACTTCCGTAGTTTGAAACATATGATGGGACTAAAGATCTAGAGGATCACTTAGAGAACTATCGTACTCTAGCCAAACTACATGACCTAAGTGATGTAGTTTCATGTCAAGCCTTTCCATCAACTTTACAGAATGCTGCAAGTACTTGGTTCAAACACTTGAAGCCCAATACAATAACCTATTTTTGATGATCTCACATAAGTATTTTTACAACACTTCCTTACAAGCAAACTCCTAGTTAAGGATTTCTTTATCCTTAACATAATTAAATAAAGTCTGATGAGTCGATAAGAGAGTAATTGGCTTGATTTATGACCAAAATGGTTTGACTCCTAGAGCTCAACATGAGCATCACCTTTAATGCAATCATTAATGGAGTGAAGCCCTATGGTGAATTTTTCAAGTCCCTAGCCAGGAATAAGCCAAAAACATTTGTAGATTTTAAGGTTATAGTAACATTATATATCACGCAAGAGGATAACATTAAAACTCGGCAGAAGGCCAACTTAAATAGATCTGATCACAAAAGCGTTAAGAATCACTTAAGTGTGAAAGATTGACTTAGTCATCGTGATGTTCATTTTCAGAATTAGAGAATATTGTAATGGCTTAAGAAGATGAGAGGTAATCATTCTAGAAGGAATTCGAACAAGTATTATAACTTCCATTGTTAGAGGGGTCACAATACTAATGAATGTATACAACTTGAAAATGCCATTGAAGATGCTATTCAAAGAGGTTACTTGAGGAAGCTTTTAGCTAAGGTGTAAGGAGTAACCTCTCTAAATAAGGTGGATTTTCTTGTAGTTAAGTATTGGTCCCTTGTAATATTATAATGGGCTAACCTAGCCAAAATTTATTTGGCATGGTTTTGTCCATCGTATCCTTAAGGCTAAGTTTCATAGTCTAGCTAAAGTTAAAGTATGTAAGGGAAATATCTCATAAGGTCTTTATATCTGAAAGCCCTTAAGCATAAGAAATTTTTCCACATTAAGACAACATTCAAATTGGAACACTAAGGACATAGAGAAACTAGAGGAAGAGATTGAGGAAATATAGCTCAAAGAAGACCTAGAAAAGATCACAAAGATTAGGACATCTTTGTCTCTAAAGTTGTGGCAAGAGTTGGTGCCTTTCCTTAGAAGGAATGTTGATGTATTTGTGATATTAGGCAAGTGCACCTATTAGTTTTAATATAGCGGATGTGAGTCTGAGTTGATCCCTCAAAGACTTTGAGTACTAATATTAACCTTAGCTTTATTATCTAACCGGAAAATTATGAATGTTTGAATTAATTAAAAATACTAAAATGAACAAACTAACTTAATTATAAGACTTAATTAAGCAATTGAAAAAGCAATAAAATTAAGAACGACTTCAAGAAAGTAACAACGTATTTTGGAATTTTTTTCCCCTAAAGTTAATCATGTGATCGCTTAAAATATATTCAATTCGGTTTCTATTATTCTTGACCGGAGGGATTCACAACTAAAGTTAATACCTTTCTCAAGTATATTAACCCTAATCCTAAATTATTTACTGGAATCTCTTCACTTAGTAATATAACTTAGAATTGCATTAATGTATAATGAATTCCTACATAAATAATTAAATTTCTGGAAGAAACATATATCTTATCTCTAAGTATACATGTAATTCTCTTTAATTATGTAAAGATCTAATCACACATGTAATTTCTCAATCAACATGCATAATATCATATATTGATATTCTAGAAATATCAATCAATAATTAAACGACATAATCGAATCAAGTAAAGATAGAAACTTTATTGAAAATTTTAAATAAACCCAAGAATCACATGAAACCCTAGGTTCCATAATCCTAAATACTCGAATTCTAAGTAATCATAATGAATCTAAAAATGAGTTCCATAAAAAACGTAAGATAAAATATGGAAAACCCCTTTAATTGATGAACAATCTCTCTAATCTTGAAGTCGATGTTGTTCTCACCTTTTTCTTCTCTTTCTCCTCAAGTCTCTTGTCTTCTCTAATGTCTCTTTTCTCTTTTGAAACCTTAATATGTCCTTTTATAGTATATCAAAAGATTTTCGTTTTCTTTGTCCGACATGACCTGGGACATGACCGTGTCCCCAGGTCATGTAACTTTCTGTACCTGACAAATTTTTCTGCATGGACTGTGTAACTTCAAATCTTCATAACTTCTTCGTTTGAACTCCGAATTGAGTGAAATTTGATTCCTTTTCTCCGTTTTCAATCCTAGAAATCAAAATTTCACTCAATTAAGTATCAATTTCTTTAAATAAAACCAAAAAGTGAGGAACATACTATAAAATCACCACATGAAATATGTTTAAAATCAGAGTTATCAATTTGCATGGTCTCCCATTGACATGCCTAGCATACCGAAGGAGTACATGACACATAAGCTTAAGATTGATCCAAATGCTAAGGTAATTTAGTAAAAGAAACGGCATTTTTCCCTTAAACGACAAGTTGCGATTGAAGAGGATGTACAAAAACTCTTGAAGGCAAGCTTTATATTAGAGGAGCCTTATCTAACTTGCTTAGCCAATTGTGTGTTGGTCAAAAAGTTAAATAGCAAGTGGTGAATATGTATTAACTTCAAGGATTGGAATAAGGCCTACCTTAGGGATTGTTTTTCACTACAGAGAATTGATCAGATGGTGGTTTCAACTATTAACCATGCCTTGCTGAGCCTTATGGATACCTTTTTAACTATCTAAACTCAAAGTTTTTGCTTGGCCAATGATTGGAGGAAAGTGAACCTATTGGTTTTATAGTATAGAGGATTTTAATCCAAGTGTTAATCCTTCAAGGACTAATTATGATTTACTTATACTTCCCTTGCTTTCCTATTATCTAATCTAACAATTAAGTGCAAATTACTAAATCTAATCAAATTAATCTAAAAGAACAATAAAATAAAAGAATTAATAAGACAAGAAAGTAAAAGAAATAATAGAGATTATGAAGAAACCATAAACTTTACTATTCAAATATTCAATTTACCCTTAGATTCTATGACAGATTCAATCTCATTCTTCTTATTGGACCATGAGAGTTCCTAATTGAGTTAACTAGAATTACTTCTCCAATTAACTCCTAACCTCAATTATACTATACTCAAATTGCTTTTGCAATAAAATATATCAAGACTCACTAAGTCCTTGAATGATATCCTTATATCACCCTAATATGTAGAAACCAAATAGCCAAACCTCAGCCTATTCAATTACTTCTAATTACATGAGTCCATTCACAATAGGATCTTGTGAACTCTAAGGTGAAGTCTAACATTGAATCAATGACCCAAATAAATATTAATTCAATACAACAAAGCATAATGTAATTAGACCTCAATAGAAAGAAATCATAAACTGAATTAAAACAAAAGAAATAATGGTACATAAATTTTAGGATTCAATATTCAAATACTAAAATAAATAAATTAGAAAATAAAAAAAGAAACTAAAAGGATAACTGAAAATAAACATGAGAGAAGGTCAATAGATAGGCCATGTCCTGAACCCTAACATAATCTAAGAAATTCCTTGTTTACAAGGCTATTTATTGTATAGCGGGATCTTTGAAATATATCTTTAGTGTTTCTTCAGTTTATCTTCTAAGGAATAATATGTTCATGCCCTAAGATCATGGCTATGATTGTTAGGTGTAATCTCCTTTACTCTAAAAATCGCAAATAAGTGAACTATGAGAATCATGCCCAAGGTTCATGCTCTTAATATGCTCATTATTCTCTTCGACTATCAATTCTCCTTTATTTCCTTACTCTTTTAGGTATGCTTTCAAGTTGTGACCAATACTCTTTGGGTGTGATTTTCTTCCAAGGCTTTAGAACTCATAAAAGTAATATTTAAATCATCCAAAACTTGATTATATTCTTCAAATTCATTAGATAATCGATTAAGTACAAAAATTACTAAAAATACCCAAGAAACATATAAGAACACTATCAAAATGACCCATAAAAACATGTTTGATTTAGCGCTTAACAAATTCCTCCACACTCAACATTTTGCTTATCCTCAAGTAAAACAAATAAAAATGCAATAAAACTCTTAAGGGAAAAAATCAGTGAAAGCTGTAAATCATTAAATCAATATCAATTTTGAACACAGCTTACTCAAAGACAAGATCTACTCATCTGTTAAATTTTATCTTTTCATCATTAAATTCAAACCTCTAGCAACTTTTATTCTATAGAATTACACATTTTAATATAGCCTTAAAACACAACTGCAAAGTACATGTACTAGCTTCTAAAAACTATACTAGAATTCAAAAATTAGTCTATATAAATTGGAGTCACATCATTTAAATAAAGGTTTATCTAAAAATTAGAATTAACATAAGTATAATCAAGAAAGAGTTATCTACATTTTATATAATTTGCAATAGGGTTTATAATCTTATCTTTCACCTCTCTATGCACAATAATTTAAAATAAACATATGTTACATCAATCAATCCCCTAATTGTTTCCTTAGTATTTATTTTTATCGAAGGAATTCTCTTTCCTTTCTTTTTTTATTTTTTATTTTTGCTCATTTAATTTCAAAAGCAGTTTCATTATTCAATAAGTCCTAGACCAAACAACTTTAAGCTACTAAGCATCAAGACTTCTCTTTGAACCATCCAGCACTCCTTTTATCAATTAAGCACTTTCTCCCTCTCTCTCTTTTTAATTTTAGTTTATCTTGTGATCATTGTAGCAAGCTTTTAGCCAACAATCATAAGCTTGTCATCCAAGTTAATAGGCATTATTCTATACTAAAGAGGCACTCCACAGGCATAATTACTCATGAGCCCATAGATAAACTTATATTCAATTTAGTCCAATTATTAAGTAATTTTTCCTCTAACTACTTTAGTTTTTTCAAGAAACTTTCAAGAGATAGGCATCATTTATTCATTTGTTGGAAATTAGAGAGATCTTCATGTTTTTAGGAAGTGAGTATACAATAAAACAAAATATAGGTAATTAATTCCTAATCAATAATGTTCATCATAATCCTAAGTCTAAATCTAAGCTTAAATAACAAGAATCACACAAATTTCATTATTCAATCCTAGCCTTATGTAAAAAGGTCATTATGATTAAGCAAATTCATACAAAAATTTAAAAAATTATCCTAAAAGGTTTCTTCTTCTTTAGATGAAAAATTAATGGTGAATAGATGTATAGTTCCGAACAAATTTATTTTATGATGGCATTTGGTTATAAGGAATGAATATGACAAAAAGAACTACACAGGACAAGTATAAGGAGAACTGGATATTATAAGCTTACTGTACCATATTTGATTTGTACAATATTAGATACAAAATTTATATTAAAAAAATAATTATTTATATTATAAAATAAATAATTTTTCATAATATTTAACAAAAATAATATTCATTAACTTAATATTATAATATGAAGAGGTATTTTTGGAAATACAAAATATTTTTTGTTTTTATCAAGTGAATTTTTTTTTTTGGTACCGTAGTTTAGTTAAGACAAAATTTAAGCATTTTATCCAGTCTATTAGCCTAGTTTTTGTCTAGTCATCAAACAAATTTACAAACCAAACTAAGACAATTTTTTGTTCGATCTAATACCACAAAATTATGTAACCAAACGCTATCTATATCTCAATTTTCTTTTTTTTTTAGCAAAAACTTAATAGTGGGAATATAATTAAATCAATTCAAATCCTTTTATAGAAAATTTTTCGATGTCATATTACTCTATTCCTCCCCCACAATCATTCCATACAGTGTCCTCAATCTACAAATAATCAATAAAAGCACACAAACAATGGGAAAAAGGAAAGAGAAAAACAAAAAGATGAAGGAAATTGAAACTTCTTCGGTTTAAGCTTTGATATTAAGTCTTCTGAAATTGCCATGCTAAAAGATTCCATCCACACAATTTTAAGTCCCAAAATCCTTGAAAAACAAAGCAAACAAAGAAAAAAGGTAAAATGTAAGAAAGAAAACTAAAAAGTGAAAAGTGAAAATAGAACCAAAATTACCTCTAAAATTACTCTTAGTTATTCCTCCTATAAACAAGAAAAATTCATTGAAAAGTAGCATAAAACTAATAGCAATAATATGCTAACTATAAAACATATCAAAAACAAAGAAAAGTGAAAAGGCTAACAAATATAAAATCTCATAAAAATACATCCTGCCTTTATCTCAATTTGCTCATCTTCCACATCTTCTATGTCTACATCTATGTCCACTATATCATCATCCCCAATAGGTTACTCTTCCTCATCTTCACTCCCATCTTCATCAACTTTCATATCCTCATCCCCGTTTTCATCATCATCGATTATGTCATCTTACCTTATAGGTGGAGATTCAAGTGCAAATTTATCAGTCATATTTTGTCAAAATACCACAAATCGAGATTGATGCCTAAACACTCTTTCTAGAGCTGGGTTATAAGTATAATAGGATTTAATCAATTCTCTAATATTTCTCCTTAGCTCTTGAAATTGACGTATTATGTAACCTTTTGTAGAAGACTTAGCTTTTTCAATCCTTTTATGTATCATCTCTTTAGTACTTTTAGGTTGAAGACCCATTTGACAGAAAGTTACAATCGATATTAGTATGACATTCCTTGTCACCATTAATTGAGGGTAATCTACAAAAACCTTCAACTTCCTATTTTACTTAGAAGGGGAAAAAAGGGGGGGAATACAGGTGCATACATACATAGTATGTACTATGGATGTAAGAAAAGCCTTAATTGTAAGAAAGAAATCAAACACAATGCGGGAAATTATGGACAAAAATTGCTCGACCAAATTCACCTAGCACAAAGAGAAGATCATGCCTTAGTTCACGAGCATGATTTTTACTGGTGCTTCTTTCTGCTTCTATGTTGATCACTTATAATCTTTCTTTTGCTTCCTATAAAAACTTGTTCAAACTTTTAATCACTACATGAAAGCATTCAATCCAAGCTACTAAATTAAAATATAATAATCTAAGTGGAATAAAATATATATTTTTCCAATGAAAGGAAAAGAACAAAAAGTATTTAGTAAATAAAAGCTTCTCTAACTTTTAATTATATCCTAATCCCATACGTCTACAATTTGTATTTGTGCTACTTAGCACTTCCGAAGGTCTTTCTGACATCGACTTAGCTGATTGCCAAGTTAAATTCTTGATTTCATCCACCCATCTTTTCAAACATTTGGGAAAGCCATATGCTACTCTTATACATATCTTACAAAAGAAAACAATGATAACAAAAACTATTTGAATAATAAAAAGTAAGGAAGGAATAAACAAGTAAAGAACAATGGTTAAAATAATAAATCAAAGGGTTTTCCTACTATTGAAAATTCTTACTCCCCGACTATGGCATGAAAAACTTGATGGGAGGCAATGAACCTATCAGTTTTAGAATATAGCAAAGTGAGTCCAAGTATCAATCCTTTAGGAACTAATTATGAATTACTAGTACTTCCTCCTATTTTCCTATTACCTATCTTAACAATTAAGTACAAATTACTAAATTATTAAATCCAATCAAATTAATCTAAAAGAATAATAAAATAAAAGAATTAATAAAACTAGAAAGAAAAAGAAATAATAGAGATTATGAAGAACCCTTGAACTTGAGTATTTAAATATTGAATTCACCCCTAGAATCTATGATTCATTCAATCTCGTTAATGCTGTTGGACCGTGAGAGATCCTAAATTGAGTTAATCGAAATCACTTCTCAAATTAACTCTTAACCTCAATTATATTTGACTTAAATCGCTTATACAATAGAATATATCAAGATTGCATTAAGTCCTCAAATAGTACTATTAGGTTACCCTAATCTAGAGAAATGAAGTAGCTGAATCTCAATCTATTCAATTACTTCCAATTATACTAGTTCATTCACAATAAGATCTCATGAACTTTAAGGTGAACTGCAGTATTGAATAAATAACCTAATTAAATATTAATTCAACACAATAAAGTACAATGTAATTAGACCTCAACAGAAGGAAATGATAAATTGAATTAAAATAAAGAAACAATTCTACATAGATTCTAGGATTCAATATTAAAATACTAAAAATAAATAAATTAGAAGATAAAAAATAAATTAAAAGGATAATTGAAAATAAATATGAGAGATTATTAAGAGACAACCTCCTTAAGTCTTGAACCCTAACCTAATCTAAGAATTGATTCCTTATTTATAAGGCTAACAAGACTATTTATAATATAAGAGAATCTTCAAAATATATCTCCAATATATCCTTAACTTATCTTATAGCTTTCACATATCTCTTTGTTTCTAAATCAAGCTGTCAAATAAAAGATACATAGAAGTATGACATCTTCTAAGGCTTTAAATCCCTTCGAAATGAGGAAAATTCATAAAGAATAACATGTTCACACCTTAAGATCATGGTTTGATTCTTGGGCATGATCTTCTTTGCTCAAAAAATCAAAAATAAGCAAAATAAGAGAATCATACTCAAGGTTCATGACTGTGATCCTACTCATAATTCTCTCTTACCATTAATTCTTCCTTATTTTCCTTGCTCCTTTAAGCACACTTTCACTTCACGGTCAACACTCTTGGGTATGATTCTCTTTCAAGGCTTCAAAACTTATAAAAGCAATCTTCAAATTATCCAAAACTTGATTATATTCTTTAAATTCATCAAACAAGACCTAAAATCAAAATATAAATTGATTAAGTACCAAATCACTAAAAATGTCCAATAAAAATATCCAAGAAACATATAAGAACACTATCAAAATGACCTATAAAACATGTATAATTTAAAACTTATCAAACTCTTCTACACTCAAGCTTTTGCTTATTCTCAAGTGAAGCAAATAAGAACCTAATAAAACTCTTAAGGACAAAAATTAGTGAAAGCTCTAAATCGTAGAATCAAGATCAATATTGTATATAGTCTATTCAGAAATAAGAGCTACTCTTCCATTAAATTCCATCTTTTCATCATCAAATTCAATGCTTTAGTGACTTTTATTTTATAGAATTACACTTAATCATGTTCACATGCTCTTAAAACACAGCTACAAAATATATGTACTAGCTACTAAATACCATATTAGAGTTAATGAAGCCTATAGCAAATTTTTTTTTTCCAATTTAATCTAACTATTAATCAATTTTTCCTCTAAATAGTTTGATTTTTCGAGAAAATTTTGTGATATAAACATCTTTTTTTTTTCTTTGTTAGAAATTAGAGGGCTTTTAAGGTTTTTAAGGAGTAAGTGCATACCAACGTAAAATATAGATAACTAATTTGTAATCAATAATGTTCATCTTAATTCTAAGTCTAAATATAAGCTTAAATAATAGAAAACTCTATACTTCACATAGATTTCATTATTAAATTTTAGTATTGTGTGAAAAAGGTCGTTATGATTAAACAAATTTATGCAAAATCGAAAAAATTATCCTAAAAGGTTACTTCTTCTTTAGATGAAAAATTAATGGTGAATAGATATGTAATATCAAACATATTGATTCTATATCTTAAAAAAAATATTTTTACCAAAACTTAAGTGTGGAATGCAATCAAATCAGTTTAAATCCTTTTATAGAAAAATTCCAATGTCATATTACTCTATTTCTCCCCCACGCTCATCTTATACATTGTCTTCGATGTATAAATAAACAATAAAAGCACAAAATTAATGGGAAAAAGAAAAGAGGGGAAAAAAAAGATAAAGAAAATTGAAACTTCCTCAGAATAATACTTTGTCCTCTTTTCCTGCAATTGAGGAAAACCCCCTTAAGTCTAAACCCTAACCTAATTTAACATTGATTCTTTGTTTACAAGGCTATTTACAGTACAAGTCTAAACCCCTTACATAAATCTATTTCCAAATTGGGCTCTCAAATAAAAGATAGATGGAAGCATGGAATCTTTTAGGACTTTAAATCTCCTCAAAATGTCACAAGGAATAACATATTTATGCCTTAAGATCACAACTATGATTCATAGGTGTTGATAGATAGTCAGTTTTCATTTATTCGGCTTGTTAAGTGTTGATAGTCAAAGCTTCACTCACTCATCCATTGGGTTGCCATCTGGCTGAGTAATCGACATCTCGTCTAGTATATAGACCCATTCCTAGTTTAAATTCAAGAGAAGTAGTACGAACAATTATAATTAGCATGGTTATATTACATAACTACCTAATCTCCCTACATTTCAGAGAACGTATCTAATCAAAAAGCTTCCATGTGTCTTAATAGTTATTCTAATAACTATTGCTTTAGACATGATAGTCATCTATAAATACTAGAAAGAAACTATGTAAGAGACATTTGATAATTCTTTACCACTCTTAACTTTCCCTATTTACACTTACTAACTTAGGCATCAGAGTGACTATACCGGACTGGCTACAATACTAAGAGCTTTTCCTTTCTTTGCAAGACAATTCCAATTACTAAAATCCACTAGTACTTGTTGTATTTTGAAATAAGGACCCTATCAGTAGTACTAATTGCTCCGTCTAACAAATTATGGAAATAGATTATATTATTATACAAATACCTAGTTATAGATCTTCTTTCCTTATCATCTAAGTAGGTATTTGCTATGAGGGAATTGATTCAAGCGAGTTTATCCCATCACTTCACCATAATATTAGCTGAACTACTCGAAGAACATGTAGTCTCATTCCTTTTTTTAGGTGGGGGGAGAAGTGGCCTTAGACTCCATTGCTTTGAAATCTAAAAGGACAATTCGACGAACTATGTTACAAACCATACCTGATTGATTATGAGGAATGTCATAGAATTTGAGAGAAAGTAAAGTCGAGACATCAAAAGTAAATGAAAGCTTATGGATGCTACTAAAGAAATCTGTTTTAATTTTGAACAGTCCTTTAAATATAGATAATTTATGCTCGTAACTGCAAATGTGTTTTTGATAATAATGATGCATTGGTTAGATAATAGTGCGGATTGTTGATGCATATTTCAAGATAGAAATTCAACGATTGACAAGTCTTTAACAATTATTAGGCTTACAGCGTAATGATGATCGAGGTGACAAATGTCATACCTTCTACTTTTTGGTCTCATTAATAGGTGGAAATTGAAAATTGCAACCTTTTGATTGGGATACGATCTGTCTTACTTTCTACTTCACTTAACATCTAAGGAACTGCTCCCCACTTGACCTCTAGTATATTATATGTTACTCCCTTTAATGAAGCTTCAAATACGGGAGTTGGGGGCCAAATGTTGATAGTTAGTTTTTGTTCACTCGACTTGTCAAGTGTTGATAGTCAAAGCTTCACTTCCTTATCCATTCAGCTACCGTCAGGTTGAGTAATCGACATTCTCGGCATCTCAATAAGTAATATAGAGTTATTCCTAATTTGAATTTAAGAGAAATGACACAAACAGTGATCACTAGCACAACTATATTACATAACTACCTACTCTCCCTATATTTTAGAGAATGTGTCTAATCAAGAAGCTTCCATGTGTCCTAATAGTTATTTCAATAATTATTGCTTCAAACATTACAGTCTCCTATAAATACAAGAAAGAAACTCTGTAAGAGACATTTGATAATTTTTTACTACTCTTAACTTTCCCTATTCACACTAACTAACTTAGGTATTGAAATGGCTGCACTAAATTGACCTCAGTACCGAGGACTTTTCCTCTCTTTGCAAACCAATTCCAATTACCAAAATCCATCAACAACAATAGGCATGATCTTCTTTGTTCCAAAATCACAAATAAGTAAAATAAGAGAATCACGCGTAAGGTTCATGCTTGTGATCTTGCCTATGATTCTCTCTTATCATTAATTCTTCCTTATTCACTTACTCTTTTAGGTACACTTTCATATCATGATCAATATCTTAGGTGTGATTTTCTTTTAAGGCTTCAAAGCTCGTAAAAATCATCTTCAAATCATCCAAAACTTGATTAAATTCTTTAAATTCATCAAACAAAGCTTGAAATCAAGATTAAATCAATTAAGTACCAAAATCACTAAAAATACCCAATAAACATAAAAATGTGTAATTTAGCACTTATTAGTCAACTTGATCATAGGTACTACTATTAAACTAAAGTTTCTAATGAGCCACCAGTAGAAATATACCAAACTATGGAAACTTCAAACATCTATTGCTCATGTTAGGGTCAGCCAGTTAAGATTAGTTTGATCTTGTTTGATACCTACATTGAATAGAACATATCCGAGAAAGGATACTTCCCTTTGATAAAATACACATTCTTGAGATTGTAGAACAATCATTCAATGTAGAGGATATGAAATATAGCTCTCACATGCTTGACATAGGATAGAAGGTTGGTACTGTATGCGAAAATGTCATCAAAGTATACAACAACACATTTGTTGATCAATGGTCTTAAGACTTGGTTCGTAAGTTGTATGAAAGTGCTTCGTACATCCATAAGCTTGATGGCATAACTAACCATATGTAGAGACCATCCTTTGTCTTAAAAGCTATCTTTCATTCATCACCAAGTCTCATATGGATCTATTGATAGCCGCTCTTCAAGTCAACTTTTAAGAAGATCTGTGCACCATGGAGCTCATTCAATATGTCATCTAGTTGAGGTATCAAATAGTGGTACTTAACAATGATTTTGTTAATAGCTCAACTATCAATATACATTTTCCAAGACCTATACCTAAATGGTTATAAGTAATGATATTATAGAAGTTAAAGAATGTGAGATTAAAGAAGAGAAAGCAAACGAAAGTTTGACATGAAACTACATAAATGTATTTTGATTGTGAACTGTCATTTAAATATAGACAACTTACCCTCGTAACTGCAAATTTGTTTCTAATAGTAATGATGTGTTGATTTGATAATGGTGTGATTGTTGATGCATGTTTCAAGACAGAAATCCAAAGTTTAACAACTTTCTAACAATTGTTAGACTTGTAGCATAATGATGATTGAGGTAATAGGTGTCATACCTTCTACTTTTTGGTTTCTCGAACAAGTAGGAATTCGAAAGTTGCAACTTTTCAATTGAGATGTGAATCGTCTTGCTTCCCACCTCATTTAGCATCTAAAGAACTGTTCCCCCACTTAACTTTTAGCGCATTATGTATTCTCCCTTTGTTAAATCCTTGAACATGGGAGTTTGGGGGTAAAATGTTGATAGTTAGTTTTCATCTACTCAGTTTGACAAGCATTGATATAACTTTGCTTACTTATCCATTCGACTAGCAACAGGTCGAGAAATCCATATTCTTGGCACCATGCCGGGTAATTGACACTCTCAGCATTCTGCCGAGTAACACAAATCCATTCTTGATTTGAATTCAAGATTCATGGCATGAATAGTATCATAAGTACAGTTATATTATATAACTGTCTGCTCTCCTTATATTTCAAAGAAGGTGTCTAATCAAGAAGCTTCCAGTGTCTCGATAGTTATTCCAATAACTGCTCTTTTAAACATGACAATCTCCTATAAATATGGGAATGAAGCTCTATAAGAGATGTTTGATAACTCTTAACCACTTACTTTACTTCTCTCATTCTTACTTATTAACTTAAGCATCAGAGTTGCTGTGCCAGACTGACCTCAATACTAAGTAATTTTCGTGTCTTTGTAAGACATTTTTAACTCTCAAAAGTCACCAACAACACTACCAGCATAAACCTAGAAAGTAATATAGACGTATACCCACTTCTAAAAACTATACTGTAGCTTTCTACAATAGTGACACAATCAACCCAGATTTTACTACAATCTAACACTATTTAGAGCCCACTAATATAAGTTACTCTATCTTTGAATGCAAGAAAATAGAGTGAAACAAGGTATTATAGCATCCACTAAATAAAACACATGACACTACACCTATGAACACAGTTCCAACACTTTACACCACTATAAACACTTCAACCTTACAAATATAACTAACACATACATACATATACATAGATACACACACTCTTGGTCATAACCTCGAGATCTCATATCAAGATAATATGGTGTGATTAGGAGCTAAGTTATCACTAGTATCATACCCAAATAGGTGAAGTCTTAACAATCGCACTATATAAACTATTCTAAGACAAAAGCTAGCCTTACAACTACTATCATGAACTTGATCTGCTTAAGACATACTATTACGACCCAATAGTATCATTGTAGTAGTAAGTCACCGTATACCTTACAAAGGTCTACTATCAACCCCCTTGCTGATCATAGGCCTTTCATATAATA
The DNA here is from genome assembly GCA_024138005.1 of Lumnitzera racemosa. NCBI lineage: Eukaryota > Viridiplantae > Streptophyta > Magnoliopsida > Myrtales > Combretaceae > Lumnitzera > Lumnitzera racemosa. Next base: position 75,115,858 of record JAMXBC010000008.1, read on the forward strand.
CATAAGACTCCTTCCACTATACGTTACTACCAAGTCCATAAATAAGTAATATAAAGAAATTTAACTAAGATTACTTCTATGGTGCAAATTAACTAATCGTTTGGACTCGTGAGACCTATAACAAAAGAATATTATAAACAATATGTAGTTCATAAGGGAACTACATTAGAAATTTTAATCTATGTTATAAACAAAAATGTAAAAGTAACTAGTTATTTATAAATCTATTACAAAATGTCCTCTTCACTCTCTGATTGCTCCAACCCATCCCTACATGAGACTTACCACGAGCATGCATCAGTCCGGATTAGCAAGGAGATTTTCTTGTATAAAAAGAAATCTATCGGGGTGTAAACTTAAGCTTATTGAGATAAACACCCTTGTTAGTACCACATGGCAGAAATTTATTAAATGTACAATCATATAAATGCATGAACAATCAGTATGCTAAACAATGCATGCAGTGACCTAGGAATTGCATATGACTTAGAATTATGCCCCCTATAGTCGAGGTTTTGAGATAATTAATCTAACCAAACCAAAATCCGAGTTCTAGACCTTAGGTTTTATTTCATTTGCACTATTATGCTTAAGCCAAAACAAAACTATAAATATATATATTTATATTTGTATATCCTTTCTTTACGGAATAACAAATCATACTTTTAAAATCCCAAGTCTAGCGGTATGGTGGCCCCTACAGTCCATAAACACATGCCCTAAGCAGAAGCCACAAGACTCAGCCACTCGCCGACGATTGGCATCTCTTGGCGCTTAATAAGCCCTTTAGCTTAGAATAGAGACTCAATAAAAATGATGACATAGCTAATGCCCAATCCTGCAGGAAGCTCGTCCTCCTTTGAGTTCCTTCCCATCTTCTACATGAAGCGGCAGTTGGTGTTATCCGTAAGTAATATGGAGAATGTATGATTCATTAGAATTTCTTAATCGTATAAGTGATTAACTCGATTTTCAAGATAATCAGATAATTTCATTCCATACAATTGTACGTATAAATTATTATAAACAATTTCCATTATTATATAATTAATAAGCCACCGCATTCATCCACAAATTCATACACATGCATTTCCCATATCTTACAAGCATCTAAATTTATATATACAAGTTTAGGTACATCTATTCCACAAGCAAAATCAAGTAAAGAGTCACCGGGAATTTACTCACTCTGCCATACAGTCAGTCAAAGTAATCCGAGGGAAAGTCTTCTTCGTATGCGGTGTCCCTGATCATCAAAATCATAATACTATAAGGAATCGATATAAACTTAGGATACTAAGCTAAAATCCCTTAAGTTGTACTCTTAACTAGTTTCATATCTTTTCCCGGTTTTCACTTAAAAGTTCAATCGCATAATATTTTTTCGTTTTAAATCCGATTTTTATGATCTTATAGTTAAACTTCGTCCTTTTTTAGTGTAATTTAACGTGGTGAGGTTAGATTTTCGAGATGAGGCACATAAATTTATCCATAGGTCAAAATAGTAGTGATCCTCATGTTTGGAGTGTTTTTAGGCCTTGTTTGGTAAATGGGTTTTTTGGTAACTTGAGAAATCCTTTGGGCTTGGTCTTAAGATTTTATCCTAAGCTCAAATATTCTTTGAGATCAAATTTACAACTTTGACTTATACTCCTAAGGCTAACAACCACTTCATGGACTCTTTAGTGAGCTTAAGTTATTAAATGGGCTTGTTTTTTGTTCAACTCAAAAATGGTCACTTTTTCGGTCTTAGAGAGTATTTTGTAGGCTTCTTGAAAGTATTAAAACAACTTTTATAGATGTGTCAAGTTACTGGTAATAAATTTAAGGGTGGTTTAACTTGACATTTGAGGCCCGTTTGGAAGTTTTAAGCTCGATTTTAAGTTTTAAGCTTAATATACTTATCATACTTACCTTAGTTGGTCTTTCTACTTTGTTTACTTACTTTTATTGTATTTTTAAGTGTCTTTTAAGGATGTTCTAGACCTGTTCGGTTTGTATATGAGGGTTTCTAACTTAGTTTTCTAACTTGTTCCATCATTTCCTTAAGTTTAGGTGATAGATCATGAACTTAAACTACTTGTATTCAAATCTTAGCTTGACTTTTCTTCTATGGGATGATTCTTTAGCTCATGCTTTACACGAAAAAATAGAACATCTCATACTTATTACAGCTTCCATATCATAGCTCATGTCATACAAAGTTGGTTTCCTTATAAAACTTCTTGTGATGGATTTTTCCTTAACCTAAGTCTAAATTTGAGCATGTTTAACTTAATGGAAATAAAATAAACATCCAAATGATCTTTGAATCCTCACATCCATCATGTTCATCTTTCATTCAAGTTCTTGTTTCAAGATTTTCTCAACTTAAAATCTTCCATTCAAAGTGTTAAACAAGTATCTTTACAAAACACCAACTTTACATGCTCATATTTTAACTTCATGCAAAGGTTTCATGAGTTTGCTTTTTAGGATGGTCTTTGATGTTATAACAACTTATAATCATACTCATATCTTCAAAAAATCAAAATCTTCTAACATGAACACTAACCCACTAATCACAAGAAATACTTACTCGTCCTTAAAGCAAAGTATGGTAGTTGTGCACAAAGGTTCCACTTAAGCTCTTAACTTTACTCTCTTCTTTTGCACCTTTTTGGAAACGCGAGTTGTTTGATCCTTTGGAGTAGGGTTTGTGGAACATTCTAAGGGTTCTAAAAGAGCTTAGATGTTGGAAGAGAAGGATACAGGAAAAAAAAATGAAAGTGCTGTAAGTGAAGTTTGAAAAGTGGTTGCAAAGTTGATTTTATGGGGTAAGGTTGTTTCCTCTTTTGTGTTGGTTTCAAGTGAGAGAAAAAGGAAGTGAAAATGAAATTGAAAGTGAGAGAAATGAGGGAAAGAGTGGCCGGTTGGGAATGGGAGTGAATGTGTATCTAAGATGTAAGCATTAAGGAGTGAATAGTGGTGTGTAAGAGAAAGTGATTGATGGATGAAAGACAAGAGCATGCCCCCCCTCTTCTTCTTGTTCAAATCGGCCATGAAGTGTCTTTTAAGGCATGGAATTGTCTTGTCTCATTTAATAAAGTTAAGCATGTGAAATCTTATGAAAATTTGTTCATATGTAGTATAAGTAAAGGGGTGATAGGGAAAGTGTCTTATCACTAGATTTTGATAAGTTATCAATTGATAAATGATTCCAACTTTCAATTGATAAGTCATCTAAGGTAATTGGTTGGTCTACTTATTTATATATAAGGCTTAGACATGAAGATAAGGGCATGATCTTATAGGAAATTGTTTTGGGATTTTCATCTTATATTGTTTTGTAATTTATGATTTGATTCTTATAAAATTATGAAATTTTCTAAAGTTGAATGAAATTATTCAAATTAGATTATCTATTAGTCACTTAGGGTTAAAAAGTCCCTAATTGTTTTAGGGTTTAGGGTCTTAAGTGATTTTAGAGCTCGCAATTCTTTAAGCTTAGGTTTTATCAATAATTGTTTTTTGGAATTGGAAAAATTTAATTTGTTTCTAAATGTAAACTCAAGTCCTTACTTTCGTTGATCCTTGGGAATGTTCGGAAAGTACTCTTACTCAAATCATAGGCCCACTAAAAGTAGGGTTTACACATACTAAACTCAATCACTTTGAAACCTATTTGATGTAAAACCTACATTGTAGTCTTTCAAAATAACTTTTATAACAAACTTATAGTACTTTTCTACAGTGAAATATATGTACAAGTTTACGCTTGAGATAAAAGTATATAACCTATAGGTATTTCTACATACATTTTAACCCAACAATAAAAAACTATTGGGTTGTTCAATGAGACCTAATTTGTTTTCCAAAAGGCATAAACTAGAAAAGAGATCAATCTGGCCATTTCTTTATTAACCTTACTCTCAGCCTCGTCTTCCAAAATCGAGAATTAGGCACACTGCTATCTTCAACTCTAAAAGTAATTATAAGGGAATAAATGATAACTTACTTGGTAAGTGGGACAAAATTATCCAACATAAAACAACAAATGGTTTCAATTAAGTAGGTTAGATGCAATCCATGTACAAGCAAGTGCCGGCATATGATGTTATTCAATTCATTTTGGGATTAGAGAAACTCACTCACTTTAATCTAGGTTAAAGAGTTTGGTGTCACACACTTACATGTCAAAGCCAAACCGGGGCTTCTGCAATAGAAAACACTATAAACCTAAAACTACCTTTAAACTACTATCCCTAACCTTACTGTAACTTTCTCTTCTGTTACTTAGTTCAACTAAGGATAGGGAAAGAACCATTTTGGTTATTCTCATTGAAGGGTTTGTGTTTGGCTCAATAACCATAATTGTTTCCCTTAGTAAGTTGTTATGCATGTTAGGTTAGGCATCAAGTTGGATTCAAGTTAATTTATTTTTAGGTCGATCAATTAATCTCAAACAATCCAAGAAGAATACTATATACAAAACATGGAGCTTAGTTCTCACCATAGCAAACCAAATTTCAAATACATACGTTACACATGTATAAACAGCTAACTACATTCATAAGTAGAAACATGCTAAAGTCTTAAAGTATTCTCAAATAATACTTAAAAAATGCACGAAGCATTAATCCCACTTACTTGGAATTCAGTTGCTCGTTAAAATTGGTTGTTGAACTTGTCATTTGTTGAAAATCCCTATATATTTATCCAATTAATTATTTTAGTTTTTATACAAGTTGTAAAATACCATTAATTTGTTTATCTTCAAAAGAATCAAGTTGATTAGGAATTTATCTCATAGCTTTTATACTTAAGTCTATGAAGTTTAAAGTTATTTCATAAGTGAATTTTACCTTTGACACCCTCTAAGCTAATTTCTAAGGTAAGTCATTATTGAAGTTTTTTTACTTAATAACTTTTCATTCACCCTTTGAGCCATAATGAAATTAAAGTTCATAACAATATCAACCTCTAAATTAACTTCAAAGTATAATAAGTACTTAAGATTGCTCACAGAATACCCTCTAAGGTAGCTTTTGAGTGCTTAACCTCGTTTATTTTCATTTCAGATACCCTTTGAACCATCCACTTAGTCCTATTATTCTTAAGTTCTTTAAAAATGTACCTTTTGACTTAGTCTCTAAGATTATCCCAATCGTAGTTCTTATAGAAACTTCCTTTGACTCAGCCTCTAAGTGCATCCAAGTATGGAATTTCACTTCAAAAAAACCCTCTTGATTACCTTTCAAGATTGATCCTTTATCATAGAACTTCCTATTAAGCTTTGTATCAATCCTTATTCCATAAATTTGTAGCAGAACTTAAGAAAATGAACTTTTCAAAAGCTCTATCTAACTTTCATAACAAGCCTTAATTATTATCTTAACTACTTCCAATCACAATTGAATTAGACTATAAGCTTTTAGCCACAAAACACACTATTTTACACACTTACAGCAAGATTAGCAACTAAATCCACTTGCATACATCAATTCACTTAATCTAAATAGGATTTTTCACCTATCAACTCAATCCTCTTAACCCACTATATGAATATGCTCAAAATCATGTAGTTTTAGCCTTTGGAATTGAACTTTTGCACAAAATTATCAAATTTTGACTCAAATTTTCTTCTTTTGTTTATTGCACAACCTTAGGAAATATGGCATAGCATATTTATACAAAAATCAAGTTAGGTCTTTTAAGAAAAAATTGTACTAGCTCCCTATTTTAGTGAAAATCAAATTTCACCTAAAATCCAACCGCACAAAAAAAAAAATTCATGCCAAAACTATATTGTTGAAGTTTTTGAAAAGGTGATAGGAAATCGGTGCATAAGACGTTTTCTTTCTAAGGGCCATATACATGCACTTAAATTTTCAAAAACCTAATTTGATATTTAAAATCTACATGAAAAAATTACTTGGAAATATCAAGTTTCATAATTTTTTTACAAAATCATTTGCTATTTATAGTAAAATTTAGTTAAAATCGAGAAAAGTGGACACTTATGAGAATAACATGCTCTAGCTGCAATTAAGGGATTGGGATTTATCTACTTACCTTAGCTAAGGTTTTCCTTAAGGTAATGGTAGTGCCACACTTCTAGAAGTTCCCCAAGTGTACAAACTCCTCTATACCCAACTTGCACTATATTTTTTCCTAAATTTTACTATATTTCCTCTCAACCCATTCTAAGCTCCCCTTATTTTTCTATGGTACTAAATTGTTCAAAGGATCACTAATACGATGGCTTTGATTTTTATGTCTTGCATAAATCTTTAAGGAACTCCTCTTTAGCTTAAACGTGTCATTTTTAGTTAATTATGCATCCTTATTTTAAGAAGAACACCTAAATCCTTTTCCCCTACATGCAATGTCCCAAATCAGAACCCCTCTTGCTACTACTTGATTTTTTTATTTAATTTACAAATTTTCATTAATAATATTAGTTTATTTTTCATATATTTAAGTATTTTAGTAACTATGGGTGTATTTTATGTATACAATAATTATACCCAATGTACATGTATCATTTTTACCTATTATTATATATCACTCTATAATTTTATTATCCATATAATTTATCTTTGAAAGTTCAATATTTTTTTATACCTATTTCACATGATTCCGATATATATAGAACAATATATTAGAATTAACTACTATTATTTTATTATATTTCCAATTTTGCACTTAGGGTTCCTTTAAGTAACTCCTATAACCTATTTGTAAATTTTTAACTTAATTAAATTACTTTTGCGAACACTCTAATAACCACTAGAAACTTACTTGCTAAAGTACAAGCTTACATTTCCATCTCACTTTAGAAAAGTTTCATCCTTGACACTATTGCATCTTATGTTATGTTGACAGTTTGTTTTTGTTCATTTGATATATTCGGTCATTCAACCGCCGATATGTTGGGTAGTCGAATCTCTTAACATACCACTAGATAGATAATACACTGCATTTCTGATAAGTAAAATAAATCCATTCTTGGTTTGAATTCAAGTCCATAGTGTGAACGGTTATCACAAGTATGGTTATATTACATAACTGCTTGCCCTCCTTACATATCAAGAGAGATGTCAACTCAAGAAGCTTCCATGTATCTCAACAGTTATTCCAACAACTGCCTTAGACACTACAACCATCTATAAATATTAGAAAAGAACTCTATAAGAGCCTTCTAAAACTTTTTACTTACTCATACATTTTTCATACAAAGTTACTTTACTAACTTAGGCATCAGAGTGGCTATATTGGATTGGCTTTGGTACCAAGCATTATACTTTCTTTTGTAGGGTTTTCCCTCATCCTAAAATTCACCAACAACATTTGGTACGGTCTTTTTTTTTCCTAAACACACCAACATGGCTAAAACAAGAATGTCTACGAGTGCAAGTGTTGGTACTACCTCCTAATACTCTAAAGAGGGAAGTTGGCATACTGATGAGCAATGATTGGCTAGACTCGAGCAAGCAGTTCTAAATTAAAAAGATTCCTTTTGTTCTAGAGATTTTGGAGGAAGTAATACCTCGGCACATCAAGTTGCTACAGTTTGAGACTTATGGTAGAACAAAGGACCCTAAAGACCACTTAAAGTACTACCGTATGTCAGCCAAGTTACTTGGTTTGATTGATATAGTAGCCTGTTAAGCTTTTCCTTCAATATTCCTTCAACACTTCCTTATAAGAAAAAATTCCTATTAAGGACTCCTCAATCCTTAACACCATTAAACAAAAGTCCGATGAGTCAATTAGGGACTATTTAGCCAGATTTATGGTTGAGATGGTTCAAATCTCAGAACTGGATATCAGTATGGCCCTTAACGTCGTAATTGATGGAGTCAAGCCTCATGGCAACTTTTTCAAGTCTCTCACAAAGATCAAGCCAAAAACTTTCGCTAAGTTTAAGGCTAAAGCCACCTCATATATCCATCAGGAAGATAACATAAAGGCATGATGAGAGGCCAATCAAATTAGAAGAGATGGAAAGAATGACAAGCAAAAAAGCATGAAGGGTGGACTTAGCACAAATAATGACCATAATTTAGATGCTAAGAGGAAGAGACTGAGGATCCCAACATACTCATCCCATATACCTGTTAATCGTCTAATCATAGACATTTTGATGGAGGTATCTGGGGAGAGAGGCATCCTCTAGTGGTCGGAAAGAATGAGAGGGAATCCCTCAAGAAGAAACTCCAATAAGTACTGTGATTTCCACTATGACAAAGGTCACAATATATATGAATGCATTTAACTCAAGAATGCAATTGAAGATGTGATTCAATGTGGGCACTTGCATAAGTTCTTAGTACATGATGACAAGAATATAGAGAGACCATCTCAAAGGAGATGTAAGGAACAAGAGAATGACATACGACCAGCAGTAGCAGTAAGAGATGCAAGAGATATGAATTCCAATAGGGTACCTAATGGAGTGATCAACACCATTGTTGGCAGACCTACTACAGGCCAATCGAGCTCTTCGAACCCAATAAACGCCAAGAACTACCTTTGCAATATTCAAGGAAAAAGGCCAAGATAGACAATACAATATCTTTTGGAGAGAAAGATTTTGAGGGCATCTAAAAGCCACACGATGATGCACTCCTCATTAATGCGAGAGTCGCCAACTTCAAAGTCAAAAAGATTCTTGTTGACACAGGAAGTTTGATAGACGTCATTTTTCAACATGCTTTTGATCAAATGAGGCCTAAGACCCAAGTATAGCTACGATCTTACAAGTATGACCTCTATGCCTTCAACAATCATCCTATCCAAGTAGCTGGAGTTATTTCATTACCGATACAGATTGGCAATGATGAACATGTTGTAGAAGATAAAGTGGACTTTCTCATCGTCAAATATTGGTCCCCTTATAACATGATAATGGGACGGTCATGCCAACATCTATTCAGTATTATCCCTTCAACTGCATACCTTAAGGTCAAGTTCTCTACTCCCACGGAGGTCAGAATGTGCAAAGGAGATCAGCAAGTGGTATAGTCCTTGTACATAAGGGCCTTAAGACGAGAAGAAGTATTTTAGGTTAAAACCTATTCAGAAGGCAAGTCAGTCGACAGCTAGAATGTCAAGAGTGATACCGAGGAAATTCCTTTAGTAGACGACCCAGGGAAAATAATGAGAATTGGGTAACCCTTGTTCATAGACACTAAGCAATGTTTGATCAACTTCTTGTAAGCCAATGCTGAAATGTTTGCATGGTCTCCTTCAAACATGTTGGGTATCTCGAGAGAAGTTATAGTATACAAGCTTTAGATTGATCTAAACATAAAGGTGCTCCAACAAAAGAAGAGGCATTTTACACCAAAGCAACAAGCAACATTAAAGGAAGAAATCCAAAAGTTATTAAAGGCAGGATTCATCTGGGAAGAGCCTTATCCAACTTGACTAGCTAATTGTGTGCTAGTGAAGAAGTCTAACGGCAAATGGAGATGTGTATAGACTTCACAAATCTTAATAAGGCTTATCCTAAGGATTATTTCCTACTACCAAAAATTGATTAGATGGTAGGTGCAACCGCCAGATACGCATTACTTTCCTTTATGGATGCTTTCTTTAGTTATAACTATATCAAGATGGACAAGAAGGATGAAGTCTACACATCTTTCGTCACTAACTTTGGAATGTATTATTACATAATGATGCCATTTAGGCTTAAGAATGCCGGCACAACATACCAGAGACTTGTTACCAAGATGTTTAAACCCTAAATTCACAAAAACATCGAAGTATACGTCAATGACATGATTGTGAAGAGCATAAATGAAGATTAGCATCTTACCAATCTGGAGGAGACATTTACCATACTGGGGAGACACAGCATGAAACTAAACCCATAAAAATGCCTCTTTATCACGACATCAAGGAAATTTCTTGTATACATGGTTACTTAACATAGGATTGAGGAAAATCTAAGAAAAATTGAAGCCATAAAGAATACAAAATCACCTTGCATGGTTAAAAAAGTACAAGAACTCACTGGGCAATGTTGCCCTCAACAGATTTCTATCAAGAAGTGCAGCTAGGTACATAGAATTCTTTAAAATTTTAAAGAACCTAAAAGAATTCAACTGGACCGATGATTGTCAAAGAGCTCTCAACAATCTTAAGGAATTTCTTGCGTCGCCTCCGATACTCTTAACCCCCATTCTGGGAGAAAAGTTATATTTGTACCTATCAGTCAGCTGCCGAGCCCTTTTCTCTGTATTGGTCAAAATTGATGGCAAAGAATATCAACCTATTTATTACACGTGTCAAGTTCTGCAAAGGCCAAAACTTCAATATGAAAAGATTGAAAAGTTTATGCTAACAGTGGCTCTTTTGGCATGAAAGTTAAAGCCATATTTTGAAGCATATCAGATCATTGTTCTCACTAATCAGCTATTGCGACAGGCATTACAATGGCTTGATTCTTTAGAGAGGATGATAAAGTTTGCCCTATAGTTTAGAGCTCATGGTGTACAATATAAACCCAAAACGGCATTAAAGGCTCAAATACTAGTAGATTTTGTAGCCAAATTTACTGGTGAGAAAGATCGTTTGGAAATTGTCGAGAAGCCAGTCTGGTTCCTTTATGTAAATAGTTCTTCGATGCAAGAAGGAAGTGATGAAGTCTAGTATAAAGCTCTAATTGTCAGATTGAAACTGGCAAAAGAAATTGGTATCGAGAAACTTGAAGTGTTTTCTAATTCCCAACTAGTGGTAAATTAGATCATTGGGAGTTACGCGGTAAGGGAAGAAGAGATGAGCAAGTACCTATTGGTGGTACAAACACTTGTAAAAGAATTCCAATCTTTCTCCATTCATAAAATTTTGAGAAGTAAGAATATTACTATTGACAAGTTGTCAAAGTTGGCTAGTATAGCATTCCCTGAGCCAAGTAAGAGACTTTTTGTCGAGTTTCTTTCATAGATAAGCTTATCCATTATCTCGCAGAGCTGTAAGTTAGCTCTATGCTCGAGAGAGAAATCATAGATAAATTCCTTAGTGAATTATCTAAAAGATGATATTCTCCTTAATGACAAAAAAGAAGCATGAAGATAGGCATACCAGGCCTTAAACTATATACTGATTGATGATTAGTTATATAAACACGGAATTTACAACCCTATCTTCGATGCTTCCTTCAAGAGATGCCTAGAGGGTTTTGTCCGACCTATATGGTAGTGTATGCAGTAACCATTAAAAGCATAGACGTTATATGTCCAAGCACTACAACTTGGTTATTACTAGCTAACTATGAGAGAAGATGCAAGGGAAGTTATTCGACACTACCCCTAGTGCTAGAAGCATGAGTCATCAAGTCATGCTCCTGCAATAGAGTTATGTAGTCTAACCAGCCCTTGGCCTTTCACCCAATAAAGGCTAGATATTCTCGAACTCTTTCCAAATTCTACTGCCCAATGACAACTCATCATTATCGTAGTGGATTACTTTACCAAATGGGTAGATGTCAAGGCTGTGGCAAAGATCATCTGGTAAAGAATGGAAGCATTCGTCTTCAATGCAATCATATAAGATTTGGAGTTCCTTACATGATAATTATGAATAACAACCTACAGTTTGACAACAAAAAATTGTGGACATTTTGTGAGAAGCATGGCATTCGCCTCAACTATACATCTGTAGCACACCTTTAAAGAAATGGATAAGTTGAAGCTATAAATAAGATCATACTATACAGCCTTAGATGAAAAGTAGATCAAGTCAGAGAGAAATCGGCCAATGAACTATCGAATGTTTTACGAGGGTACCGAACTACCCACAAAACTACGATTGAGGAAACGCCCTTTAGTTTAACAAACAGCATAAAAGTCGTATTACAGATTGAGCTAGACTTACCTAATCTGCGTATGCATAATTTCAACATAATGCTTAATCAAGTTGGACTAACAACAATTCTGGACACTATTGATGAAATGCAAGATATTACAAAAGCTAGGGTTGTGGCATACCAGCGTAGAGTGGCAAGGTATTACGATAAAAAAGTGAAGTATAAGGTTTTCTAACCTAGAGATCTAGTTTGCCAAAAGATGGAAGCTACTGGAATATGAGTGACTCAAGGAAAACTTGGTGTAAATTGGGAGGATCTTGTCAGTATTTAGGAAGTCATTGGAAAGGGGGCCTATCTACAAGAATGGATATATGGATCTATCATCCCTCAAGCATGAAATGCCAAGAATCTGAAATTATATTTCAATTAATCTATTGAATGATTTTTATCACTACTTATTTGGCAATAGCTAACTTGTTTGTAAGACTACAGTACTTATTTGAAAGTTATATTTGAAGTCTCAATATGTTTTTTTGTTGTTATGATTGCTGAATTAATGAGTTATAGGCTGCACGACAAACGAACCAATCTAGGTTCTAGCCTAACACAGTTAACGAACTATATAAATTAACCTTACAACCGAGTAATGCGACTAATCCATGCATCTAATGGCTAAAGGATTGTATAAAGATAATTGGCATATGAAATATAACATACAAAGAAATAACTAGCATATGAAATAAAACATATTGACGAATAAGAGCGTAAAGCAACATACGTATACTATATATGCCATGAAAATGCAGTACTTGAAATTAAACAAATAGTAGACTTAGAAGAAAAGTATTTTCTCTGAACAAAGGTTACAAGCACTCGACACTGTGTTAAAGATATTTCGATTGATAATTACATGAAAACACATTATACCAATACAACATAAATCCTATGGCCTATTCTCAGATTCAACAGGAGTGATTTTTATATCAGTGGTTGGGGCTTCTTCATCGACTAAGTTCTCAAAGTAAGCAATTTTCTCAGCGTGAGCTTCATTGTTACCTTAAATCATATTCTAAGCACCTATCTTGTCTCCTTCATCTTCATTGACACTACTGACTTTGTCATTGATGTCACAAAGTCAAGATAAGAGATATCGTAATGAAGGTGAAACTTCAACACCTTCTCTCTTGCCGCTTGGACCCCCTCCAACAACTTCCTCTATAAAAGCCTCTCGTATTGCTGGCTAAGAGTGACTATATCGAGAACCTCTTCAACTGATGGTCCTCTCCTCATAGTCTCCTCCAACTCAGCTACACAACTTTATAAGTTTGAGTTGTTGGTTTCCAATTTCTTTATCTACATTCTGAGCTTGTCTTCATCCTCGCTCATCATGCAAATAGTTCAGACTAAGCCCCAACACTTTTCTTTCTTCTTCTGTAGCTCCTCTTTTTGGCCTTCAAACTTTTTATACTGCTCTTCTATTTTAGCCTTTAGGCTTGAGATTTTATTGGCGGTGAGGTCATGTGCCAACTTCTTGACAATAAGTTCTTCTTAAAGCTTTCTCACTTCTATCTCAGCCCTTAGCCTTGCATTCTCAGTAGCGGTAGCTTAGGTTTTCAATGCATTGTATGCATCCCCAACTCTCTACAGAAAATTCATTTAACACAATCATGAATTTATGGGAATAATAGATGGATACAACTGAAGATATTACCTTCCTTACCTCTTTGTCAGCCTCGTCCAAAGCTATTAGAATGTGGCTGCTTATCTGGAAAAGGAAATGTATTAGTAACCTAAAAGAATTCGATAATTAAAAGTAATGGTTATGGATACTTACATCATACAGTTTAGCTATGATATGGGCCTTATTGCAACCGTTGACCCTATCAACTTCCTTCTTGGTGATATCTCTATCTTTCGAAAGAATAATCCCTTCCATTAGAGCTAAAGAGTCCGTCCTGTTTCCTAAGGTCAAGTTGGTATCCAAAATTTGGTGGCTCCAATAAGGAATAAAGTACTCAACGACCTCATTGTTGGGGATGAATTCAACATTACTGATGTTGAGAGCTTTTGACCGCATTGCCTCCTTCGCCTTTTCGTCCAAGCCCCTAGATTTCTTAGTAGTTGGTTAACGAACAAGTTCCTTCGCTAATATTTTATTAGCACTCGACATTGCCTCAATTTCCAGTGATAACCCTTCTACGGCAGTAGCATTTTCATCCTCCTCACTAAGATGTGTCTCTCAATGTTCATGATGCCTCGACTCAACAGAAGTTTGAATAATCTCAACCGAAGGCTCCTCAGAATGAATAACCTTGGTCGGCAGTGTCTTCTCACTCTCCTTCTGCCTTTCGGCTGGACAAGAGGTCTTCTATACTACCAATTGCTTCGCTGCGACCTCCTTTGCTAGCTTCTTTGCTACAGCAAACCAAGTGGTAATTGCTGAGGTAGTCGCTGAGATAGTCGCCTTCTTATCAACCTTAGATTTTTTTTCCTTAACCTAAGCTAGTAGCTTGGCTAGATTCACCTCACCAGTATCCATATCTACGATACAAGTAAACGAATTAATATAAACATAAGAAAAAGATGAGCTTACATTTTTCGTATCGAGTAAGGCTCCAAGGTTACAATTCTCCCCTTAAGTCTCAAGAACGGCTTTCCTCTTGTGGTTGTACTTAGCACAACGGTAACTCATTAGCGTACCTTCTTTTTCAAACAAGATTGGGTCTCCATTTTCATAACGCCATATAATTCTCTCAGCGTCTTAGAAGAACATTTTGTTCCTCCTCCTTTCTTGAATTTTTCTCACTACTGTTACATCCGCATCAGATCTACATCTTTTGTATATATTGGCTCAGTCCATTAGGTCTAAAATTCTAAGTCCTCATTAGAAACTATTGACATGAACTTATCGTGCCACTTGTGAATCTAGGATTTTAACCCATCCATGTACTTATGCCCATGCCTTATAGCAACAAAGTACCACCCACTAAGTTGCCTTTGAATAGTGAAGAAAAACCAAAACAATTGAGGTGTAGCCTTGATTTCTACTTCTTCATAAACTATCTCAAAAGCCGCAAAAAGCTGGTATATGTTAGGTGAGAACATACTCATTGTGACTCTAAAGTAGTTGAAGAAGCCCTTAATAAAAGCCAAAAAAAGGGAAGTGCAACATAAAATCCAAATATTTTAGGTATATATGGAACTTGTACTCCCTTGGGAAGCATACCCTTTCCCCATCTCTCAGCCTCCTCAAGTTCCATGTTCTGAAAGGTCTCACAATTACTGATTGTATTTTGTGACAAGAACTCTACCGACAAGACTAGCGATTCCATCTAGAGAGTCGCAAGAATAGGTTATTGTGTTGTACAAATATATTGCCAAGGACCTCCCTTCCTTATCCTCAAGATAATTATCTATAGAAAACTTGTTAATCTAAGCAATTTTATCGCACCTTGCCTTCATACTATCGGCCAAACCGCTCGAAGAACATGCAACCTCGCTCCTTATGTAGGGGGGAAAAGTGGCCTCAATTTCCATCGCCTAGGAATCGAAGAGGACAAGTTGATGAGCAACGTTGTGAACCATAACTGAATGGTTGTATGAAATGATATAATATAAGTCAAAGAGTTTGAGTTTGAAAATGAGAAAATGAATGAAAGTTTAAGATGCAACCAGAGAAATGAATTTTGATTATGAACAGTACTTTATATATGGACGATTCATCCTTGTAACTACAGATCTGCTTCTGACATTAATGATGCACTGATATGGTATTGATGTAGATTGCTAACATGTGTTTCGTAATAGAAATCTGACGGCTAACAACTTTCTAATAGTTATTAGGCCTGCAACAAAATGATGACCTAAGCGACAAATGTCATACCTCCAACCTTTTGGTTTCTTGAACAAGCAAGAGTTTAGAAATTGCAACCTTTTGATTGGGACGTGATCCTTCCTACTTCCCATCTTGCTCGACATTAATCTGAAGAAGCATTCCCCCACTCAGCCTCTAGTGTAGTATATATATGCAACTCCCTTTATCAATTACTTGAATACAGGAGTTGGGGGGCAAATGTTGATAGTTGGTTTTCGCTCATCTGATATACTCGTTCATTCGGCTGCTGACATGCTAGGTAGTCGAATCTCTTAGCATACCACTAGATGGATGACACACAACATTTTTATGGACTATAATAAATCCATTCCTAGTTTGAATTCAAGTCCATAGTGTGAACGGTTATCACAAGCACGGTTATATTACATAACTGCTTGCCTTTCCTACATATCAAGGGAGATGTCAACTTAAGAAGCTTCCACATGTCTCAATAGTTATTCTGATAACTACCTTAGATACTACAACCATCTATAAATATTGGAAATAAAATCTACAAGAGTCCTCTGAGACTTTTTATTTACTCATACATTTTTCATATAAAGTCACCCTATTAACTTAGGTATCGAAGTAGCTACACCAGATTAGCCTTAGTATCAAGCATTACACTTTCTTTTACAGGACTTTCCCTCATCCTAATATTCACCAATAGGTTACTATCATGCTAACTCTAGTACATAAAGTTTACTTCATAGGAGATCCTTTTTTTGAGAAAACATTTTCATGGTGTTCTTATGATTTTGTGAACCTAAAGGTAATCAAGCCCATTAACCAAGTTCATTAGGTTGATGAAATTCCTATACCTTATGTTTTTGAGGTTCAAAAGTCAATTGAATAGGTCTCATGAGAGGTCACATTTTGAGTAATTTTATAAATTAACTTTTAGGTCCTAATGAGGGGATTTTTTTTATTTGGTTTCTAAGTAGGTTGATAATGTAAAGATTCTTGCACATCAAAGTTTTATTCATCTTAAGTATTATTCAAATCTAGTTAGTTATTTAGATTATACTTGATCTTGGGTGTTTAAGATTAGTCTTAGGTTTATTATCTTAGCATTAAATTTTTTTCTTTTTTTATTAATTTCAAATCGATTCCTTCTTCATTATAAGCCTCACTTTACTTTACAATTATCTATTACTGCCAACTACTAATTACAATATTTGTGTACTTACTTGTATCACTAAAGTATAATTTTATTATACGAGTATCCATCCATTGTATTATCATCTCTTTATTGTCTAGCTTAATATGGTAGCATAAGTATCTAATTAGTAATTACCTCTATTTGCCTGTCAATTATATCCTTACAATACCAATCTTTTACCTTTTAAGCTTTTAGAAGAAATATTTAGGTCGTCCTATTATACTTGTTATATTTTCTCATTATGTACGAAGCGTAGTATTATCTAGATTAACATGCTTAAATTTTTTTACCTTTTTTATTGTGTTTAATATATTTCAAACCATTTGGTGAAGGAACCTTTTATACTATCTCTTATGTCTAAGGTCCTTAGCTTATTGGGCACAAGGTCCTCTCCTCTACCTACTGTATTCCCAAGTCAAAATCTACCAATCAACTCATTACCTATCTTATCTCCCATCTTATTAGTTTTATCACAATGAATTTAGTACATTTAGTGTTTTACCTTCTACCACAACTTCTTCCTTAACCAAATTCCAATTTCACCTCAAAGTTAGTTACATCCATAATGTTCCTTCTACAATTAATAGAACTTTAATTCATTCCATCTTGTTTGAGCTTTACGCTCTATAGTGGTTGTGTTGTTATTGTAGTTATAGATTTTATGTTTCATGTCATTAGTACATATGTCAACAGGATTAAGTTTGGAAAATATTGGCTTCTTATTGTCTTAAGGTCGTTGATAACTCAAATGAACTATACTTGATGTGACTTGATAAGAATTAAGACAATCCTTTAACCAATCAAACTCATTAAACATCAACAACTGATTTGGCTTAGACTTGATAGAACCTGACACAACTTAAACATAAGAAAGATAGAAGACTCATTCAAAGAGATATGAAGGTCAGCGATTTGACATTCTCCTTATGTTTACCCATATGCGCTAAGGTACACATGAAGAATATTATCTTATAATGTTTTAGCTATATCTCTTGTTACAATTGTTGGTTTCCTTTCCATGTTAGCTACTCATTATAAGAATCGAAGTGAGCTAAGGGGTTATATTGGAAAGTCCTTTGATCATTACTTTATTTAACATTATTAATATATTCATTTATTTTTCGTCATCCTTGGTATTGTTAGCTAGAAAAGACCAATTATAAGTTTGGTATTTTTATATTACATCATGTGTTATAGTCTCAAATCTTTAGTTATTGGTATATTAATCAGAGCAACTTACAATTTTATTAAGATCTAAAACTACCTATAGCAATAAGTTTGTTTCTTCTAAAGTTACCTCCCAAATTGTTACCAAGTATAACCTTTCCTAACCAAGGATATTATTCCAAATATTTTAGGATCTAATCTTAGTACATACTGAAATAAAGGTTCATTAGATTAATATAGGGTCATTTGCTATAGATAAATTAGAGATCGGTTTCTATCTTAAATTGACTCAATGAGTAAAAGGGTGACATTTTTCTTGGATTAATTCTATAGAAATAGGGGGTAATTATAATTTGAAGTTTTGATTAACTCTACTTATTCACAACTAAAGGTGTACAAACTGGTTTACGCTGAGATTTTTTGGCCCATTAAAAAAGCAAGCTAAATGAACTTAACATGTTTAACCTAAAAGCCAAAGTAAGCCAATTATAGTTGGCATATTTAACAAATTTACACCTTTATCCCACCAGCCAACTCATTTAACTTACCTTTTAAATAAGTTAGGGTTAAGGTTTTTTTTTTTGTCGATTTAAAAAGCGAGTCAAATGAACTTGGCATGTTTAACCCACAGGCTAAAATGGGCTAGGCCTAGTTGGCCCCTTTAACTCACTTGCATATATCTATATGCAATCCCTTAATAGTAATACTAAACTAATTCTTAAACCTATTTTATAAGTTGTTAATCCCTACTTATACAATACCAATATAAAGTAGCAACAAGTCTCCTAACCTAATTATCAACATTTACATATAGCCCGTAATCATCACATCCCTTTACATTTATCAATAGTGAAATACTACCGATAAGCATCATATTACTTATATTTATAATCATAATGTAATATCACTTGTATATATAATTCTAAGATACTATCTCTCAAGTATATAATGATAGCATGATATTCCCTATCAAACATATTATAAAGTCTCCTTGATTCACCTATATGTACAATCACGACTAATTGTCACTAGTCATGATATAATGTCCATGCTCCACTATTTCCTACATCTAATTTATTTGAACCAAATTCAATAACAAACTAAAATCGAAATTACTACTTATATCTTTTTTGTTCACATATTTGATCACAACTTACTAACTTCAGTTTTACTTCCCATAAGAGTTTACTTAAGATTTGAACTTTATACAATAAAAGATCGTACATAAGCTTAGCTATATGTAACAAAAGATTATACATTTTTATCAAAAGTACATAAATTTTAGTTACAACTTCATTTGATTGCTAACATTAGTATATTTATATTGCCTTCTAGTACCATAGATTAAAGTACATCAAGAGATTACAAGGTACATCAATCCTTCATAATAAAAAACAAAAGTCATGGAACCTAAGGACAACGAAAATGACTAATTTCTTAGTCCACGTCAAATGTCAAAAGGATAAGGTCATCAAAAGTCATTCCCTCCTGCTAACTATTGACCTACAGGCTATTAAACCCTTCAAAAATCGCTATATCTTCTATTAGAAACCAATTTGTCATGTCTATTGAAATCTACTTTCTCATTTCCTCAATCTAAATCTAAACTCAACACCTCATATTCTAGAGTCTTAAGATTTTTTAACTCCATACACCTTACCATCATACTTAGCTACATCAACTTTGAGTTTAATTTCATAGTTTACTATAATTAGTCTCCTTCCTTCCCCCAAAACCCCTACATGACTCATAAGGCAACTTCTATCGTAACTTCTACCTCAAGTTCTACTTCCTGTTCCACTTCATGTTCTTTATGTCGAATCAAATTACATATATTTCTTGGCCTCAAAGCCTAAATCATCCTCTTTGTATATCTTCGACCAAACAATCATTAAAATTAGCAAATGTTGTCATTCCTTCAAAGGAATTCAATTCACTTACCCTTCTAGATCTTTAACTCCGCTTTCATCTTTAGAATCTACACCTAAATATATATTCTTAAGAGTTTCTAGAATATCTATAGCTTCATGTACCTCTTCTTTATTATCCTTAACTATCATTTGATGTTTAACATTATTAAGTACAGTAAGGTATTTATTTGAGTTCACTTCCTAACCTTTTGAGCTACATTCTACCTCACCATTAAGCTCAAGTTTTTCCAAATTTACATCCATTACACCACCCTAAACCTCAATCTCTATTATAGTTGCATTTACATCAAAATTAAGATCCTCCTTAGCTATTACTAGACAATATAGTTTCACTTAAGGTACATTCTCTCGTTGTTCCATAGATAATTCATTCATTTTTGGCTTTAACAATAACAAATTTGACCTTACAAGCAATTTAAGTTTATGGGGTCTTACGGCATTTCAAATTTTTCAACTATCAAAGGTAGAAAATATAGAACTAATCGATACTTCTTTAGCTTTGCAATTCTCTCCTTTTGATACAAGCATGGCGATGTTTACTATAATGCAATCCTAACTTCATGATCATGAGTTGCTACTAGTCTACTCAACTCCACTACATCATGTCAAACAATTTTTTCCCAAACATCTACTTCCATCAGCAGTTTTCTCGTATTTCATAGGAAATCCTTCATCACTCTACTTAAAATTTAATTACATTGCTATGGGTTTCCCTCATGAGATCTTTAAATCATTTAAACGTAATTTAATATTTTTCTTTCTAAGATTTGCTACTACTCACTACACATACCATGTTTCTCTTACATCTACATCTACATATACATATATAAGTATATTTCTATGGTATAAATCATTTTACTACTCACTAATCACTCTTAGTGTTTCTTATGATGACTAATTGACTTTAGCTATGACACTTCAAAGTGAGTCCTTAAGAATCACACTTTAAGTGAGTCCTTAATAAAGATGCTCTAATACCAACTCAAAACTGTTATACCCTAAATAAATAAAGTCGTAACGGTTCCATTGTGCGAACCATCTTAAGACAAAAACTAACCTCATAACTGTTATCGTAAACCCAATCTACATAAGAGATACTCTACTCAACTTCTTTAAAGCATCTAGTTCAAAACCTGTTTGTGATTACTAGTAATTATTATACATATTCTAGAGTGATTTTGAGATGTTTTGTATATTAATTCAGTTAATTCTACAATAATTTTGAGCTTAATTTATTTAATTTTCATTTTAAGGGACATTAGAGGTAGCTGATGATGCTTTGAAGATTTTTATCAAGTTTTGAAGCTTATTTGAAGAGAAACATTGATCAAAGAGTTGAAGTAAAGGAATTTCAAGTAAGAAATAAAGTCTACAAGAGACTATAGGTGACCATAGCCATGATCCCTAGCTATAGACCTCTCATAATTAATTTCCATCGAATTTCAAAGATGTCAGACAAAGTGCAAGACTATGCTCTAACTCTATGATTGTGATCTTAGGGCATGTACATGCAATAATTTGTTAATCTTCTATTTTTGACAAATCCTAAGTCAAGACTCTATTAATAGTTGTCTTAGTTTAATTTAGAGAGAGATTCCCTAGAAAAAATTCATAAGTTAGAATTATATCTAGGGTTTCTCATTAATCTTGTTCTTTTATTTTCATCATATTTTAATTATTCTTTGTGAATCATTATTGAACCTTAGTTTTGTTGTAACAATTGTTTTATTCAATCTATAATATTACCTTTGAAGATCTAATTATGCTGTGCATATTATAATTAAATTAATATTTATCTATGTTATTAATTCGATGTCTGAGTTTGCTATTGAGTTCACAAGTTCTTGCAATAAACTAACCCTCGTAATTAGAAGGAATTAAGTAAGCTAGTCCTGATTTCTCTAGATTTAGGCAACTTAATAACAAGATTCAAGGTCTTCATGCAATTTTATGATACTTTATTCTACAAGTGATTCAGGTAAAGTGGTCTCTAATTGGGAATTAGCTGAAGACACGAGTCCTATTAATTCAAATTAGGCATATCTACGGTCTAAAAAGTAATTGAGATTAAAAGTTATATAGAATTAGGTAGTAAATAATAACGATTTACCAAGGATCATGCATTCTTTAATTTAATGAATTCTACTTATTTATTCTATTTAGCCTTGTTTTTCTATTTCTTTTTGTTTATTTTATTGTTTTTACTTTACCTGTCGTTCTTTATTTGTCTTTACTTTCTAATAAAAAATTATTCCAAATTGTTAAGGTAAATAATTAGTGATTAGGGATAAATTGCTAGTAATCTATGGTTTCACACATTCATGGTTCCTCTAGGATTGACACTCAAACTTATATCCGTTTTACTAAACTATAACTTGACTAAGTGAATTTTCCTATTGATGATCAAGTTTTTGCGCCATTGGTAGGGAACTAATAGAGTAATCTAATTAGGATATTAGTAAAAACCCTAATTTTCGAATTATTTTAACATACTTGTAACACATCCTCCCTACAGTTCTTTTGGCATTTTATTTATGAGGAAAATGCAAATAGCCTCTTAAACTTTCACTTAAATGTGGAGTAACCCCTTGATTAGTCAAAGTATAGTCTTTAACCACCTAAACATTAATAAATTAGCAAACAACTTCATAAGTTGAGAATAACACTCTTAAATTTTGATTTTGGTATATAAACACCTCTTAAATTTATCAAAATGTATTTTAAGACTCTCTAAACTTTAATCATGGTATGACATTTTTTAACCAAGAAAGAAAATGACCTTTATATTGCTAGTTTATCAAATTTTAAGGAGGTTAGTTACAATTTCCGTTTTATTTATTAACATGCTTTTAACTTCTCAAGTGTTGCAATTATTGACCAGGGAACCAAATTAAGGGAAAGAGTGCTAACAACATTAAATAACGATGCTTCTTTAGAGGCCACCCAAGTTTTTTTGTTTAAATAATTATTTTTCTTAGTTTAATTGATTATCGGTTTTTCTTTCTCTTCATAAACAATTCTTACTCTATTTTAGCAATCAATTACTATATTTGATAATGAAATTGTCATCGAAAGTTGTTAGCCTTACAATCAAAATGTTTT
Organism: Lumnitzera racemosa; assembly: GCA_024138005.1. Lineage (NCBI taxonomy): Eukaryota > Viridiplantae > Streptophyta > Magnoliopsida > Myrtales > Combretaceae > Lumnitzera > Lumnitzera racemosa. The sequence continues at coordinate 75,138,894 of JAMXBC010000008.1, forward strand.
TCAATTGAATTCTAATTGTTAGTAACTCAATCTATTGTGCCTTTGATCCTTTGAAGGTGATTTTCGGTAAAGAAGTAAGGAAAATCAACAAAATTTAGATTCAAGAATTAGAGAAGATCCCAACCAAAATTACAGCCATGAACATGCCTACAATCCCCTCAAGAAGAAGGATGAAATAGCTGGCTAAGAAGATTACGGTAAAGATCACACCTATGATCACCCCTCAAGTTAAAGCATAGAAACATGGCTAACAATCGTAATCTTGCCTATAGTAATTCTATGGTTCAAAAATCATAGATATTTCACATCCTATCCATCTTAAACTTTCACTTTCTCTCTAAAACAACACACACCTCACTTTCTCTTACTATAAGTAACCATTCCTTATGATTTTTTACTGATTTTTCCTACAAAATCATCAAATCAAAGGTACGTATAAGTCAACCTACACTTCAGTTTGTTGATTCACTTATTACTTTAAGCAAGGAGTGAATTGCTAATGAGGATTTGATTGAAGAATGTAATGTTTACATGTGTGTTAATATTAAGTTTTGGAGTGATGTTTAAGTGCTTATGAGATAGAAATTATTTACATATTGTTTGTGAAAGATAACTCCTAAAGTTGTGATTTTGGAGTTTGACAAAAAGAGGAACATGGAATGTTCTTATGATGATGAAGAAAGATGAAGGGACATTGTCATAAATTTATGAATTGTTTGTGCTTATTTATGATGAACTCATATTGTTCATGCTAGATTTGTGAAAACTCTCTTGGATTGCTAAGATGGTATGTGCATTCAATTGTAACAAGAGTTTCCATTAGCATGCTATAATTTGTAATTGAAGAGATTATGAACTAGGAAAGAAATTCTTCATGTTCTTGTAGTTCATAGATCTGTGTTGGTAACAAAATTAGTATTGCAATATGGAATTTTATGATTATTGGATTGTAACAAACACAACAAATTCCTTCTTAGTAATGTATCTAGGAACATGGCATTGAATTGAATTCAATTGTTTTTCTTTGCTTCAAATTATGCTTAGATTTAAATACCCAGTAAGGAAATTGATAAAGAGCAAAAAGACTCTTAAAAATGAGGTAATGCTCACCCTATCAGCTATAGACGTATCTCGACCCATCGCAAAATCCCCCTACCACCACTTACCTAGGACTCAAAAGATGAGGCTATAGAGGAGATAGCAGAGGAAAAGGAGACGAGTGAAAAAGATTGAGTTCATTTTTGGAAAAACACAATCTATTTAAGTTTTATTTCGATGATTATATTGATTCATGCTAACTCTTTTCCTCATTGACTACCTAATTTATTTTTGTCCAATGACAGTTTTGTAAGGTAAATAACTATTATGGCATATTCAATTTAGTAGCTTTTTTTTTCCCTTAACTTTTTTTTTTATTTTGTAGTTCATTCATTTTATTCCATAAAGAAAACTTCAAGCGTAATCGAATCAATGAAATTTCGATATCTATACTTTAGAATTTTTCAAAGATTAATGCCAAATCTGGGGAAGTTATAGTTTCTCTTTCTTTTTCTTTCTCTCCCATTTTATTTTGATTCGCATTGTTATAATGTACATTAAGGACAATATACAACAACGAGTGTAGGGGAGGAATAGAGAGTAATATGACACTAATAAGTTTTTTTTTTTTTTTAATAAAAGCATGTGAGCCAAATTGATGCCAAATTATATATGTTCATGAGTATGTTTTCACTCAATACCATTCACTTAAGCTTTTTAGTTTTTTTCGTTTTAAATAAATTTAGAAATTGACATTGTTTAAAAATAAAGCAAGTAATTTTTTTTTCAAAATTTTTCCTATGATTCTCTATGACCTTAGTCTACTTTGCTAAAGTAAAACAATTAAACCTTTATAATCTAGAGTTCTCTATTACTTAAGTTTAAGTATAGACTCAATATTATGATAGATATTGACAAGTTAAGGATTAGTTATTTTTATTTTTATGCTTAATTTTAGAGGATAGTTATTTATTTTTCTTTTTCTATTTTTCTTTAGGTTTGGATGAACAAAAGAGATTTATCCTTTGAAAGTTTTTTGAAAAATCAAAGTAATTGAAGGCATGAATGAATTAAGAAAGAATTGCTAAGAATTAGTAAGGATCGATTTTGGTCTAGACTCTTTCTCATTGCTAATTGCAAAAAGAAAATTAAATTAAAAATTGTTAAGAATTAACCTTGATCCCTCAGAAAAGCGAGGTGTTTTTCCATTGACAATACTAAGAAAAATAAAATAGAATGGCTAAATTAGTATATATCCTTCAGTTTGAGTAGTGAAATTTTTATAACTTTTTCTTAATTTGTTGATATTCGTTTTAATCTCTAATTTAGTTTTTGTTTAAGTGATAAAGCTAACTTTGAATTATTGGGATTAATTGTTAAAATTCAATAGTTCCTGAAGTAATCTAATTTAAGTGTTCTAAGGGCATTATTAAGTCAAGGAAAAATGGTTATTCCAAAAATTTTTATGAAGCTCTTTAATTTAACAGTGTACTTTTTTAAAGAAAATTTTTTATTATCTTATTCATAAGATATTTTCATTTTTATATTTTGATTGTTTTACTTAAGGACAAGCAAAAGTTTAAGTAAGGAGGAATTGATAATACATAATTAACACACATATTTTAGAGTAATTTTGAGCAATTTTGTATATTAATTCAATTAATTCTACAATGACTTAGAGCTTAATTTATTTAATTTTCATTTGTAAGGACTTTGGAAGTATTTGATGAAGTCTTGAATATTTTTATTATGTTTTAGAGCTTATTTGAAGAGAAGCATTGATCAAGAAATTGAAGTGAAAGAATTTCAAGTAGAAAAGAAGTATAAGAGAGACTATAAGTGAAGATCATGGTTGTAACCCCAACTGTACACCTTTAGTAAATAATGTCCATTGAACTTTGAAGATTTCAAACAAAGTGCAAGACCACAGTTATGATCTTATTATGCATACACACAATAATTTGTGAACTTTCTATTTTTGACAAGTTTCCTTTATAAACTTAGGTCAAGACTCTATAAATAGGTGTCTAGACTTAATGTAAAGAGAGTGCCCCCTTGGGAAGTGATACGAATTCATGGACGAATACAAAAACCTGATATTAAGCGTAACCAATGGATGGGTCCGAATCGTAAGATGACTCGAAAAATAAATGAAAGTCGATGGTTTAGCAATCCCGCATATTAACTCTATAGATTTGACACACTGTAGAACTATACATGGACCTAAGCTAGTACCCGATATAACATACAAACACTAAGCCTAAGGTTACTCGCCACAATTCTTACTAAAGGGATTAATAAGAGTAGTTAGAGAAGAGCTTTCTAAGAGAAAAAACTCAAGGATTTTTCACTAATATTGTAAATCTATCTAAAACCCTATACAAGTATTCTATTTATATATAGTAGTAACATTGTAAATAAAAGAGCTAAAAGGATGCCCTAGTAGTATTCCCGTAAATACAAGAAATAGGAAGTCTAAATAATGTGAAAATAAGTAAACTAATGAGATATTTGAGGTGAAGAGTTGATGAGCTACTAAAGACTTTGAAGACCTGACTTAGATAGACCAAAAAATCTAACTGACCTGACTAAGCCGACATACCAAAACGAGCAGGGCTGATCGGGCTAAGCAGACAATGCTAAGCCAAGTGAACATGTCCAAGCTAGGTAAGCCATCTAAGCTGAACATATGTATCCAAGAGGAGCTCATAAACAGGTCTTCTATGCGTAGAGCTTCTAAATAAGCGTTTGGCACATAGAGAATACATGAGCTAGTCACTAACGTAGCCCAAAGCTCAAAAATTGATCAACTCGGTCTCCTATGCCATATGATTCCCTCACCCTTAGAGAAGTTTCAACCTGAAACTTAGTAAGGGGTAGCTCTAAATCTCACCTAGATCAAATACCAACCTATAGAAATAAAATATAAACACACAAAAGAACTCTAGCTCCTCCAACAATATGATCATCAGCAAGTACTCTCTCCATTCATCATGAGCCTGATCAACTCCACTCAAGTCACCCCAATAACTATTAATCAAGGGGAATAACACCTTAGGCCCAAACCTCATGTTATAAGCTCGGGAAATTTGAACATGTAAGGTCATATACTCCTTTTCTACCTCAAGAATCCTTAAAGCTTCACACTTTCTCATTGTTGGCCTTACAACTTCATGCTCAATAGCTTTCACCTCTTCTACTTCCTTACAACTCAAATCTTTCTCCTCCCATCTATACAGTTCAATTTTTTCTAATGTGAGAGCACCAAAGATAAGAGCAACACAACCCAAGTAGAAATATCCATCATCATGACCTTGGAAAGCACCAATATACAATCTATATCATCTCATAGGTATGATACTACTACAACATATATCGCCTCCAGAAAACCCCATCAATAGATCAAAATAAAGGAATCTTACAAGTGGAAGATTAATATAGTAGTACCTGTGGTCTTCGCACTAAGGGTTAATGGCAACGGGAACACTTCAGGAATATAGGCACTAATGTGAAACTCATCTTACTCTTTTTTTTATCATCCTCCTTCTCATTCTCGACTCTTACTTCCTCTCTTGGTCTCTCCTCTTCAGTATTCTTTGGTTGAGTGTCCTTTTGTTGTCTTACTTCATCCCTAATCTCCTTGTGCTCAACAATTACATTCTCTAATTGTTCCAACACATAAGGAGAAATAGGGTTTGGGGCTTGGTAAAAAGATTTCATTCTCAAACCTCTTGCATTACGATATCAATGTGGGGCTTTGGTTATCATACTGAATAAATTTCAACTCAATAATGTTGAAACAAACCGGAGAATTTAAAGAATGCTTGACACTTGTCGATCTCCTCCAAAACGCTCATAATTATTTGTAAATTTATATTACTTCTTCAAAGCTCGGTATTTAATGTCATAAAAAGACAACAACAATCGCCTAAGATTCAACTCGGTTATGCACACTTCTCATGGCTCAGTACGCTAACATATTATATTTAAAGATCAGTTAGTAAACGTCTCTGTTACGCATTTACTCCAATATTGTCACAGCATACTGCACGTGTTCGTTCCACAAATCAACACAGAAAATTTAGTTCGGTACCCACCCCACACACTCTCCCGACCACAGTACGAGTATAATAAGTAGACAATGGCTTACACAATAGCTCGATAATCTTCGGATCTGACCAATACTTGCAGTTCAGGTCCGGCTCTCCCTCCACGAGTACACTCCAAATCCAGCTGCACGCATGTATAGTGGGTCGGTAATATTGAAGAAAAGAACAGCTCGGCAGGTGAGCTTAGGCTTGGTAGCTCAGAGATTTAAGAGTTCGAAACTTGTTAAATCTGCTCAGCAGCTTAAAGATAGGTCAGCTCAGTCAAACAATTGCAGCGGTTCGAACATGAGCCAACTCGGCAATTTAGATGAGAACAGCAAATATATGTACGCCTCTGCCACCCCAATTTAGTTAAGCCAAAGCAAGGGAAACAATAGCTTGGTACGGCCCACTGTTCGGCAATGCGGCACTATAGCACAACGCACTCTGTTACCTCGGGAACAGCACTTCGACACTTCAGCTCGGCGATGGTTTTCCTTGATAGCTCGGTGCTTCACAACAACTCCGTAAATTTTGGTTGTGGCACGAATCAGCTCGGGAATGACTTGTACATAACAGCACAGCACGACACAACTTCAGTTCGGCAGTTCGGACGTTGTCAACTGGAGAACTCGACAATTGACAACAGCTTGGAATGACCAACACGACAGGTCGGCACTCAAATTTGCTACAACAATCCGCCCTTGCCGACCACAACTTGAAGAAGCTCGCACAAGTTCTCCACACGTACAGGATAGCCCACTGCAGCACACTTCAATACATCATTATGCACGTCGGCTCGATAATTGATTGCACCAGTACACAGATCAGCTCGCGACACAACAGATTGGAAATTGCTCTGTTACTTTAATTGGAACTTGCAGCTCGGTAACTATTGGAATTATCTAGCTCAGTACAATAGCAAATACATGCAGTTCCGATCTTATACCTAGGCTCGGTGATGCTTTATGCTCTACGATTCTCGAGTGGAGCACCTAGTATAAATTCTCACAAAGGAGCTCAGGAACTTTTAAACAGCACATCTCGGAATTTTCAAATATTTTTAATTCGGTATTTAAAGCAGCTTGGTGACTTGGATCAAACAGTTCGACAAGCTTAAAGTAATCCAGCTCCGCAATTCTTCTCTGTAAAGGGACAGCTTGGATACAAACAAATCGCCACTCAACAGCTTCAGTTCAGCAATTTCCAGTGTCTCACAAGCTCGGCATTACACGACACAACTGTACCTCCGATCCTCTTTTACTGTTAGCTTCGAAATGCTGCTGGGCAATGGAAGAAATGCGGAGTATTTCAGCTCGGTTACTGCTATGTCAGAAGCTCTGCAAGGCCACTGCTTCGGATTGGACACAAACAATAGCTTGGTTCGAAACAATCCGCTTGGCAAGTTATCTATGATCCTAGATAAATATTCCTCTAGCTCAGTTCGGACACCACGGTACAATATAAGCACGGCACCGACACTTCAATTCAGCGACACTACAGCACACGCGCACGTGACAGCTTGGCATCGATCAACACCAACTCTAATCACGTGTACAGACAGTTCGGAAACAAAGCAGGTTCAGCAATTTTTTTGAATTGCAACAGCTCGGCACAACCTTAACTCGTCTAACTTAGTTTGATACAATTTAGCAATCTGCTCAGTACTAGGATCAGCTCGGAACGAACTGCAACAGATCAAGCACTTTGATTTCAGTTCGGCAATTGAGCATGACACAAACCACAGCAAACAGCTCGGATTGGAAATCCCTGAAGCTCAGCAAGTCTTAAACCCTCTCACACACAGCTACCTAAATCCAGATAAATCATAGCACTAGCCACACACGACACCACTGATCGTCTCCCATGGTACAATATAGCAGCACCGCCTCGTCCTTTGTTCATCTATTCTTCCGTATGCAATCGGCAACACAGCCACTTACGGCTTGAGTAACACTGCACTAAGACCCACGAATTGAACAACACTTTCTTGGCTCACTCACAATCTACTCAATCAAGTTTGATAGTCACAGATTTCATGTATTAATGATCACTAATGCAGTTTCCTTAAGCACTTAAAACTACACTAGACTTGAGTGCAACAAAACCTTCCCACTGTTCCCACTTGTTCGATAATGAACAACCACTACCGATACAAGCTCCGGCAGTCATCACAAGTGGACCCATAAACTCAAGACTGCACAGCTTGTGGTCTTTTACAAATCCAAATACCACTTACTACAGCTACATGAATCCCAAACAAGTGCCTTTGGTACACAATCAAACACCCAAATCGGAAACAGAAGCAGATATTACGAGAAATCGAGCGTCTACTACAATCAAGGTCGGGTGTTCCTCTTCAGTTGTGTCTTCTAGTTCAAAAAGCCCAAAAAGTAACCGTAGCTAAATAACAAAAACTAACTTTGCAAATACCAGGTTAGGCTACTTGTGGGTTTTGTGAACAATAACTTTCCCGATCTCAAGTAGGTGCATGATAATAATAATAATAATAATAATTAATAACAAGAAAGAATGCTAAAACCCACCTAGTACATACAATATTTAAGACTTCATGTAAAACCTAAACTTACTCTCAAAATAATAACTAGCTCATGTGACAAAAGATAAAACCTTAAATGTCAAATTGCTTACTTGTTGTATTCTTTTCCTCTTTACATTCAAAACAGTTTCTTACCAAAAATTCTTTAAGAAGCCCCAAAGAATTAAATCCTAGAGCTCCGATAGCAAGATGATACAAATTCATAGATGAATATATAAACTTGATATCATGCGTAACAAAGAGATGGGTCAGGACCGTAAGATGGGCTAAAAAATAAATGAAAGTTGATGGTTTAGTAATCCCCCATACTAACTCTATGGATATGATACATCGTAGAACTATATACGGACCTAAACTAGTACTCAATATAACACACGAACACTAGGCCTAAGATTACTCACTATAATCCTTATTAAAGGGATTAACAAGAGTAGGTAGAGAAGAGTTTTCCAAAAGAAAAGACTTAAAGGTTTTTTTATTAATATTGTAAATCTATCTAAAACACTATACAAGTGTTCTATTTATATATAGTGGTAAAATTGTAAATAAAAGAGCTAAAATGATGCTCTAGTAGCATTCCCATAAATACAAGAAATGGGAAGTCTAAATAATATGAAAATAAGTAAACTAATGAGATATTCAAGGTGAAGAGTTGATGATCTACTAAAGACCTTGAAGACCCGATTTGGATAGACCAGAAAATCTAATCGACTTGATTGAGCCGACATATCTAAACAAACAGGGCTGGCCAGGCTGAGCAGACGATGCTAAGCCGAGTAAACATGGCCAAGCTAGGTAAGCCATCTAAGCTGAACATATGTATCCAAGAGGAGGAGCTCATAAATAGGTCTTTTATGCGTAGAGCTTCTAAATAAGCCTTTGGCATATAGAGAACACATAAGCAAGTCACTAACGTAGCTTGAAGCTTAGAAATTGATCATCTTAGTCTCCCATGCCATATCAAGAAGAGTCATATAGTATAATTATATCGAGGGTTTCTCATCCATCTTCTTTTTTTTACTTTCATTATGTTGTTATTTTAATTATTCTTAGTGAATCGTTATTGAAATCTAGTTTTGTCATAATAATTATTCCATCTAATCTATGATATTACCTTTGAAGATCTAATTATACTGTGCATGTTGTCATTAAATTAGTATTTCTTGAGTTATTAATTCAATGTTTGAGTTTACTATTGAGTTTGTGAGTTCCGATAGTGAATGGACCCATCTAATTAGAAGGAACTGAGTAGGTTATTCTCGATTTCTTCGGATTAGGGAAATTTAATAGTGAGATCTAAGGTCTTTATGCAATTTCGCAATAATCTATTCTAAAAAGTGATTCAAGTAGAGTAGTCTCAAGGTTATGAATTAACTAAGGACATAACTATGGTCTAAAGAGTAATTGAGATTAAAAGTTTCATAAAACTAGATAATAAATAACAACTATTTACTAAGGATTATGCATTCTTTAATTTAATGAATTATACTTATTTATTTTATTTAGCCTTGCTTATTTTATTTTGTTTTTGTTTATTTTATTGTTTTTACTTTATCTATCATTACTTATTTATCTTTACTTGGTAATAAAAAATTATTCCAAATTGTTAAGTTAGATAATTGGTGATTTAAGATAAATTAAGTAATATAGGTTTTCTCACATTCATGGTTCATCTCATCATGGGATCGACACTCAGTTTCTCGCCATCATATGTGTTGAGGAGTTCAACTTCATATACCTACGAATCAAACCCAAAATCGAGGTTTGTGCAATGAGAGTACCTTTTGCTTAAGACTACCTTTAAAAACCATCCCCAACCTTTCTGTAGTCTTCTCTCCTGTCACTTAATGTGAATAAGGGTGGGGAAATAACTATTTCATTTATGCTTATCTAAGGATTCATGTCTAGCCCAATAACCTTAGCCATTTCCGCTAAGGTTATTGATTGGCTTTGAAGGTATCGAGGCTAGTCAAATATATCCACTCCAATGCTTAAGTTAGAATAAGTTCTAAATGTTTAAGAGATAAGTGTGCAATTAAGAAATAAGAGTGTTCATAGATTTCTTACAATGGGTCTTCATCCCATATTTATAGACATGTGCTTTGTAACTGCAATACTCAAACAGTTGAACTGTTTGAGATACGTAGTAACTTCTAAATTTGGTCATGTGTTAGGTTCTAAGGAGAATGGTTTATTATGCGATTAAGGGTTAGTAGTTGCTAAACTTTCTTTCCCTTCCTTTTTAATTTGAATGTTTAATGAAGGTAAACCATAGTTTTTATCCTACTAAGCAATTAAGCCCAAAGTTCCCCTGGTCATCAGACTAAGTCGATAATGCAGATTTAACAAACTAGAGCCAGGTTGGTAGAGTGTCGGAGTAATCATCAATGAGGATGAATATCCATTAATAACATTTGCTTCTTGACTCTTGTGGTTAAGGATTCAAGTATAGGAGTGAGCCTGATGCATCTTGGATGTGTTGGATGAACAGGCCAGCATTCAAGCAAGTACTTTTTGCTAGATTATATAATTACAAAGCTAAGCTATCTACAAATACTTCAAATTTTCCATTCTTTACTCACTGTCACATGCCATATAAGATCTCAATCCAATGGTTATGACCCTTTATTCTCCTGCCTATTCATTTATTATACACGTATACGATAGCTATCGAATTGATCATCATCACCTTGCAAGCTCTATAATTGTTAGTGATACCACATCCCTTAGATCTTGTTAGTATACATGCATCCTTCATTGGTGCCGTGCAATCAAATCATATTTCAATCTCAAGAACTTCCTTTCTTTCCTAAGAAAGCAGATTGCATCCGACCTATCCCTATAAAACCCTTAAAAGTGAAAAAATAAACCTTCTTTCAATCATTCATCATCACAAGGCGCATTTCCTTACATTGCTTCATAGTATTCTCCTCCTCTTTTTCTTTCTCAAACATTTCAAAAATCTTAAGCCTCTTAGAGTTTCGAATTAACCAAGTATGGCTAGGAGCAAAATTTGATCTAGTTTTGATTTTGAAGCTACTCCTTCTTCCCCCTATGAAGTGACAAGGTTAGCTTCAACTTCCAATGGCTCAACTTCATGTTCCAATAACGCCATAGACAGGTACAAGAAGCTAACTTGCATTGAAGCTTTGCCAATAGATGTTTATCATAATGATAGAGAGGATAAGAAAACTGTAAAGTACCTTTATAATGACATTGTATATGATGTTGATACAGCAAACAAAGTTTAAAGTAGTGCCATTAGAGAGATTGTATCCAAGCACAAGGACTATTTTAAAAGTCTTCTTGAAGAATGGAAACTCCATAAGCTAAGGAAGAATGAAAGAGTTTATTTCCCTATCAATCATAAGTTCCATTTGTATTCTAAATACTTTGAGTTTGGTTTGCGTTTGCCTTTTTCTAATTTCTAGAAAGCATTTTTCAATTACTCCCAAGTGCCATCGAGCATATTTTTGTCAAGCACCTATAAAATTTTACTCACTTTTGAGATATTCGTCAAAGAGCTTGAAGTTAGCGTTATAGTACAGCTTTTTAGGTATTTTTTTCACCATAAAATATCAAGGAAATGGGTAGTTTACACCACAGCTCGATATAGTCGGAAGTTCATGGATGGTTTGGGGTCTAAAATCTACCATTAGCATGACAGATATATATTGCTTAGGTTAGAAGTAGATTTAGACTTTTAGAGTAGATGATCAGAACCCATTAGGATAAAGGATATTAAGTTATTGCAAAATGATGTTGTTGTCATAAAGAAAATTCAAGATAGGCGACGTAATATGATATTTTATTAGGATGCAGATATAATTATCTAGCAATATAAGAATAAAGAATCGGTCTTTTCTTATGAAGAAGAAGGTACGGCTTGTTCTTCTTATCATGCCAAGCTAAGCTGACAGTAAGAGGCTAATCTAAATAGTTCATAGGGGGACCTTAAGCCTTTAAGCTTCTCTTAACATGGTCTTATAAGTTTTTTGTACTACTTTTAAATTTTAATCATCTCCTTTACCGCAGATATGGGAGCTAGTGATGTGGATCTAAGGAAGTTTTTGGCTTAAGTAAAGGCCAATAAGAAAAAACTAGATATGCAAATTGTGAAAGCTGCAGCTCGACAAGGTGAAGCACAACAAATTGCTGAAGGATAGGCTGTCGAGAAAGAGATAACCCTATAACAAGAAGGTGTCTCTAGAGCTATACAAGAGAATGTGACATTTGAGAGAAAAAAAAAATGTTGTCAAAAAGCCAACTAAGAGTTCGAATCAAGTGACTATCCTTGATGTTGCCCTAACTAAACCTTACTATTATGAGTTTGATATTGACTAAGCTAACTTCTTTGCAAGTTTTAGGGAAGACGAAGGGTAAGGAACTTGAATTGGATCCTCTGCTAAAAAGTCTAAAGTTTAAATGTGATATAGGTATATATATTTATATCGTATTTCATAAATGAGAGATAATTAGAATAAGTAAAATATTAAATCGCGTTTATGGAATATGAAACTTTTGTTATTTTTAATATCATATTTTGTCAAATGCAATTCAGGGTTTTAATTTTTGTAATATTTTTTATCTAATTCATATGTATGTAATTTTAAAATATAATAATAATAGACTAGTACTTCACCCTATAATAAATGCTATCAATCAGTACGTTTTTTGTTACTATTTTGACAATAGTGATGTATGAAAAAGATGAGCTTTGCAATTGAAAAGGAAAAGGAAAAAAATAATAATAAATAGTTAAATATAATATATTGTAGCACGCACAATCACGCATTCCTGAAATTCAATTAGAAACTGGAATTTATCCTAACATTTAGTGCCATCTCTCACGACAGTCTTTAGTTTTTAATAAATTCTGTTATTTAATTCTGATACTAATTTTTTTCCAACTTTATTTTATTGGGGGTAAAGGAAGGAGAAATCCGGGTTGTCTTTAAGAAGAAGAAGGAGGAGGAGGGTAGACGCGCAAAGAATCGTATTCTTGGGCTGAAAACTGATGCAGGAACATGGATATGGATATACGAGGAGGAAAATCCGCGGGACTACATTACTTCTTATTATATTAATTTATTTTTTACACAACAGGAAGCATGTTCACTCGAAAATCCAATCCCTACGATGTTTTGTTATGGACTTTCGGAATCAGCAAGGGAACATCTTACTCGACCTTTATCATCTGACGAAATCAAACGAGCTTTCTTTTCCATTGATTCATAGAAAGCATCGGGCAGTGATGGATATCACGCCCATTTTTTCAAGAAATGTTGGAATTTCTTAGGAGATGATTTAAGTCGATTAATTATTAATATATATTATCTCCGCTTATCTCTAGATATGTCTCGTTCCTAAGCGGTTAGCGGCGCACGCTATTCGAATGTTTCGTCCCATAGGCTTGTGTACCACTTCATACAAAATCCTATCTACTGCGATTGAGAAACTACTTAGATAAGCTCATTCACCCCGCCCAGGGAGCTTTTATTCTAGAACGTAAGCCTAGTGACCAGATAGTTAGGGTCAATGACGTAAGAATCATTATAAGGATTGGATGATGATCAAGATTGATGTCGAGAAAGCATATGATATGTTCGAATGGAGCTTCATACGGTGGGCCTTAGTTAGTTTAGGTTTTCCATCTCATTGGATACATTTAATTTCTAAATGCTTATCCCCTACATCTACTGAAATTATAATCAATGGAACTCTAACCCCTCTCTTCCAGCCAAGTCGGGGTATTCGTCAAGGGGATCCTTTTATCCCCATATTCATTTATCCTAGCCTTAGAATTCCTTAGTGGAGCAATTGAACATCGAGTGCGTTGTGGGAAATGGGAAGCATTCAAGTTAAGGGGATGTCAAACTCAGACATCCCACATTCTGTTAGCGGACGATATAATTTTAGTGGGTAAGGCCACAACCAAATGTGTGGAGACCATGCAATTAATACTGCAGGAGTTTACAAATCTATCAGGACTGAAGATAAATCTGCAGAAATCTATGATGCTCTTTTCCGGGAAAACAACCACTGAAACAAAAACAAATATCAGCAACATATTGGGTATTCAAGTGGTAGAAAGATTTGACAAATACTTGGGGTTTCCTGTTAGAGATGGTACAAAGCCATCACCGCAAGATTTTCAGTCTGTCATTGATAAACTCCGAAGTAAACTAGATGGCTGGAAGGCACGGCATCTATCCATGGCAGGCTGATTAGTGTTAAATAAATCAATTTTAGAGACTATTCCTGAATTATCATATGCAAGTTACTGCCTTGCCAAGGAAAGTGCTCGACAAGATGTCATAAATAACTAGAAGTTTAATCTGGAATGGTGTCGGACGAACTAATGCTATTCATTGGGAAAGTGGAATATAATCACTAGGAGTAAAAACCAAGGAGGCTTGGGGCTTACCGATCTACACATCTGTAACAAAGCTTGGATGGTGAAACGAGTGTGGGAGTTTTAAAAGGAAGCGCACATTATGGAGCAAGATAATTTGCGCAAAACACCATAAACTCAGAAGAGAAAATTGGAGTTCTGCAGCAGTAGGATCATACGAAGTCAAACAGTTGCTCAAGGGCGCCACAATACTAAATGATCGTAAATTTAAAATGGTGGGAAATGGTCAGCATACACTTTTTTGGTGGGATTATTGGGAAGGTATGTTACGGATTAGGGACTTAATAGAAGGACCTATAACATCAAGAGGCAGAGATGTTAACGGTGTCAGATTGTTGGAGGGGTGCACTTGAATGGGAATTGGCTTTGCCATTTCAGAAATTATCACTGCGGTTTTCGGGGCCTATTCAACTACATCAGCATCAGGATGTTAAGGGGCTATCTATGCACACGCATATAATCCCTGCTTTAAAGGAGATTCAATCATGCTTGGAAGCTGAGCAACAACTGCGAAAAAAGGGGCAATCGATCTTCCCACCGAAAATTAAATTATTCTTATAGCAAGTACTCCAAAATAATTTGCCAACAGGCGACAACTTGCAAAGAAGAAAGATACATAGTGACAGAGGATGTCCACATTGTGATGCCAAACCAGAAATGATGGAACATGCATTATACTATTGTCCAAGGCTTGTAGGAGTAAGAGATTATTGTGTATCTATCAGCATGGAACATCCTGAGGTTCACGGGAGATTCTATAAATGGATACAAAGGAATTTCACTATCAACAAATCACAATGGATGGAAGTTCATCCACCTAGGCAGTTTATGTTTGGTATAATGCTTTGGTATCTCTGGATGCAGCGAAATAATGCAATTTTTCGGCCGCAGCATATACTAGGAGATAGAAACCAAGAAATCCGGCGATTAACTTGTGAATTCCGGACTCATTTACGGCGAAGAAAACAAGTTATTCAACTAGGAGCCGTTAATTTAGCTTGGAAGCCGCCACCTGTGACTTGGGTGAAATTAAATACTGATGGTTCAATCATCCTTACTCAATCTAAAGCTAGACTTGCAGGTGTAGTTCAGGACAATAAAGGACAGTGGCTGTTTGGATTTGCCAAGTGAATAAATTATTTAGATATTTGTAGAGGGTTAAATCTGATTCATAAGTTTCAAGCCTAATAATAACATAGATTTAACTCTTTGGGCTCTGTATTTAACTCTTTAGACTAAAGTAACAGAGCTTAAAGAGTTAAGCCTATAAGAACATAGAATTATCAAAGGAGATTTAGCATTATGGACTTGGAATAGGGCCCGTTGAATTGGTTCATCCAATCTAACATTTTTTTGTTTCACTCACATTAATAAAATATAAAACCCTTTATTTGGTCCTAAACCCATACAAAAAGCCTACTCGAGATTCATTTATAAAAAGTTTCAATCTTAGCCATTAAGCAATATAATGATCCAATAGATCTAACCCACCTACTTTCTCATATAAATACTCCATTTACTTCCTCATTTGGATGAGAGACAAATTCTCACTTATGCCATTACTCTGCTGAAATCTTATCTTAAAGATCGAACACTTGAACATCTTAAAAAATACGGCCTCATTCTTCATCCATTATGGAGTTTAATATCATCATGTTCCTTCCCTTGCCACTTAGCGTGCTAGAGCTTACCTGCCTACTCCTCCTCCCTATCCTACCTTACTTAATCATCTCATATGTATAAGTCAAATTATTTCCTTTGTTACGTATAGCACGATTTATCACACAACACACACGTAACCTCTTCCAATTTAAACCCCCACACATTTTCTTAGTGACTCCACTAGGGAGGAAAGATTTGACATTCATGTCATGGTACCTCTGCAAAGAAGGCTTGCTAATCTTACGGATAGCAACGATCAATAACAAGATGACACCATTGTTATTAATAATCAAAATCCACCTCTAATGGGAGGTACGAATCAAAGAGATGGTACTCAACGGGTTATTCTTGATAATGCACAACTAATATGAGAGCTACAACAAACTAATTAACATCTGAACAAGCTCAAGGCAATGTTTACCTAATGTATACTTATTCTAGTTGCTTTTACTATTATACAGCAAGGGACAATTACTACATGTCCCTCCAATATGATACAACAATATGTTACACAAGTTTCTCAACCACTTAATCCCTTGATTACTAGTGAGCAAGATGCTCCTAAAGTTGAGGAGTTGCCTCCTATGGTGAAACCTGTATCCACGTAGCATACCTTACACAAAGTGATGAATCAAGGAATTCAAATAGGAAGCTCGTCATCCTTACGTGTCACTCTACATGTTACAATTGTTGAGTCTGTATACCCTACCCCTATGAATTCGACTCGACGAATTACATTCCTATGAACTTCACTAACCCTATTCCTGCAATACTAGTAAGGACAAAAGTGTCTACTCAAAGGGCTTCGTTTATGACTAAAGAGGATTTGGATATGTACATAAGAGAAATGTAGGTAAAATTCACATTAGCTGTCTTAGAATTGAAGCTCCCATATCATTTATGCATCGCTATTAAGCCATACTCAAAGGACTATTAAGTTCGAAGTTCATATTGTTTAATGGGAAGAAAAGGAACGCTAAGGAACACTTATTGAAATTTATTGGAACACTTATTGAAATTTATTGAAACCCTAGAAGTCTATAGCTTAGATGATGATCTAAAGTTGAAGGAATTCTCAAAATCCCTCATTGAAAAAACCTATACTTGGTATGCTAACCTCTCTCTAGGATCAGTTAACTCATGGGGAAGAATGTGCAGGATGTTTTTGAAAAAATTCTTCTTCATCAAGGAAAGGGTGACTCTTATCAACATAGGACAAAATTGTCAAAGGTCTAAAGAGGATCTCATGGATTATATTAAGTAGTTTAAAGAACACTCTTTTGATATACAAGACGTCTATGATGAGAGAGAACTAGTTAAGATTTGTATTCAAGAGATGTTCTTTGAATACACGGTCTATCTCGAGAGCCTGTCGTTGGCTTCTTTTGCTGCATTGGTTGAGAATACACGAAGGACCAACAATTCAATAGCTCGACAAAGGAGTGAAGCTAGAAGGTTCAATAAGCGTACCTCTACTGTAAATGCTGCTCAAGGGAAGTTACAAAAGAAACAAAGAAATTCAGAAATGATATGTCTTACAACTTTAAGTCTACACCGACATATCCTTGCCCAATGGCCAAGGTACAACAGATGCTAGATTAGTAGTTATGCAATTGAAATCTCAAACTCCTAAGAGTTTAACGTCTCCCTTCAAATGAAGAGAGGAGTGATCCTAAATACTGTAGATTTTACTGAAGTATCAATCATCTAACTAAGGATTACTTCACTTTGAAGAGAATATTCAACAAACAAGTTGCACACAGAGATTTAATTGTAGATAATAATGATGTCAAGGATAATCCACTTTCTGGTTATAACAACCAAAGAGGTATTGTCAATGCCATTAGCCATGACCCCTCCATGACTAAAGTGGTTAACAAAGAGCCTTCAAGGAGTAAGGGAAAGTCCATGGAAACTCAAGATGATGAGTATCTACCTCTTGTCACAACGTTATTAAAGATTGTAAACTTTAGAAACTCTTTTTGACTTGTTATGATTTGATGAAAATGCCAAGCTTACAACAGTAGTTACACTTAGTCAAATCTCTAAAGGTCAATACGCAAAGTATAGTACAACATAGCTCATAAAAAGAATGGCCAGGGCATACAAAAATGCCATCTTGTTTATCAAACCGGATATGTGTGTGAAATGTTCTAACCATAACCATCCATTATATGTAGAGGGAGTTCTTAATGGTTAACTAATTAAGAGAACATTTTAATGGTTAACTAATTAAGAGAACATTCATTGACAACAGTTCTTCCTTAATATAATGCCCCTTCTAATTTTGTTGGATATGTTAATGTTGATCTTAAAGTTGTGCCTATTTATAGCACCAGTACTTTTCATGTAATCAATGAGCCCGTGCAATATCACTTGCTTTTGGGTAGAAAGTAGCTATACAATCACAATTTAGTTCCTTTGACGTTACATAAATGCATGAAGAGACATTGGAATGAAAAAGATATATTTATTCCAGCTATGAAAAATCCTTTTGAACAACACAAGTCTTACTTTACTGAATCAAGATTCTTTGATGAAATCACTAAGGATAGGGAAATAACCATAGCTAAGCCGTCTAGTATTCCATTGCTTATATGAGAAGAAGTTCAAGAGGACCAACAAAAGAAGAAAAGGATGCGTAAATCTCATGGAGGGAGGATGAAGAATAAGCAATCTAATAAAATTGAAAGTTTCATTAAAGAAGATAGACAGTATGTATACCGCTTATGATGGATTGAGGGATTTGAGGAAGTATACCTATCCTCTTTAGATCCCACACCAGTCCAAGAAGTTCAGCTTGCCGCATAATAATTACAAGATCAAATGAAGCCTCAAGTCAAGGAAATAGAAGAATTAGACTTGGCACAATTAGCAGAATTGTGATGGTTGATTTTCATCAGTCTCCCATAAGACATAAAGGTTCATATTACCAAGTTGTTGAAGAAATATAAGGACGTGTTTGTATGGACTTACAAAGAGATGCTTGGATTAAATCTTAGCCTTATAGTGCATATACTGAATACTACTCCGAAGGCTACGCTTATAAAGCAAAGACAAAGAGTTTTTTGTCCTAAGATTGAAGTGAAAATCAAGCAAGAAGTAAGAAATTGTTACAAGCTAGTTTCATTAAGCCAATCAAGCATCCTACTTGGTTCACTAATATTGTTCCTGTAAGAAAGAAGAATGGATAGATAAGATTATGCATGGATTTTTGAGATCTAAACAAGGCTTGTCCTAAGGATGATTTTCCTTTACCTAATGTTGATACTTTGATAGATGCAACCATAGGTCATGTGCTATTTTCATTTATGGATGGCTTTAGTGGATATAATCAAATTAAGATGCCAATAGGGGCTACGGAGTATACAGCTTTCCATACACTAGTTGGGAACTTTTATTACACTGTCATACCATTCGAACTTAAGAACACAAGCACCACATATCAGAGGGCAATGATTGCTCTATTTCATAACATGATGCATGATTGCATGGAAGATTATGTTGATGACATAGTCATCAAATCCATACAAGCGCCTGATCATCTGGTTCATTTACAAAGGGTCTTTGAATGATGCCAGCTGTATAAGCTTCCCATGATCCCTCTTAAGTGTGTTTTTGGTGTATATTAAGTTTCTTAGCTTTACTGTGCATAAAAAAGTAATTTATGTTGACCTTGCAAAAGTACAAGCTATAACATCAATGCCATCTCCTACCACTCTAAAGGAACTAAAAACCTTTATGGGAAAAGTCTCGTACATTAGAAGGTTTATACCTACACTTGTGGTAATTTCATATCCATTGCATCAACTTTTGAAGAAGGGAATCTTGTTTAAATGGGACCAGATCTATGAAGAGGCTATTCAAAAGATTAAGACAATCCTGATTTCTCTACAAACTGTAACCATGCCTATCAGAGGAAAGCCTTTGGTCTTATATCTTACTTCTATCAACAAAGCTGTTAGAGCTTTGCTTGCATAAGAAGTAGATAATCAAAAGCGACCTATATACCATATGAACTGAACCCTTCAAGAGAGCAAGGTCAATTACCTAGCTTGTGAGAAACATTATCTCACCTTAATATTTGCCATGAAAAAATTACGGTACTACTTTCTTGTACATAAGATCCATCTAATGACTCATTTGGATCCAATCAAGTACTTATTGTCTCGACTAGCCTTAGCAGGAGGAGTAAAAAAATAGTTGCTTCTCCTTAGAGAGTTTGATATTTTGATACAATTCCCTAAGTCTGTAAAGTTACAAGTTTTAGCTGATCTCTTAGCACATTTCTTAAATACATAAGAGGGCTCGAGTATGGATATTATACCAGTTAAGTTCCATGAAGATTATTTGATGGTTAAAACAAAAGGAGAATAGATATTTAAATTTGATGGCTTAGTGAGAAATTAAGGTTGGAGAGCTAGAATTGTATTGACATCACCTGAGGGTCATGAGGTACCGTTAGCATTTAAACTTGATTTTCAATGCACTAATAATGAGGCTGAATACGAAGCATTGTTACTTGGTTTGTTGTCAGCACAAGAAGTTGGAGCATACAATTTATGTACTTGAGGTGACTCGAACTTGATCATTAAACAAGTCATAGGTGAATTTAGACTAAAGGAACCTACACTAGCACCTTATAGGGCTGTAGTATAGGCCTTCATTAAAAAGTTCAACTATGTACGATATAAGCACACAACACAATCTATGGATGGATATGTTGACGCATTAGCCACTCTAGCATCCAAGATTCCAATTGGAGATACAAGTGATGGTATAAATGTCCAAGTAGTTAAGAAATCTATCCCATGTACAACATTGAATTTCCTTGAGGAAGATGAAGAGGTACAGAATGATTGGTGCATCCTACTTATGGAACAATTAACATACCCTAGTATAGCTTCCGTTTTAACATTAAAGAACTTTATCAAGAATAAGGGAATGTTGTATTATAAGGGCCTGGAAGGTGGATTATCCCGCTACATTGGATCTAAAGAGGCTTACCTCAAATTAGACAAATATCACCAGATTTGGTGTAGAAAGGAAGGGCTGTCGCTATATCGCCGTATTCAACATGTAGGTTATTATTAGCGCTTGATAGCAAAGGATGCACTTTAAGTTCAAACACATTGTTCTAAATGTTTTGAGCTACCCAATCAAGGTGAATGCAATTTTGTGTTTAGCGTAAGAGACTGGAGACATCATTACATTGATTACTTGGAGAATAATATGCTACCTACAAATAATACAGATGCCAATCTTGTAAAGCATAAGGTCAGGAAATATTTCATGCATGAGGGTGAACTTTATAGGGTATCATTCATGGGAAAACCCTTAAAATGCAGTGCCCTTCCTGAAATAGAAATAGTTTTGGTTAAGGTATATGCTAGAGAATGTAAAAAACATTAGAGAAGAAGGAAGTTGTATTATTATTTACTTGATAGGGTGTACTATTGGCCTACAATGGAGGCAGATGATTTCAGTTTCACTAAGAGGTGTGTTGTTTGCTAGCAACATGGTGATGCTATCTACACCCCTACAATTACACTTCACAATGTTACTACCCCTTAGCCTTTCTACATAAGGGTATTTGATCTCATTGGACCTATACATCCTCCATCAAAAGGATACATTTGAATCTTGGTTAGAACAAAGTTGATAGGAATTAGCCTGCAACTATCTTTAAGTAGAAGCCGACTTGCTCTAACTTGAGGCCAAACTATTTGAGGTTAAGGCTGATCAACTCTTGCTAAGATTGAGCTAATACTAAAAGGTTGAGAAGAAGAGAAGGAGCCACTTATCATTAAATATGTTGTCTGCTAAGAAGTCGAGAAACCACATAGCCAAGGCTTCAAGGCCATAGATCCACTCGATATGGCATGGAGAGAATAGTACCGACTGATCATAGAACTCAGTAATTATGGGCTGACCTTTTAGGTATCTTGGCCAAGCCCTACGAGACTTCAAGGACTCATTCTCAAACCCAAACATCCAACTATTAACCTCGCCCAGTTTGATCCTACTCCTTCCAAGACAAGCTAAATGACTACATGTCAACTTCTTCTGTTAAACACACAATTTTGTATTCTCATACATAATTTCTTTATTTTAATTATGAGTCCATTCTTTAGGGTTTAGGGCTTTATACATTATTTACAGTTTTGCTATTAAGGATTTTAGGATTTGCTATAAATAGCAACATTTGCAATTAACAGACAGATTTTGGTGAAGAATATTCAAACGTTGAATACACTTGAACATTCCTTTTTAAGTAAAGATATTCTCAAAGCTCTTAGAGCCTACTCTTTAGATTATTGAGTGCTGATGAAACTCTTTAATCTTCCTTATGTTCTCATCAATCTTGACCTTAAGATTGTGGTGAACCCTTTATTTAGGTGAGTTAGTGAGTTATATTTAACCTTCATTTGAATCTTAAGTGACATTTAATGTTTATAAGTCGTATCAAACCTTATTTCGAGCTCAACCCTTAATTATGTTTGTGTCTTAGTACGTGATATCCATATACATTTACTGTAAAAAATCCCCCATTTTACTTCCTGTTCTTCATACCCACTTAAACCTCGACTACCATTATGGTTCCAGTTCGCTGCCTATATAAACACAACAAGCCGTATCATCTAGATGGCATCCGTAACAAGAGTGCTTTACAAAATAGGTGGAGGCAATTCCTTTGAAGAAAGCTATGAGACAAATTGTTGCAAGTTTTATAAAGGAGAACATTATATGTAGATTCAGGATCCCGAAGCATGTCGTTTCTGACAATGGAACTCCTTCATTAATTCTCATATCCATCAACTATTAGCTTCTTATAGTATCAATCATGTCAAGTCTACGACATACTACCCAAAAGGGAATAGGCAGGCCGAGGCAACAAACAAAAGTTTATTAAAAGTCCTTAGTCGTATGGTACCTGACAATCATAAGGAACGGCATAATAAGCTGCCATTGGTGCTTTAGGCTTATAGGACATCAAAACGAAGGCTAACGCAAGCAACTCCTTTTTTTATTAATATACAGAGCTAAGGCAGTAGTTCTAATTGAGATTTTGGTTCCATCTGCCAAGTTGGCCATAAATGCTAAGCTTGAACCCAATATATTACGAATGATAGATTTGGAAGCATTAGACCAGAGGCGTGATGCAGCCAAACATAGTCTCATTAACTATCAACATAGACTTAGAGTAGCTTATGATCGCCTAGTGAAGAAGAGATCATTTCAATAGGGCAATGTTATACTTCATACAACTAAGCATGTGTGCCAAGGTATTTCTATGCCAAAATTTACTCCCAAATTGGAGGGACCTTTCATCGTTGAGGAGGTACATGAAAGTGGGTACTACAAGCTTCAGAATCCCAGGACTAATGCCATTACAGCACCTATAAATGTCCAATACATTAAAAAGTTTCATCTATAAAAAGTATGATATATCACAATTCAAATAAAAATATGCAACTCTAGTCATATGAGCTTGCTTTCAGTCAATTGTCTTTCTATTTAACATTTATCTAAAATAAGTATTACAACATTTCTACTTAGTAAGATATTTGCCTCCTAAGTGTGCAATAGCCTCAGGTTAATGTTATGCTGACTAGTAAGAGTATTGCCTCCTGGGCACATGATGTAACACCTTTTGTACATAACTCAATTTTGTTATCTTATAATCTATACAAAGTTATATCGATGGTGTTAAGAAGTAGGTAATACTCCCTTAACAAATTGAATGTTACTCTTGTCGATGATAGATTACAAATTACAATTAAATGTTGCTTGCAAATGAAATGCGCAACATTTTATTCTCTAAATACAGTGTGCAATATAACTATTATGTTGTCATTAATTCTTGTAAAAGAATTAAGTTAGTACGATGACTCATTCAACAACATAAAAAGCATGAGAAAGTCCAAGTAACAAAGGAGAAGTGTTCTTTCATTCAATTTCTACAAGCATGCATAAAAGTCCAAAACATAAATAAAATGGCTCAAACAAGGATCACTCAATGACAAATCTAATGGAAGTTTTGCAATTTACGTTTCCAATATACTTTTACATTTCCAACTTAACTACTTTAAATTCTACCTCAATTTGATCGTATTACTCTATAATATCTTGCAATTCTAACATCTTTTAGGCTTCAAAGATAATCATCTCTATGTTTGGTAATTTTAAGTTCAAGCTATACACTCTAGCTACACTACTCACTAAGAATTGCAAGTCATGGGCAAGTACTAATTCCTAGAGTTTATCCAAAAGCAAAGTAGCTTTCTCGAGGAAGGTCATTATGGTATTTGTCACTTCAGTACTAAGACAAATTGATCCAACCCAAAAATCGCCCTCCATAATTCGTAAGTCCTCTAGCAACTGTAAAAGATTCAATGGAATTATGAATCCATGAAATGAAGAATATGCCTTGAAAGACTGAGGTGCCTCTACCACCACCATATGGGGTACACCTCCATCAATTTGCTTCGATACCTCAACAACTAAAGTAAAGTCAATATTGTTATGAGCTGCTGGCGAAGGAATCCAACTGTATACTAGGGTGATATCATCAACTAAAATAGTACCTGAGGAAATGCCAGCTACTATACTATTCGATTGACTATCAAATAGTCCGGCTGCCCTCAAAACCTCAATATACTCCTAGATATTAGCTTCCTCTAAGTGTATGGCCTCACGGTCGTCTTAATCAACAATATTACTTAGCTCCTTCAAAGCTTGAGTCTGATTTTTCGTTGGCTATCGTAGTTGATCCGCTTCAATGATAGTTTAGTCTTGAATTGCCTTTTGATGACCAACACTACTTGATGGACCATTTCCATCTCTATCTTCATTCGTATCGTTAGGAGATTCATCAGTATCCAGGACTCATCATTACTTTCACCATCATCTACAATCTCAATAGGGTGATTGTTTACTTAAGATGCTTTCCTAAGACCATGTCAAACAGGGAAAAGAGAAAGGATGGAAGGGAACTTCATTGACGTCTTACCATTTTTCAGAGCAAGAGTAGCATTCCTGTTCTCCTCATCCTATAAAGAAACAAAGAAAAGTGATGAGTAAACAAGTTATGAGACATAAGATATAAATATCGAGGGAATGATATTAACAAAATACCTCACAAATGCGTAAATGCTTGATTTGTCTGATGGCAGGTAACTTAAGGATAGAATGATCTTTCTTGTTTTTATTCTTTGCATTGGAAAATGACTTCTTCTTTTCATTGGGAGCTCGAAATAAAAATTTGTCCTTATAAATAGTCCTCACCGGATGCTCACCCTCAACTGGTGTAGTTACATATTTTTTAAAGTCTTCCAAGCAACTCATCTAATATGTAAGCCAACTAATGGAAGCAATCCCGTAGCGACTAATAGATGGAAAAAATAATTGTCTCACTCCCAAATGGATATTTCTAAAATCATCTGGGCTTAATAATTTACAACACTCATCAAATCATCATCAATTGATATTTTTGAAGGGATGCATTTGTCGAAACCAAATTGTTAAGCGACTCAATGTTGTGCGTATAACATCACTCTACACTCAACATAATGACTAGAGGACTCACCCTAATCATGTAAAGAGGGGAGACCTCTAAGTGAGCATCAAAGGATAAAATCTGCTTAAGTAACATCAAGTCTTTCTCTCACACCAAGTAAATTCATGATATCTCTTGATCCTTTTGGATAAAAATGTAGGAACCACAAACACCTGGGTATCTTGTTGGAGTAGGGGCAAAAAGTAACTTCTCTATAGTTGTCCAAAACATCTAACAAGGCACCTAAAGGTTGCTTATTAACCTATGCCTAAGCTTACGACTCATTATATTTATGCCCAATAAGATAGGAGCCATAGTATCCTTTATACTGCTCATAAAAAAAGATATGCAAGAATACTACAGCTACATGGGATGTAATAGCATACCGATCCATCAATTGAATGGAAGTCTCATGATAGAGATTGAGATACCTATACTATGATCCTAAGTAAAATAGTCCTAAGGAAAACGCTTTCCATGTACTATATGGATCACTAAGTGAAATAAATGTAGGTTCACACCATCCTCTAGGCCGTTAGGAAATACGTACAAAGATAGCTAACAAGAAAGAAAGGATTCCATTCATACCTGCGAGGAGAGGCTATTCATGAGATAACATGGTTATACTATCAAAACGCAATGACAACGGTAGGGGTGTTCGTACTTACTCATATTCTTCATCCCCTTTAAAGAAATGTCTCACCCAAGCATTAAATGTGGCTTTCTTATGAGTATCTATGGCTTTCTTCCTTTCAGCCTCCAAAGTTAAGATCAGGTCCAAGTCTTCTTCTGAAACACTATCTCCTACTCTCCCTCTCAAAATCTTGACCTACTCGAGAACATAAACCCTAACCTAACCATGTTCCAAAACACTATCCCCTTTGACCCTCTCTTTCTCACCCACTTCATGGCTAACCCATATGACTTCCCCTTCTAATCTCTCCCTCTGAATTTCATTGAGACAACCCTAAACATATGAAACTCTTGATCTTTCCCCCTCTCCTTCGTCAAGTCTACTTACATACATACGTATGAGTTGGTGCAATTAAAAGTATCAGATTATAGATAAGTAGGTTTCTTAAATAGATTTACAGAGATGATTGCTTTATGGAAAGTTGTGAGACTGGAAACCTAATTTTAGCTTAGGATTTCTTGAGTTATGGGTCTTGGGCTAAAAGTCTAGCTTATGGGTGCCGATAATTAAGGATTGCATGTAAATGTTTAGCTTACTATGAAGTAAAAGCGAATTGGATTATAGGTTCGGGTACAAATGTGAACGATGATAGGGGGATGCTAGCACCTCAAGTATTTGATAAAACATTTATTAAGAAATTCAACCTTATGAGTACGTATTATTGTTAATTTTGCAAAACATGGTATGGTTGAAGAAGCCCTTAGGTTTTCTATTTGAATTCAATTTTAAATAATCAGTGTTATTTTCAGCATTGCTGATATGATTGGATAATTGGAGAGGATGGATTTTGTTGATTCCATGGTCATGGGTTCAGTACTAGTAGCATGTTTGGCTACCTCTGATGAGAGGGTAACTTAAAGGTTTCATAGGATTATGGTGAAAATTCGGTTTGAAGAAGCTGTAAGAGTAAGGGATAAGTTAATGGGCACGTATGTAAAGCTTAGTAATGTGGGGATGTTAAGCAAAGTGTTTGATAACATGGTTAAGAGAGATGCAATTTCATAGAATTCAATGACTTCAGCTTATACACAAAATGGACATGCTATGGAGGCTTTAGAACTTTTCAATGAGATGGTGAATTTTGGTTGTATCAGTATGACACAGTCACTCTTCCATCATGTCATTAGATTTTGCGAACTTAGGAGCTCTCTGTGCAAGGAAATACCTACATGATCAAGTGATAGGAATCAGTCCATGACAATCCTCAAGGCAAGGCAAACTTGTTAGAAGCCAATGCAGACCTACCAAAAGTTAAGGCCGACCTATTGTAACTCGAGATTAACCTACTCTTGCTAAGGCTAGATTGATAACTAAAGGATGAAAGGAGAAAAAGGAACCATTTGGCATCAAGTTTGTCGTTTGCCAAGATGATAAGAGACTAAACGGCCGAGTCCTCAAGTGTCATGCCCTAAAAAGGTGAAGTCATAATAATCCTGCTGTGTGAATCATTCCAATATAGAAATTGTCCTCATAGCTACTATCTTAGACCTAATACATATTAGGCGTACTTAACTCTACCCTTTTTAAGCATCCAATTTGATACTTGTTTGATATAAACCTATAAAGTAATCCTTTGAAATGATTTGTTAAAAATAAATTTTGTAATTTGACCTTACAAAAGAGTAGTGATAAATCCTACAGGTACCTGTCCTTTCACATACAGAGCAAAATGTTGAAAAAATACCAAGC
The DNA here is from genome assembly GCA_024138005.1 of Lumnitzera racemosa. Taxonomy (NCBI): domain Eukaryota; kingdom Viridiplantae; phylum Streptophyta; class Magnoliopsida; order Myrtales; family Combretaceae; genus Lumnitzera; species Lumnitzera racemosa. The sequence goes on from JAMXBC010000008.1 coordinate 75,166,599, forward strand.
CCTTTTAGGAGTTTTGTGTAGTTTTCCTGAAAAGATAAAAAGTTAATACTAAGGGAAATAACTAACTATTACTTGTTGCATCTCACTCCCCATTCCAGTTTACTATTGTTCTGGTATTAGGTAGGCACTTGTAATCCATTTGAGACCTATAAAACAAATTATAGGGGAATGAGCAATAACTTGCTCAATAAGTGGGGTAGAGACAGAAGTATGCACTCAATACATCACAAGCAAGGTTTTCGACTAAACTGGCTAGATACAATGCATATACAAGCAAATGCTATTGTACAACGTTATCTAGTTCATCGTGAGATGAAAGAAATTGAACCCCTTCTAATCTCGGTTAAGGAGATTGACGTCACATACTTCGCAAATCGAGATTAAATCGGGACTTATACAATGAAGAATACCCTCCTCCCGTGACCACATTCAAACTATAGCCCCCAACGTTGCTATGACCTCCTCTCTTGTTACTTAGTTCGATTAAAGGTGAGGAAAGGATCATTTCAGCTATCCTTATCGAAGGGAGTCCATGTTTAACCTAAAGATCCTAGTCGTTACCCCTAGTGGGTTGTGATGCATATCAAGTTAGATGTTAAGTTGAGTTTGAGTTAGTTTATTTTTAGGGTGATCAACCAAACACAAACAATTTAAGTATAATATTCATGGAATAATAATAACATAGAGCTCAGCTCCTACCATAGCAAATCGATACTTAACCACATGTACTGCATATGCACAACCAGCTAACTACAATCACAAACCAATACATACCAAAGACCATAGAAATTCTGAAATAATATTTCAAAATGTTGTAAAGTATTGATCTCACTTACCTGTTAAGATGCTTACTACGAAAGACTCGAGTTGTCAATGATCCAATCATCGAGGAATCCTATATACATAAAACCTAAATTTAGTTTTCGTAATAACTACAAAAACATTAGGGTTTGATCTCAAACTGTTATATATATATATATATATATTATCACAATAATATATAGTTTTGTTATTATATATATATATTGAGTGAAGTTATTAATTATTCATAATATACATAATTTATACTATTACGTATTATATATCGTTTCAATCGTATTAAAACATATTTTTAATTCATTTAATCATATTTCAATTCCGATAGGGTTACCGTAATACACACATTCTAGAATATTATAGAGTTATAGGTTATATTACCTGAGATTATTCGATTTTAATAAAATTAGTATCGTTGGGTTCATACAAACCTAATGACATGTATTACAGGTCATTTTTATATAGTTGACTTTTAACTGGTAGTTCGAGCTTTTTATACAATTATACGTATCTATATAAATATTATCGTATTATACATATTTTATATTATTAAACTGCATTTTACCTAATTTGTCAATATAATGCTATAATATAAATATTATCTAACCCTAATATACATATAATGTATCCTAGTAAGTAAAATATCATTAATTATATTAAAAATACACTTTTTATCTAATCTAATTAGTACCCAAATACATAGTTTTAATTCAACTATTTATTACATTTGAACCTATTAATACTAAAAATATATTCCGATTTGTAATTTAAGCACTTTTTATTACATACATTCGTAATAAATAGTTCAGGTCACCAAATAATTTCTCAAAAATTCCTATAAACTCCTAAAACTATGGGGAACTCAACTATTACTTGATTTCAAGTTTTTGATTTATCGCTTATATATTCATATGTATGATTTTACCCTTAAATTATCTTAAATTACCTAATTATAATCCTTTTTACACCAAATTGATTTCAACCTATCCTAACATTATTATTATTATTATTCACTAGAAATTAGTACATGTCTATTTCATCATTTAATTTCATAATTTCTTACTTATTTCACAATTTCACCTTATTTTCAAGCTAATTCTAGGCCAAAAAATGTAATAAATATTAAAAATATTCAAATCAAAATTTAGGCTATATGGAAATTACTTATATATCATAAACATCCGTACAAAAATTTTAAGCTAGAAACTACATCATTTAGTGTATTTATTTTGAATTTCAAATTTCAGGTAAACAGTACATTTGTTAAGCAAGTACATTAAATATTCCTAATTTTGTTAAAATAAATTTATGTAATGAAAGTAGATCTAAAATAACCTAAAAATTAATTTTTTTATATTTTTCCTAATTCATTTAATAATTTTTCAAAAAAAGAGAAAAACATAGCAAAAGCTTGAAACCTAAGTTCATCGAAGCTGTGGCTACCGTTAGCTGGAAAGGGGTTATCAGCCGAACTAGACGGTGGTTGCTCTGCTAGGTGGCAACGAGGCTCCATAGTAGAGTCTCTTTTGGTTTGGTTTCTAGCTTAGCTCGGTAATTCTCTTATTTTTCTTATTTTATTTTCTAATTTTTATGAATTTTTCCAAAAATCTCCTAAGTGTTTAAAGTCTATGATTTGGTGTTAGGAGTCCTATTTATATTATGATTTAGGTTGGTTGAGTTTTTCCTTAGCTATTAAGTAATTTTTTATTTATTTATTCTTTTAAGGAATTTGCATGTATGATGTGTCAATTTTTTAGTTATTTACTTTTGATGCTGTTGATTATTCTTTTTAAGTTGCTCCACATTTAATCCAATCATATTTCAAGTCATTTTTTACTTTTTTTATAATTTTTAGATAATATTTTAAGGTATTTTGGTATTTTATATTAGTAATTAATGATTTTGTTAATATACGGATATATATATATCATACACATAATGAGTATTTATATACGTGTAATCATGTTTCTAGCATATGGTTTATTTTTAAGATACTTTTTCTATTTAATTCTGTAATTTTGCCACTTATTATGCATAATTATATAATTTTAAGTTAATTTACAGGTATATTTATTATATATATTAGGAATACTCATAAAAATATGTATATACTCATATAGTACATTATGCTACATTATTTTCTTTTATTACCTAATTAACTTATTTCTAAGTCCTCGTCGCATTCCGAGTTCAGTTTTAAGAGTTTTGATTATTTTTACACTATATTGAATAATCACATTTCTAATGTTAAATTTAGGATTTTCAATAGTTATTTTTGAAATCTAACTTTACAAGGTCATTTCAACTAACTTTTCTAACTTAATGGTAAAGTTTAGACTTAATCAGATAACTTTTCCCGAAAACCCTAAATTTAAGTGTGATTACCCTAAATTTGACTTTAGGGTCTCATAAGAGTAAATTTTCACTATTTTGATTGTATTCTTTATATTCTTATTATATTGTAGATTTCTAAATGTACAAGAATTCCTCAATTAGGATTGTCAAGTTTCTCGAAGTTTTTAACCTAATCGGTTTACTTTCCCAAATGCCTTAGATCGACTATTGACCCTAATTATACAAAGATAAGGCTTTGTCTTAATACTAAAGTGTTCATGTCTTGATTGCTAATCTATGGGATATTACATCAAGGCCAAAGAACATCTTAGCATAGCATGAGAAAGCTAACGCTAAGTAATCCATGAGTACAACAATTGTAGGCTGACCTCACTAGGAGCTTGACCATGCATAATAAGACTTCCAAACATCCTACCCCAACTCAGACAACCCACTGCCAACCGGCTCTTACTTGGGTCTAATCCCATAGATAGCTCAAATGATTGCATGCCAACCACTCTATTATATGCATTGTTTTGTATACTTTGTAAATATTTTCCTTTTTCCAATTGTGGGCCATTCTTTAGTTTTTAAGGGCCTTGTATATTATTTACACTTTTGCCATTAGAGTTTTAGAATTTATTATAAATAGCAACTTTTGTAATTAGCTAAGGGAATTAGAAGAATACATAGACAGAGATCACACTTGAACATTCCTTTTTCAGTAAGGATATTTTTAAGGCTCTTTGAGCTTGTATTTCAGATTATTGAGTGTACTTTACTCTTTAATCTCTCTTGTGTTCTTATCAATCTTACCCTTAAGATTGTGGTAAACCCTTCATTTGAGCAAGTTAATAAGTTGCATTTAACCTTTTATTTGAAAATCGAGTAACATTTAGTGTTCGTGAGTTATATTGAACCTTATTTCGAGCCCAAGCCCTGATTGTGTTTGTATCTTAGTGCGTAATATCCAAACATAGTTGCAATCAAAACCTCCTTCCACTTCCTATTCCTCATCCCACTCAAACATCAAATACTCATTTGTAGTTCGCGTCTACTACATATTCATAGTTTCACATTAACTTTACTAATATCAAAGCTTTGGGGAGACACGCGTGTTAGTGTTTTTCAAAGTTTGATTCATGATTTGAACATTCTTGTTAATCATCATTCTATAGTATAGTACGTTGTTCATGTTCTCAATAGATGTGGTATTGTACTATTAGTACTAAGTTGTAGAGTCAAGCAACAGCAATTTTAATGGCTATCTCTAGTTGTAACAGTGTTTAATAGTCATGGGTAACTACAAAAATCGGGTATTGGTATTTTCTAGGTTACTGTTAGTTGTATTTTGTTGCAATAGTACTTATGGAATTGTCTTAATGGTGATTCTAAGTTGAGTACAGTTGAGTGTGTTATGCATTTATTAAATTTTCTCTTTAGAATTTATTGTATGAACCACAATGTCGGAAGATGGTGTCAATAATAGTGGAGACAGTTCTCCTAGAAGCTTAAGGAGATGTGTTAATAACTTAGAATATTAGATTTAGAATCTCATTGATTCTATCCAAGACCTTACTAGTTTAGTAAGAGGCCATAGATGTATTGGCTAAGGTAAAAGAAGGGAACCAGCGCCCACCAGTAGAAGTGGCTCCAACAAACTTAATGATGATGAACAACAGCAAAGAAGAGTTATCAAGCCGAGGAAAAGAGAAAACTAACCTAAGTTGAGGAGAAACAATGATAGGAGTATTAATACCTAAGTGAACCAAAGAGCCTGAAGAAGAGAGTTGAGGTCGAGAAGAGATGTGGCTAAGCAGAGCCTTAATAGAAGTTGCTGATCTGAGGTGAATCGAGCAACTTATAATGTAAGGGATGAACCACGAACACATAGCCAAGGACTTAACAACATTAAGCTTAAGCTACCAACTTTCAATAGTAGTAGCCGACTTGAAGAGTTCCTTAACTGGGTTCCTCAAGTAAAGAAGTTGTTTGAGTGTTATGAGTGTGATGATAAAATTAAGGTCAAGTGAGCATCGTTATCCTTTATTGAGTATACTAGTCTTTGGTAGGATAAATTAGTCACCAAGTGAGATGCCGAAGGAGAAGAGTTGATCATAACTTAAAGGCTTTGAAATGTTTGATGAATTAACACTTTGTGCTGACTTACTTTAAACAAAAGATGCTCTATGCATTCCAATACCTGAGACAAGGTCGAAACATTGTTGAAGAATATTCGAAAGAGTTTGAGACCTTGATGACTCGATGTGAGATTACCAAGCCACAAGATCATACCATTACTAGGTTCCTAAGTAGACTTTGAAATGAGAGTTCTGATGTAATCGAACTACAACCATTCAACTCATTAGACGAGCTGATCAATTTGGCATTAAGAGTGGAGAGACAAAGGAAAAGGCACCAAAGGCTAACCATCCAACCTCAACAAGGTAGCCTTGAGCTTGACAGGTATGAAGAGAAGAAAAAGCCTAAGAAAAGGATAGAGAAATGAGAGATTAGCCGACCTAACTAGGCTGAGACTAAGAAAGTAGAGAAGGAGAAAGTGCCTAACACCAAAGCTCGAGAAGTTAAGTACTTCAAATGTTTGGGCTTCAGACATATTGCCTCTCAATGTCCAAATAACAAAGTCATGATTTTGAAAGGTGAAGGACCCAACATTTAAGTAGATAGCTAAAGTGATAAGAGTTCTGAGAGTAAGGGAGCAATTAACATCTATCCTGAGATAGGAGAAACCATAGCCTTAACAAGCATACAAGTTGACATTATAGAAGACCTAAGTCAAAGGGAGAACTTATTCCAAATCTGATGTTTGGTGAATGGAAATACCTATTCCCTAATTGTTGATGGAGGTAGTTACACCAATATTGTTTTTGCTAAGTTAGTAGAGAAAATAAGATTACCAACCTACCCACATCCCTGACCATATGGGCTGAAGTGGTTTAATGATAAGGGTATAACCCATATACATAAGAGAGCTTGTATATCATTCAACGCTAAACTTTCAGGACCCTAGAGGGGCCTAGTAGGATTACCTAAAATTTCCATAAGATGTGTGCACCCATGATATGAAAACTGCTGATATGAGGCAAGCGCACCTATCAGTTTTAATATAGTGGACGTGAGTCCGAGTCGATCCCTCAGAGATTTTGAGTACTAATATTAACTTTAGCTTTATTATCTAACCGAAAAATTGTGATAAATTGAATGAATTAAAAATACTGAAATTAACAACTAAACTACTTATGAGACTTAATTACGCAAATTAGGAAGCAATAAACTACGAACGACTTCAACTATGCAATAATGTATTTAGGAATTATTTCCCCTAGTGTTTAACATGTAACCTTTTTAAAATATATCCAATTCAATTTCTATTATTCTTGACCGGAGGGATTCACAATTAAAGCTAATATCTTTCTCAAGCATATTAACCCTAATCCTAAATTATTTACCGGAATCTCTTCACTTAGTAATATAATTTAGAATTGCATTAGCGTGTAATGAATTCCCATGCAAACAATCAACTTTCCGGAAGAAACATGTATCTTATCTCTAAGTATACATGTAATTCTCTTCAATTATACTTAGATCTAATTACACATGCAATTTCTCAATCAACATGCATAATATCATATATTGACACTCTAGAAATATCAAACAATAATTAACGACATAATTGAATCAAGAAAAGATAGAAACTTTATTGAAATTATAATTCAATCCAAGGGTTACATGAAACCCTAGGTTCCATAATCCTAAATACTCTAATTCTAAGTTATCATAACGAATCTAAAAACGAGTTTCATCAAAAACGTAAAATAAAGCATAAAAACCCCTCTTGATTTGATGAACAATCTCTCTAATCTTGAAATCGATGTCGTTCTTACTTCTTGATTAATGTTCTTCTCCAATCTCCTCTCGTCTCTTGTGTCTCTTGTTTCTGTAATGTCTCCCTTCTTTTTGAAACCCTAAGATATCCTTTTTATATGTGTATTTCAAAGATTCTGTTTTCGTCACCCGACACGGCTTGAGACATGACCGTGTCCCCAGGTCTTGTAACTTTTTGCACTTAGGCCAATTTTCTACACAACTTCAAAACTTCATAACTTCTTTGTTTGAATTCGGAATTGAATGAAACTTGATTCCTTTTCTTCGTTTTCGAGCCTAGAACGTGTTTAAACCCTGAAATCAACATTTTACTCAATTAAGTATCAATTTCTTTAAAGAAAACCAAAAAAAGTAAGGGAAATACTATAAAATCACCATATGAAATATGTTTAAAATCAAAGTTATTAAATTTCCCCACACTTAAGCATTTGCTTGTCCTCAAGCAAATAAATCAAAACAAAACTTTCAGGACAAGAAACGCTAAACAAAATTTATCACTATTTAAGAAACCGGTGAACAAATACACTTAACCCTTAGAAAAGTAAGAAAATTATTCTCATTCAACTTACGATAATAAAGTCAACCAATTTCATCTGACCATATTCGAATGCTCCAATAATACTTAATACTAGAGTTCACTAGTTAATTTATGAAATCAAAGTTTACCAAGACATTTAACTAAGGATTCTTAAACTAAAAATTAGATTTAACATCTCGCCAACCGAGAAAGAGTCATAAAAATTTTATCCATTTGACTAAAGTGTATACAATTCTCTCTTCCATCTCACCAAGCACCATAATCTAAAACAAACACATTTTACATCCACTCTTCTTCTGATCATCCTCTTAGTTCATGCTTTTGTTGAGAGATCTTTTTAAATTTACCTTATTTAAGCACAATTGCGTTGGTAGCGGGAAAAAATCTCGCTCTTCTGATGGACCAAGACCGATCCATACCAACTTATTCCTTATATTGATAGCGGGAAAGAGCCTTGCTCTTCTGACGGACTAAGGCCGATCCATATCAATTTTTTTTTTTCATTTGAATTGGCATTAAGACTCAATCTCGGTCTTCTGACGGACCAGGACGAATCCTTACCAATTTTTCTATTCATACACTTGTTATTACTTTTGACCTCCAATCATTGTGATTTTTCAAGGGGTTTCTCAAAAGAAGAATTTCATTTATTTGTTTGCTAAAAATTATAGGACTCTTAAAAATTTCTAAGAAAAGGGTATACATAAAAGTAAATTTAAAAATAACCATGACTAACTCTCAACTAGTGATGTTGCTCTAATCTCAAGTCTTAAAATCCTAAGCTAAATAACTCGTAACTTTGCCTTCCACAAATTTGACTAATCAATTCTAGTAAAGTATAATAAGATCAATAATAATCAAGATGAAACAGTTAATTTGGCTTAATACCAGTTAATCACCTATTGCAAGTTAACTTAAAAAGTAATTGGGTCAAATATGAATAATCGGTTTCCTAAATAGTAACAAATTCATATATATCCCTTTCCCACACTTAGTAATGGACATTGTCCTCAATGTATCACAAAAAATCAGAGCAGCACGAAAAAAAAAATAGCACAGGAAAAAGGAAACATATGTAATGAAAAGAAACTAATACTTCCTTGCCAGTTGAAAAGAAGTGCAAAATGAAGAAGCATCATTATTATTTATATCAGAGTTCACAAGTCTTGATCAACAAAAGACAACACAAAAAATTTGGAACTAAGAAGAGGGATCAGAATCCGTTTCCTCAGCCTCCTCATCAGAAGATGCCTCGGCCATAGTAGCATCATCATTGTCATCACCCTCCTCGTCATCCTCCTCATCCTCATCCTCATCACTGTCTCCAGCCTCCTCATCATCACCCTCCTCATCCTCCTCTTCCTCACTACTCTCATCCTCCTCGTCCTTTTCCGCACTTTCCTCTTCATTAGTAGCCAACGCTTTCATTTTAAGGAATTCTTCCATTCTGTCCTGTCGGAGATGAAGTTTATCCATACTCTCTCGTATATAACGAACCTCAGACAGCAACAAATCAAATTTATCGTCTAAGCTGGTTGAAGACGTTTGGCCCTGAGATGTGCTGCTGCGAAAGCGTCGACCTTGACGTCGTGATGGTCAGAGGTTCATGAGGCGGAAGGAATTTAGGCGCATAGGAGTGACTTGGCTAATGAAAGTAAGTGAGGGCCAAGCAACAACCTTAGTCCTCATAGCCTGCACTAGTAATGTAATATAAGGGCCACAGCAAATATGCCCTTTCTTCCGAGTAGTGGTGGCTTGATGACTGAAGAGTTCGGCAATTTCAATGGCTAAATTGATGGGGTGCTTATGGATGACACTGTAGAGATAGAGGCAATCCTTGTTAGACACCACCCCGATGCTAAGGCCTCTGCCAGTTAAGGTGTGTGAAAATAGCCAGTGAAGAACCTGATATTCAGGCCGGACTAATTGAGAGGCCTTACTTCTGGCTGGATCATAGGCATCGCCAGCCGTGATCTCATTCCAAAAAGACCCTACCGTGACGCCACGAGGAAAACGACATGAGAGACTTTGGAATTCTTCCGTCCATGTATATCTTTCTGCATATAAACCAAGATATCGGCCCAGTTGAGCGATGGACATGTAGAATGGATAGCCACTCAAGGTGAAGGGTAAATTGCGGTTTGGGCCCATGTGAGTAGCACTGTCTTTATCCAGCTTATAAGTGCACAAAAATTCTAAGGTCAGCTCTTTATAAACTGGAGCATCAAAGGATAATAGGCGCTCCTAAACGGTACCATCCAAGAGCTCCTTCATTTCGGTGGTGAGCTCTAGTTGAGCGAGAACATCCCAATCCAACCGAAGGGTCTCGCTAAAGGGCTTAGACTGAAGCAATTGGTAGCGTTGTACTTAGTAGTCCTCCTTGAATTTGAGCATTGGGTGCTCCACAGGTGGAAGAGTCGCCAGTGGTTCAATAATTGCGCCGGATTATGATGAAGAGGATGCCGCACATTTGGATTTCCGGCGAACGGAAAGCTTAGATCGATTAGCCATTTGAATACCTGAAAAGAGGCAACAATCCAAATCAAACACGGACATCCATATCGTACATAGTTTGAGGCAAACAGAAAAACAGGAATAACAATGGGAAAATTGTGAAAGGAATGCTCATTGGGGCATTTCATCAAACATATGGAGTGCAGCTAGAAAACGAGGTGGTGGAAAAGAAATGCATGACAAACACGTCCAACGAATTCCACTACACAACAATTAACGAAGAAAAACAAGTGTCCATACATAGAAAAGACGCTAAATGACCCAGACATATTATCTCCCATTGCTAACCCTAACTAGCATGAATGAATAATGACGATCGAATTAACCAATAAAATTTGGAATTGACAGAACATAATGGAAGATAACTAGATGAGGCAGCATTTATAATATATGAGATCAAGAAACTCAAAGCGATGATGCATAGCATTGAGGAATACACAAAAGAAATTGGCAGGCCAAAAACAATATGCAGAAAAGAAAGAATACACATAACCCAATTGCTGCAGCATAAGGAAGAGAAAGGAGAATTAAGGGGGAAAACTTACTTGGATGAAAATGCGAAATGAAGGAATTATGGAGAGAAGAGGGAGAATGAGAGAGAGTGTAAGAGAGAAATGTGTGATTGTGAGAGTGTAAGAGGGTGTGTAATTTAAATAAACCGGTCGTGTGTGAAAACCGTGTTATTTGGGTCGACACAGGCTGGGACACGACCGTGTCCCATGCCCATGTAACTTACTGTGTCTGTACGTGAGAACTGGATGGACACTGGCTGGGACACGACCGTGTCCCATGCCCGTGTAACTTACTGTATGCGGGTGGTGTTTCTAGGCGCACACAGGCTGGGGACACGACCGTATCCCACGCCCGTGTAACTCTCTGTGGGCGAGTGATTTCACTGGGCGCACACGGGCTGGGGATACGATCGTGTCTCTCGCCCGTGTAACTCTCTGTGGGCGGGTGATATTACTAAGCGTACACGGGCTGGGGACACGACCGTGTCCCATGCCCGTGTAACTCTCTGTACCCAGGTGGGATTGCTGTCTAGGTGCACACGAGCTGGGACACGACCGTGTCCCTCGCGCGTATAACTATTTTTTTTTAATTAATTAAAAAGATAAAGGAAACTTAGAAATAATAAAATTAAAGAGAGAATGAAAAATTAAAGCTAAGAGAGGAAAGAATTATGACGAAAAAAATGAAAGCAAAAGAAAAGAAGGGAAGCAAAGTTAGATTGAACGAAAAATAAAATGAAGAAAACTTAAAGAACTAAAGCATAAATAGAGTTAGACATGAGTTGCCTCCCAAGAAGCGCTTTAGTTAACATTGATAGCTCGACGGGATACGTCTTCTCACATTAGTTCCGTCGGATGGAGATAAAACTCCTCCCGGTTAACATGCTCCAAGTTTCGACTCAAGTATAATTTCAACCGTTGTCTGTTTACCTTAAATGTGCCCTTCTCCAGGTGTGTAACTTCAACAGTCCCATACGGGAAAACTCGGGTAATTGTAAATGGTCCAGACCACCTGGATTTTAACTTACCTGGGAATAGACAAAGGCGGGAATTATACAAAAGAACGTGATGACCTTCTTTAAATTGTCGACCTTGTTTGATGCGCTGATCATGATACTTTTTAGCCCTTTCTTTGTATAATTTGGAGTTCTCATATGCATTTGCTCGCCATTCTTCTAGCTCGTTCAATTAAAGCTTCCTGTGAGAACCTACACACTCAAGATCAACATTAGCACGCTTAATCGCCCAATAAGCCTTATGCTCTATCTCTACCGGCAAATGACAAGCTTTGTCATATACAAGTCAGTAGGGTGTGATACCGAGTGGTGTTTTGTAGGCGGTTCTATATGCCCATAGAGCATCATCCAACTTTTCTGACCAATCTTTCCTATGATACTCTACAGTTTTTTTAAGAATTCACTTAAGATCGCGATTGGTAACTTCCACTTGGCCACTACTTTGGGGGTGGTATGGGGTGGCTATCCTATGTGTAACGCCATAACGTTTCAATACTTGGTCGAGTTGAGCATTGTAAAAGTGTGTTCCCCTATCACTAATAATTGTCCTAGGGGTGCCAAATCGAGAAAATAAGCCTTTCAAAAATTTTTTTACTACCCTAGCATCATTAGTAGGTAGGGCTTTAACTTCCACCCACTTAGAGACATAGTCTATGGCTACTAGGATATATTTGTTTCCATTTGAATTCGGAAAAGGGCCCATGAAATCGATCCCCCACACATCAAATACCTCAACCTCGATGATGGGGTTTTGTGGCATTTCATCCCTACTGGATATATTTCCCACTCGTTGGCAACGATCACAACTCTCAACATATCTCTAGGCATCTTTGAATAGGATAGGCCAATAAAATCCTGCCTCTAGGACCTTATGAGTTGTCCTATTGGCACTATGATGCCCACCCGTGGGCCCCGAATGACAGTGGCTCAAAATTCGCCAACCCTCGAGGTGTGATACACACCTCGAATGACATGATCTGCACATACTTTAAAAAGGTAAGGATCATCCCAAAAATAATATTTCACATCAGAAAAGAATTTCTTCTTTTATTGGTGTTGAAGTCCCTTCAGTATGATCCTAGCAGCTAAAAAATTAGCAATATCTGCAAACCAAGGAATTTCCATATCACTTACCTTGGCGATGGTATAGAGTCGTTCCTTAGGGAATTCATCCTTGATCTCATTCTCGTCGAGCGATTCCAAGTTTGGATTCTCCAATCGGGATAGGTGATCTACTGCTAAATTCTCAGCTCCTTTTTTATCTTTGATCTCCACATCAAACTCTTGCAGCAACAAGATCCACCTAATCAATCTTGGTTTTGCATCCGGCTTTGCTAACAAGTACGTAAGGGCAGAATGATCAGTATAAACAATCACCTTAGATAGAAGCAAATAAGAGCGAAATTTATCAAAGGCAAAAACAACGGCTAGCAACTCTTTTTCTGTAGTAGTGTAGTTCTCCTGAGCATTCATAAGAGTTTTGCTAGCATAGTGAATTGGTTGAAAATGCTTGTCTCGCCTTTGCCCCAGCACTACCCCGACTGCGTGATCACTTGCATCACACATAAGCTCAAAGGGGAGAGCCCAATCAGGTACTACCATGATTGGAGCATTGGTAAGTTTTTCTTTAAGGATATTGAAAGCTTTCAAACACTCCTGAGAGAAAACATAAGGCACATCCTTCTCTAAAAGCTTAGTCAAAGGGCGGGCAATTTTCGAGAAATCCTTGATAAATCGCCTGTAAAAACCTACATGTCCTAGAAAACTTCTTATGGCCTTAACCGAAGTTGGAGATGGGAGTCTTGCAATCGCATCCACTTTGGCAGTATCCACCTCAATTCTTCGATAAGAGATCTTATGGCCCAGTACAATACCTTCTTGTACCATGAAATGGCACTTTTCCCAGTTGAGGACAAGGTTGGTCTCTTCACACCTAGTAAGTACCCTGTCCAAATTATCCAAACAAAGGTCAAATGAATTGCCAAAAACTGAAAAATCATCCATAAATACCTCCATTATATCCTCAATCAAATCATCAAAAATAGCTAACATGCATCGTTGGAATGTAGCCAGTGCATTGCAAAGACCAAAAGGCATTCTGCGATAAGCAAAAGTGCCATAAGGACAAGTGAAAGTGGTCTTTTCTTGATCTTCCGGTGCAATAGGTATCTGAAAATAACCAGATAAGCCATCCAGAAAACAATAAAACATATGTCCAGCTAATCGTTCTATCATTTGATCAATAAAAGGTAAAGGGAAATGGTCTTTTCGTGTAGCATCGTTTAACTTTCGATAATCGATACATACACGCCAACCTGTTACCGTTCTCATTAGGATCAATTCATTCTTCTCATTAGGGACTACTGTCATCCCACTTTTTTTTTAGAACTACTTGCACTGGACTTACCCATGAACTATCAGAGATAGGATATATCATACCTGCATCAAGGAGTTTAATAACTTCCTTTTTGACTACCTCTTTCATGTTTGGATTCAAATGTCTCTGGGGCTGCACAACCGGCTTATAGTTTTCTTCCATTAAAATCTTATGAGTACAAAAGAAGGGATTGATACCTCGAATATCGAATATTTTCCAAGCAATGGCCCTCTTATGCTCCTTGAGTACTTTCAGCAACCTTTCTTTCTGTTCTTTTTCCAAATTGGATACTATAATTACCGGTAATTTGGAGTCCTTCTCTAAGAAGGCATATTCCAAATAGTCAGGTAATTGTTTCAGCTCCAATATTGGTGGCTCCTCAATCGAAGGTTTTAACTGTGCTTCCTTCCTCTTTTCAATTTCTTCAAATCCTTTCTCCATAGAGATAGGTTTATTTGCCTCCAGTTGGGCTATCACCTCGGATTTGACAGGATCTTCCGAAGCTTCCTCCATGCCTAATTGCAAGCAACTCTCCAACGGATCCTTAAGAAGAACTTCTTACATATAACTTGAAACAAAAGTGTCAGTAACATCAAGAAGGTAGCAAGTATCATCCTGATCGACAGACTTTTTCATAGCCCTCGAAATTTTAAACATAATCTCTTCATCTCCGACTCGAAGAATAAGCTTTCCATCACTAACATCAATGATAGCCCTAGCGGTAGCTAAGAATGGTCTACCTAGGATAAGGAGCAATTCAAAATCTTCATCCATATCCAATATCACAAAATCAACTGGAAAAATAAATTTACCCACTTAAACTAATACATCCTCAAATATACCTCTAGGGTACGTCACAGATCTATCAGCTAATTGCAAGCTCATGCGTATGGGCTTAGGTTCCCTTAATCCTAGTTTCTTAAAAAATTTATAAGGCATTAAATTGATGCTAGCACCCAAATTAGCTAAGGCTTTGTCAATTAATAGACTACCAATATGACAAGGAATTGTAAAACTTCTTAGGTCTTTTAGTTTCTTGGGCAGCTTGTTTTATACGATCGCTGAACACTTTTCATCCAAGATGATTGTAGAAAGCTCCTCAAGCTTCCTCTTGTTAGATAACAAATCTTTCAAGAACTTAGCGTACTTCGGCATCTGTGATAGGGCATCAACAAGAGGTAAGTTAATATGCAGTTGTTTAAAGAGGTCAAGGAACTTACTGAATTATTGGTCATTGCGATCTTTCTGGAGTCTTTAGGGATATGGGATAGGTGGTTGATATTCCTTCACCTTTGATGGCTCTACATCTGCCGTTGCTTTCGTCCCCTCCTTGCTCTTGCTAGTTTCCTCGCTACCTTTCCTCTCAGCATGTAACTCCTTCCCATTACGAAGTGTCACTGCCTTAACATGTTCCTTTGGATTGGTTTCTGTATTTCCCGGTAACGATCCCTGCGGTCTTTCAAAGATTAGCTTCGCAAGTTGACCAATTTGGTTCTCCAGATTGCTATTTGAAGTCTCTTGATTCCTCAGCAAGGATTCAATGTTGGATAAGCGAGCCTCATTGCCTTGAATATATTTTGTGAGAAGTTCTTCCACACTGGATTTCTTTTCTTGAGGGAGAGGAGGTGGGAATGGTCTTTGAAACCCAGGTGGGCTAAAGATGGTCTTCTGCTGGCCTTGGTTTTGGTTTCCCCATGAGAAATTGGGGTGATTCCTCCATCCTGGATTGTAAGTGTTGCTGTAGGGGTTATTTTGTTGCTTAGGTAGATTTCCTAGATAATCCACCTGTTCCAGTGGTTCTTGTGCTCCATACCCTTGCATACCAAAATCACTTACATCCGATTGCACTTGTTGAGGGCCAACTGAGAGTGCATCAATCTTTTCACTTAATAAGTCCACCTTGGCTGCCAAAGCAGTGGTCAAGTCCACATCATAAATTCCCATGGCCTTTTGTTTAGCTCTAGTGCTTTCCCACTGGTAATTGTTCATTGCTATTCCTTCAATTAGGTTTTGTGCTTGCTCAGGTGTTTTTGTGTTCAAAGTACCTCCTGCGGATGCATCAATCATCTGTCTCGTAGATAAATTAAGACCATTATAGAAGGTCTGAATCTGCATCCATAATGGAAGGCCATGATGTGGGCACCTCCTGAGCAAGTCCTTGAATTGCTCCCAAGTATCATATAGAGTCTCCATTTCCAATTGAGCAAAACAAGAAATATCATTCCGAAGTTTAGCGGTCTTTGCAGGTAGGAAATACTTCTCCAAAAATTTCTCTACCAATTCATTCCAAGTTGTGATTGAATTTCATGGTAAAGAGTTCAACCACTGTTTTGCTCTACCCCTCAAGGAGAAAGGGAATAGTCGTAGTCGGATGGCATCATCTGTGGCTCCGTTGATTTTAAAAGTATCACAAATCTCTAGAAAGCTAGATATGTGGGCATTGGGATCTTCATCTTGGAGACCGTCAAACTGAACATATTATTGCACTATTTGTATGATGTTAGGTGCAATTTGGAAGTTGTTAGCCGCGACGGTTGGCCTTGCGATGCTGAGTCAGCGCCAATAAGTATAGGCCTTGAATAATCAGACATGGTCCGATTTACTTCATTCTCGTTGTTCGCCATGTGTGGTGGATCTTCCTACTCGATGAATTGAGTGTTGGTCTCTTCACCTTCTTCCTTGATTTCAACGATTGACTCGTCGTCAATGGTCGCCATACTTTGTCTAGGTCGTGATTTCAAATTTTGAAGGGCAGTTCTTTCAATTTCAAGATCAAGTTCTACCAAATCTTCCGGGTTACTTAGAGTCATGCACTGCAAGGGTAAGAAATATAGAATCAATTGCAGCTCTAGCTAATGAAAATAAATAATGAAAACAAAGGGAAAAAAAATGGTTAAAGTAATAAAGCAACTAGTATTCTTAATATCGAAAATCACCGGCAGCGGCGCCAAAAACTTGATATGAAACAAGCGTACCTATCAGTTTTAATATAGTGGACGTGAGTCCGAGTCGATCCCTCAGAGATTTTGAGTACTAATATTAACTTTAGCTTTATTATCTAACCAAAAAATTGTGATAAATTAAATGAATTAAAAATACTGAAATTAACAACTAAACTACTTATGAGACTTAATTACGCAAATTAAAAAGCAATAAACTACGAACGACTTCAGGTATGCAATAATGTATTTAGGAATTATTTCCCCTAGTGTTTAACATGTAACCTTTTTAAAATATATCCAATTCAATTTCTATTATTCTTGACCGGAGGGATTCACAATTAAAGCTAATATCTTTCTCAAGCATATTAACCCTAATCCTAAATTATTTACCGGAATCTCTTCACTTAGTAATATAATTTAGAATTGCATTAGCGTGTAATGAATTCCCATGCAAACAATCAACTTTTCGGAAGAAACATGTATCTTATCTCTAAGTATACATGTAATTCTCTTCAATTATGCTTAGATCTAATTACACATACAATTTCTCAATCAACATGCATAATATCATATATTGATACTCTAGAAATATCAAACAATAATTAACGACATAATTGAATCAAGAAAAGATAGAAACTTTATTGAAATTATAATTCAATCCAAGGGTTACATGAAACCCTAGGTTCCATAATCCTAAATATTCTAATTCTAAGCTATCATAATGAATCTAAAAATGAGTTTCATCAAAAACGTAAAATAAAGCATAAAAACCCCTCTTGATTTGATGAACAATCTCTCTAATCTTGAAATCGATGTCGTTCTTACTTCTTGATTAATGTTCTTCTCCAATCTCCTCTCGTCTCTTGTATCTCTTGTTTCTGTAATGTCTCCCTTCTTTTTGAAACCCTAAGATATCCTTTTTATATGTATATTTCAAATATTCTGTTTTCGTCACCCGACACGGCTTGAGACATGACCGTGTCCCCAGGTCTTGTAACTTTCTGCACTTAGGCAAATTTTCTGCACAACTTCATAACTTCTTCGTTTGAACTCGAAATTGAGTGAAACTTGATTTCTTTTCTTCGTTTTCGAGCCTAGAACGCGTTTAAACCCTAAAATCAACATTTTACTCAATTAAGTATCAATTTCTTTAAAGAAAACGAAAAAAAAATGTAAGGGAAATACTATAAAATCACCATATGAAATATGTTTAAAATCAAAGTTATCAACCGCCTTTCAAGTCAAGATTGCATGACTCTAAATAATAAATCACTAAGGTTAATGATTTTTAAGTAATTAATTTATTGTAACATGACATAATATATAAATATAAATAACTATGGATGTTCGATATCCTACAGTTCCTCAGAACCACAGAGAATCGATATTCCCTACCAAATAATAAGACAGGATATACCAACATTATAAAACTCTAGGAAAAATTACATTATATTAAATTCTAACAAGTGAATACTTTCTACAAAGAATGTTTATGCATCACCTATAAAGATCTCAACTAATTCTAACACTAATGTACATATCTTCATCTTACACTCAGTACTCAAGACTTATCTCAATCCCATCGTATGTAAACTTATAAAAGAAAAACTATTAGGGAATAAGCTACAAGAGCTTAGTGAGCTATCCCTTATACCATACTGGCAAAAAAATTATCAAACAAATTGTTATAACCATATGAATGCATGCAAACACAGAATGCCAAACAATAAATGCAGTTGACCGGTATTGCATATAATATCGGATTTTAACGCCCTTTGAGATAAGGGTTGGAGATCCATTGGCACCAATCTCGACCGAGCTCTAGCACCTGGGTTTTTACCCATAACATTGAATTTCGTATTTCACAAAATACTACATTTCCATTTGTAAAAATCCAGTAGTTCACAAAATCCTAGGCCTAACAATGAGGTAGCCCCCGCAGTCCACACTCATACCCTACAGCGGAGATCTCTAGACTCGACCATCAGCCATACGATTGGCGTCTCCATCGCCTAGTAAGCCCATAGATTTAGGTAAGGTCATGTTGTATGAGTATACCATACAGAAACACTTTAATATATATAAACAACCCCCACAAGGCCTCTCTTTATCTCCACATGAAGTGACGGACGGAATAAGTAAATGTAATGCATGGATAATGCATGACCCTTTTAATTTAAGATAAGCCAAATATAATTAGGTCAAATTATGAGGTAATCAATCAATATCAACAAACGATCCAAATCATATAAAAATTAATCATACCATCAAATCATCAATTATCGTATTTAACAATATTTCTTATAATAATCAATCAATATCAAGCACATGCATATCCCGAAACCCCATGCATCAAGTTATTGATATTCAATTTAAGTGCACTAACTACAAGCATAAGCAAGTATAGAGTCATCGGGAGTACTCACTTGACTATGACGACTCGCTTTAGTCGTAATAACCGATCGGGAGATCCTCACCCTCGTCAGGATCACCTGATCATTAGTAGATAATAAGGATAATAAGTAGTTGACTCAACTAATGGTTCTGGATATCTATCTACCTAATTCTACTTAGATTACCATCAGCCTTTATTCAATTAAAGCTAATTGCTAATCGCACGTAACTTTTTCATTCTATTTCAATATTTACGAATTTATATTCGTTTTTTTATCGTTTTTGAACGCACGTTCACATGATGATGTCCGTTTTGGACGTTGAGACCCGTGTTTTATGATGTAGACTAAATTTATTGAAATTTTATCTTATTGAAGTTTAATTATTCTTATTACTTATGTTTATACCCTAGTTTAGGACTTAATGATTGAATTAGCTATTTGATTCTTACACTTAGGAAATTTTACATTAGTGTTACTAATTCACATACTTGATTAAGTTTAATTCAATCTAGGAAGTGTATTAAGGTTTAAAGGATCTTTGACTCCTAAGTACATGTATACATATATAGGTTATATTCTTATGTTATCTTATAATCTATTCTTTTACGAGCTTATGCTTATGTCATGGCTCATGTAATCATTTTGATGATGCCATGGCTTATGTAATCCTTTAATGACATCATTGCTTACATCATTAGTCCATTATTATCCTTATATATTTACACACTTTATACATATGTGATATATATACCTATACTTCTAATATACTAATATATATACTTGTGTACTTATAAGTACTTATACATATACTAATATACATACCCATATACGCATACGGTGACATACGTATTTTCGTATGCCTTATCTACCCCCTTAAGAAACCTTCACAATTTCATTTTTTTTTTGTATTTTAAGGGTATATTTGACATGGTATATGTATTTATAATTAGTATATGCCTTATTATAGGTTGTGTACATATTGACTACTTATGTACAAAAGTATTTATACATGTATATCTCTAGTATACCCTTATGTGTACATGTCTACATGCTCAAAGGCATGTACACATGCGTCTTCTTTCATTGCCTAAAGAATTCTATACTTCCATATGTAAAGATTTGAACTTTAATCCTAAATCAACATATATATAAACACAACACATAACCTAACCTTTTCTCCTTCTAACTAGTGAAGAGGATGAAGACATAAGAACATAATAGCATACCTTAAGTTGCCCTTGACTATGGATGAAATGGTTGAAAAGTTGAAAAGGAAAGAAGAGTAAAAGGAGAAGGGAAGATACAGTTGGAAAGGGGAAGAAGAAAGAAATTTGTTTTGTTTTAGTTTATGTTTGAAAAAGTGAAGAAAAGTGGAGTCTAGAAGAAGGAAGAAGTGGATGGCAAAGAAAAGGAAAAAAAAAGGCAAAAGGCAAACGAAAAGGAAAGAAATCATGAGAAGGAAGATATTTTTTTCCAAATGAAAGAGACACTTTTGTTGACTTTTCTAAATATTGATTTTAGTCAACATGTGTTGACTTGGTAAACTTTTCTTAAGCATATGTAATTTTGTACATATAATATAGTAATTAAAGGAAATTAAGGGAAAAATTAAGGAAATGAGAGGAAATGAGGTATTTGGTAAATTGATTAGTAAAAATAGTTGATGAGGTCTTACTTTAGGTATTTATAGTCTATATACATCATTTGATAAATGACTTTGTGTAACCAATGCAAAAAGTACTAATTAGAGTATTAAGGTTCACTATATTTAACCTAATCTTCAACTATACCCCTAACTCGATGTAATACTATCTTAATCATATACTTAAGAGATAAATGTAATCTATGATTCATTATCTTAGTTTCTAAAGGACTAATTAAGGATTCAAAACATATATGCATGATTGAAAGCCATCTTTAACCTTTTACTAATGATTTGGCAAAATATGAGGGTTATATTATCAATTAGGGCTTTAGGGTATATTATGATGATTTAGTGCAAATATGTCTTTAAGGTGATCATTTTAGGGTTTCTATCACTTTTGAATGAAATCTTTAGCATTTAGATGCATTTAGGGTAGAAAGGTTTCTTACGCGATTGATTAATTCTTTTAGGGTTTTCTCTTTCATTAGCCTTATTGACTCCTAAATTGTCTAACATAATTGAATCCATTTCAAAAGCTAGATCGAAAATTTTAGGGGTTTACATAAACAATATGAGGATAAGGTTGACTTTGACGTAGTGCCTATGAATGTAGCAAATTTGCTTCTTAGCCAACCTTGAGAGTATGACTAGAGAGTGATCCACAACATGGTGCCTATGACTACATGTCAACCACTCTGTTAAATGTACAGTTTTATATACTTTGTAAATATTTTTCTTATTTCAATTATAAGCCATTCTTTAGGGTTTAAGGGTCTTGTATATTATTTACACTTTCGCCACTAGGGTTTTAGAATTTACCGTAGATAACAACTTTTGTAATTAGCCAAGGGAATTGAAAGAATATACAGACGGAGATCATACTTGAACATTCCTCTTTAAGTAAGGATATTCTTGAAGCTCTTCGAGCTTGCATTTCAAATTATTGAGTGTGCTTTACTCTTTAATATCTCTTGTGTTCTTATCAATCTTACCCTTAAGATTGTGATGAACCCTTCATTTAAGCAAGTTAATGAGTAACATCTAATCTCCTATTTGAAAACTAAGTGACATTTAGTATTCATGAGTTGTATCGAACTCTATTTTGAGCTTAAGCCCTAATTGTATTTATGTCTTGGTGTATGATATCCATACAAATTCGCAACCAAAACCCCTTTCTACTTCCGATTCCTCATCCCATTCAAGCGTCGAATACCCATTCGTAGTTCATGTCTATGGCATATTCGTAGATTTGCATCATCGAGTTATGAAGATGAACTTAGAGGAAGATGTATATGTTAACACCTTTGTTGTTGATATGTATTACAAATGTAGTCGAGTTGAATTAGCTAGGAAGGCATTTAATCATGTGAAGTCATGGACTATAATGGTTGTAGGTTATGGGATGCATGGCTGTAGTAAATTAGCTTTGGGAGTTCTCCATGAGATGATTAAATCTAGAGTAAAACCTAACTATATAACCTTTAGGTCTATATTGGTGGCTTGCAACCATGCTGGTTTAATAGATGGAGGATGGTACTAGTTTAACACAATGTACAGCAAATATATTATGGAACCTAGTGTTGAGCATTATGGTTGCATTGTAGAACTCCTTAGACGTGGTGGATATCTCAAGAAATCTTATTAATTAATATAGAAGATAAGGAGAAATCGATAAAAGCACAGTTATAAGGAGATTTAAACAAGTAAGTAGAATTATCAAGTAAAATGAGAGGAGATTACTCTGTAGTGCACCGTTATGAGTATCCACATTAGTGGATAAGATAAAAGGTTAAGAGAAAATATGGTCAACAATGCAAATGAACAACAATGTGAAGAGGCTAAGAGTGACAGGAAATCACATTTTCTAGAAGTTCTTATCAATTAAGCTGATGGGTAAATCTATCATGAATCATAGCCTATGGAACATCCTCAAGCTCAAGTTTCTCAATACTCCTCCTAGAGTGTTAAACAATATGGACTTGTATAGAGTAATGAAGCGCATAACCAAACTGGCAATAATGTTCTATCTATTCATATAGATGAACAAACTGATGGAAAGACATTGGTTGGGAGCTATGTCTGTGTAGAGCAACCTGTTGAATTTAAATGCTAACCCAGGTCTTTTGCTCAAGCTATCATGAAACGAAATTGGATTGTATTAGAGGATATTGACAAGGCATCTGCCAATGTTTATTCAATTATATTAACTCATCTTAAAGGAGACCACCTCCTTCCTAACCAGTAATGGAAAGGAGAATAAAATCAGCTGATAGCAAAAGTCAAGTCAATTCCTAAATACCCAAAGTCAAGATGACCACTTTTAGCAATACACAAAGTTATGATGTGAAGCAAGATATAGACATAGACAACATAGTAGAGGAACAGAGATAATGGGTAGCAATTGAGATAAAACATAGTATATGCGATTGTATAATTTGATTGATAAATTTAAGGAAGTTCAAAGTAGTTGGAAGACTAACCTATTAGCTCAGGTAGATGCAATATCCAACTGCTAACTCGTAAATGGTAATTTTATGTCTCTTCGGTCGATTTAGAGCTCTTGATAGACAATGCTAGAACTTTGATTTAAAAAGGGTGCCTATGATATGGAATGAATGAGGAATATACATAATAGAAGATAGTAAAAGAAGCATAGGAAAAACCGATAAATGAGATAGAAAAAACTTACCAAGAAGTGCAGGCATTTTGGAAGCTTTCCTCTATCGATACCTCCTCGAACTCTAATCTCCTTTATTGGCATTATTATTTCGTCTATTCTGTAGCAATGTTTAAGGTCTTTAAGTATCTATTGTTCTTCAAATAGCATTCAATATTTTTTGTATTCAAGCGGTCTTCAAGGTGTTAATTCTAAAGCTTCATTGTAGTTGGTTATTAGTGATAGAGATAAGATGAAAAGAAGAAAGAAGGAAGCTATATAAAATGTGTATGACGTAGATAGAAATAACATCGAAAAAGAAAATTGTATTGAAGACGGGAAATGGAAGGAAAAGTATATATGGGGAGATGCTGCTAAGGGTTGAAATACGGAAAGGAAAGGAAAGCAAAAAAGCGTAGGAGAAGTAAAATAAAATTGAGAAAGATTATACGTAAGTTTGAGAATTCGACGAAGTAGAAAATAAAACAAAAGAAGAGAAAAGAATGAAGATTTAAGTGTAAACAAAGATCGAGAATAGAATGGAAAAGAAAAACAAAGAGAAGTGTATGGAATATACAGAAAACGTAAAGATTTATGAGAGAAAGAATAGTGTTTGAGAAAATTCTATTTCATAGTTAATGAAAAATAACGAGCTAAAGAGAAAATACCAGAAAAAAAAAAAAAAAGGATCGTGTGAGAGCTGTATGTTTATCAAGGAAAATTTAGAAGAGAAGGGGAGTGTATTAGAGTTGCATAATGCTCGAGACGAAATGAAATACAATAGAAGGAAAATTTGTGTAGGAGAAAGGAAGATGGAATCAGGGAATGTTTGCAAAAGAATGGGAATATATATATATATATATATATATATTTATATCAAAAGCAGCCACGGAAGATGTTCAATAGCGGAAAATATTCCTTAATAGAACATATTCCCCAATTTCCTCTATATAATAGGAATATGACACCTCATCTTGGAACCATGTGCCTATGAAGTATGTCTTGTGAAAGAATCTGATTAAATCAATAAAAAGTGGCTATTTGCAAGATACATAACGGAAGTAATAATGGAAATTATTCAACATTTGTATTGCAATCTTACCATCGTATATCATGTACTTGAGAAATGAAGAATATTCTACTTATGTCAAATTTTAAAAGGGGATCACAGCATTTAGCCATATTATTTTGATTCCTAAATAAATATGTATATATAATAGTCAAGAAGTTGCTCTCAAATAAGATGGAATGATTCAAAGTGCTACTATGAGTTGGTTATTATGTAACTTCTATTACGTTTACTGAAGTGAGGATTCAAGTTGTGACTTGTTTGATAATCGTTTATACTAAATTCCCCATTTGAGAAATAATTTGTATGTGAAACCCCATGCTGACAAATTAGGTATAATGAAGACACCAAACAAGAATACTAGGGCTAATAAGGGTAAAGTGGATTTAGTAGGCAGGCATTTCAAATCAATCAAATGTTGAGAAACAAACTCAACCTAATATTAAGTAATTCTAATGACCTTGCATAGTGAAGCAGTAAATCAAGATACATGATTAGATGTGTGTGATCCACATTGAAGCTTAACGAGAGGAATAATTCATACAAGGTAAACAAGAGGATAACTCATTTGCCCATGGAGAATTATTAATCCCATATATACATGGCCACTATTCATGGAGGCAACATACAACCTCATCCAGTTGAGGCATAACACGTAAATATGAAGGTGCTATGAATTTGTACACTAGGACCATTCTCAAATGAATTTGGTGACAATGGTACAACTGTTCAAATAGTGCGCATACATTAGAGTCGATTGAAAAGCTTATTCAATACCCAAACCCCTTCAACTCCATCTGAAGGACTTTAGTCAAGGGGCAAAATGTAAAGGCTAAATCCAATTCATGAGCTTCAAGCCCAATAACGACATGGATTTAACTCTTTAGGCTAAGATGATAAGGCCTAGAGAGTCAAGCCGGGATGATCAGGGGATATTTGGCAATATGGGCTTAAAGTAAGGCTCGTTGGATCAATCCATCCAATCCAACCTTTCTTAGTTTAACTCATACTTATAAAATATAAAGCCCTTTATTTAAGCTTAAACCCATGCAAAAGGCCATTGAGATCCATTTATAAAAGGCTTCAATCTTAGTCATTGATTAACATAATGATCTAATGGATCTAACCTACTTACTATCTCCTATAAATACCCCCTATACTTTCTCATTTGGACAAGAGACAAACTCCCACTAATACCATTACTTTGTTAGAATCTTATCTCAAAGATCAAATACTCAAACATCCTAAAAGGCATTGCCCTATTCTTCATCCATTGTGGAGTTTGATGCCATTGTGCTCTTCTACCTGTCACTTAACGTGTTAGAGCCTACCAAGACTGCCTACTCCTCCTCCCTATCCTATCTTACTTGATCATCTCATACATATAAGTTAAATCATTTCCTTAGTCACATATAGCATGATCTAACACGCATCACAAATGTGACCTTTTATTATTTAAACCCCTATACAATATTATAGCAATGGAATTGTGGGTTATTTTCTTTAGAATTACTTATTGCTCGTAAAGGAATTTATTAAATGTTCATATCTATTGTTATTCATCAGTAGCATTAAATTGTTACAGCATACAAATATTCAAGTCAAATATTATAATGTTGTTGTTTCTTATAGGGAACTCCCCTCTAAGTTATACAGCTGGCAAATTGAGGATATCCCAAGGCAAACTAATCGTATTGTAGATGCCTTAGCTAGCATGATGTATTCAAGAGAAGAAATTAAATGTCTTTTTAGACATCCCCCTTCCTCTGTATATAATATTTTAAGGGAGGATCTTTTAGGCCATGGCATGGTAAAGGAATGTAAAGTGCCCAATGGATAGTATGTATTATGTCTTATTCCTTATGCAAAGTAAAGTTATAGTAGGGGGAAGGAAACTTTATTTATTTCTGGTTTTAAATGAATAAATACATATTTTTAATTAAAAAAAAAGGTTATTTTTACTACATGGGTGGAAAGACATTATTGTAATTAAGACAATGTAATAAATTAGTTTAGAAATACTTTAATTGGAATTTTAGTAACTATTATACAAATCTAATTATTTACACCAACAAATATCATACTTACAATATGCATTCAAAAAAATTAATGGCTTAATATATGTTCAACGAGATGTTAGTGTTTATTTGTTTAACATAGTATAGTAGATAATGACATAACATTTATATCCAAAGTGTATGGGATCTTTAGAAATCTAGTGTAATACCCCGCCATTTAGGTATCTACTTAAAATTTTTTTCTTAAACTTTTAGTACCTAAAGACGATTTGTTACTATCATCCTTAAGTTAAGGATAAGCCAGAACTTTTTATCTAACTTGCTCTTTCATTCCATAAACAACTACTTTCAAATAATTTCTCATTCAATATGACAAACAATAGTAAAAGCTTCAACCTTAGCAAGCTGTACTTAGAGCATCATAGTTACACATTTTTCTACAACATGGTATCTCTTTTACAAATAAACGTTTTGGACTTTTACATCTATGCTAAACCTTTTGCACTTTTACATCTATGCTACACCTTTAGTGAAGTAACACCCATTGCTTTCCTGAAAAGCTATCTTCCCATACTCAAGCCATATTTTTTAGTCAATAGCTTCTCTCAAGAGCCCATCCTCAACTAGAGTTTTTTTTTTTTTAATAACTTCCTTATCTCTCCGATACCTTCTTTTGTCTATTCATTTGTAACTTGAGGATAAGAGAAACTTATCCCTCAACTATTATGAGTCGAGTGAGAGTGAATAAAAACATAACAATAAACATAACATATGAGGTACATCATTCAAGTAGTTAGTACAATTATGTTATCTTATAACTTCCTAGCCAAACAATGCAAATGCATTAAGAATGTACCAAACTCATGTATGTAACATGTATTGGTACTGATATCCTAGCCCAACCTAGCAACTTATCCGATTTGGTCAACTTAAACCAACTATCTAAATAACATGTCTAGGAACCTAATAAACATTTCAGCTAACAATAACAACATAAAGTACTTAGAAAACACAGTATATAGCTGGCCCAATAGACATAATGTAATTTGTATATGCTCAAAAACCTAGATTTTATAAATCAAGTATTTCACTTGATAAACCCAACTTTTCATATGGAAACTGGCCTAGCAATATCTCAATTTTTTAGAAAACTTGACTAGTAGGTCTTTTTCGTGTCATGCCATGACTACATTAGATGGTACACTAAGCAAAAACTAGCAAATCTAAGCAAACTTATTCATCCCTCGTTACTCAACCTTTATTTTGTAGTTTCGTCAATTCTAAGATCACATTATTGAGTTCACTTAAGTGAACACCTTAGGAGATAAAGTTAATCCCTAGATTCTTTTCCAAGATAACATAGACCTTAGCAAATGTCACATATGCATTCATCAACATCAAAATAATAACCAAGTTTAATATCATGTCACCATTCAATTAGCAACAATCATAACAAGTGGCTCCATACAATTCATCGAATAGCACATCAACTTACAATTAATGTTCAACTAAGCCACAATATTATAGAGTACACAATGTTAAGAGTAAACATAAGTCTACTCAAGCACACACAAATATCCACTTACTTGGAACTCAATTACTCACTAACTAAGCTTGCTAACTTATCCTCATTGATCACCCCTCGATATTTGTCTTGATGTAGTACTTTATTCTAAATATAAATGATGAAATATTGCCAATTTACTCATCCATATTAGAATTAAGTTGGTTAGTTGTTAGGTTATTACTCTATGCCTTAAGTATTTGAAGTTTAGAAAGGTGATATAAGTTTATTTTACCTTTGTTACCTTTTCAGCTACCCTAAGTCGACATACTATGGCAGTATTTAATTAGAGAAGCTTCTAAGCTGCTCTCTGAACATATAGGTGTTGAAGTTCACCATAAATTCAACCTTTGAGTCAATCTCTACCCTTTGAGCTAAGTTCTAAGTGATTATAATAATTTCTTGTAGTTAAAAATCTTCTGAGTTACTATCTAAGCTATACATGATCATTCATAATATCAGTTTTACCCTCTGACATAACTTCTAAGTTTCCTTAGATTAAGCCTATGACTAAATTATCATCTGAGCTACCTTCTGACTATGTTATCTATAAGGTTTTTAGGAAAACAACCTCTGACTAAGCTTTTGAATCCCCTATTTTTCATTTAACTCATAAATTTTGCCTCTGATTTAGCTTCTAAGTGCATATCTAGTAAAACATTTGCCTTAAACTTCCTCTGAGTTATCCTCTACATTCATTCAATATCTAAAATTTAGTTGTTTTACTCACTTTTAAGGACCAAATTACAATTTTCTACAACTCTTCATTTTATTACTCAATCTAATTATCCCAGAATAGTACATATACTTCAAGAACTAATCCAAGTAAGATTATTAGAAAAAATAGGTTATTTGTTACTAAAATTACCATTTAATACCTAATTTAGGACTGAAAAATCACATAAAAATTTAGAAAATAGTTTTGTGAGAAATCCCTTAATAGAAATTTAACATTAATACTGGGTAGTTTACAAAAAAATTTCAAAGGCAAAGTTATGTCGTTAGGCCTATTTATTTTAATATGGAAAATTGTCAAATTTCTCCAATTTCTTAAAGATGTATATGGTAACTATCAAATTTATGCAAAATGATATTTTTCCTAGATTCTATACATAAAAATATGTAAGAATAATTATTTTCCTAATTTTTTGGATACTTTTTATATTTTTACAAAATTGGACTAGAAATGGACCTCATTAGAAAATGGATCTCTGACCACCAATGGTGGTTACCCCCCCTTGTCGGCACAATTATACGTGGGCCACTCCTTGTGGTAGTAGGGTTGGTTCACTCTCAATAACATCTCTTAATAACTTCTTGTACCTGTGAACCATCGATCACCCAAAATTACACTTATTTTATTCAATTTTTCTAGAAAATCCTCTTATGTAATCTTAATCTAACTTTGTTTTTCCTAGATCATCACTTGCATGGACAACATGTTAGAGAGTGTTTCTAAATTTCCTAAGCCAGTTAGATAATAAAAATGGATCTTCTTTCTCTCCTCACATTTCTAAGCTTAAATACTATGTTTCTTTTTCATGTAATTTTATCCCCAACTCTCAATAGCTATCCACAATGAAGCCACAACCAAGATGGGAGATTCTTAGCTATTCCTAAGTATTTTCATAATTTTTATTAATTTTTTTCCAATTTTCTTTGCTTATTTTATCTTAAAATGTAATTTATCGAATATTTTAATTAGTTCTAAGTACATATATACTGATAATAATTACCTTTGGGGTATATATATGTTTTATATATTATTTTGTGTCATGTAATATTTTTATTATATATTTAATTGATCTCTAAAATTTCATAATCATTTGAAACTCTAATTTCTAATTTTCGATAATTACTAATCTACTTGATAAAAATATATTTTATTGAGATTAAATATTATAAATACTTTATTTTAGGAAATTAATATTACTAAGGCTATTTGTCTAACTTTTATGAACTTATATTAAAATTTAGTTCAATTTGGACAAAATTGTCCGGAAACCCTAAATTATTCAAAATGCCATAATTCGTGTTAATACTAAATAATTCAAGTACAGTCATTTGACTTAACCTATAGCTTTACTTTATTGCTTGCCTCTAATATACTTCCTACATCAAGTGATACACTGCTCTAAGTCTCGGGTAGTAGGTCAAAAATTAGGTCTTATATTCTATCCCTCTTACAAAAAGTTTCGTCCTCA
This sequence comes from Lumnitzera racemosa, assembly GCA_024138005.1. Lineage (NCBI taxonomy): Eukaryota > Viridiplantae > Streptophyta > Magnoliopsida > Myrtales > Combretaceae > Lumnitzera > Lumnitzera racemosa. The sequence goes on from JAMXBC010000008.1 coordinate 75,197,106, forward strand.
AAACTTCCACAATCCAGGACTTTTGAGTTCAAACCCAATACCACATTTTTGCTACGCAACTCTAATTTCCACATCACAATCATCAACTATTTTTAAAATCATAACTTTAATATTCTTCATTCTTTGTGCTATTCAAGCGCTTATATCTAAGTCTATACCTTTGTTATACCCTTCCATGTTATAAGGGTTCAAGTAACAACATTAATTTCACCCACTTTACTCTAATACTTCATATGCTACCAAGATCTTCCGTACAACTTTCTAAGCCTCACACTTGTAGTTTAAAAACTATAGTTTATCTTTAACTTCAATTTTCTTCACATTTCTAACTTAACATAATTGCTAAAAGCACGACTACTTTGCATTTGTATTACTTTCTACATCTTAATGTCTTATCATAGGTAAACTAATCCTACTTTTATGTAACTTCTATAACTTTAATACATTTGGCTTTAAACATCCCTTCCCTCAGCTTCTACAATATCTTGCATTCCTACCAAGGCTAGTAGTCTTTACTTCCATCTCTATTTCATTTGACTTCTATAAATTGAATATATCCTCACTTCTCATTCTACACAACCTCATACATAAGTCTAGCACCATTATTCGTTATTAGTGCCATGTTTAGATTTAACACTTTGAGTTTAGGGTACACATACCTGGCTACTTGGAGTTTACTCATTTGAGTTTTTGTGCTCTACTATTTGGATTACCTAGCTCATAATTTCATTATGTTAATTCCTATGAATCAACTTTTGAATACTTATTCAATATATGAATTTAACTAAATAATGTCTTGACCTACTTTCTAAGTTAGGTTCTGACTTTATTATTTTATTTCCATATCATTAGATTACTTGTTTTCAAACTAAACATTACTTTTCCAATCTTATAACTTTATGAGCCAAAAATGTCTTCTTAGTTAAGTTATTTTTAGAATTCCCAATAAGATAGCTTGTAACATATTCTCTATGCTATCTATCACTATAATACACTTAATGTCTTTAGTAAGAACATTACATGAAAGTCATTTGATCTATTTGTTACTATATAAGTTATTTTCAAGTTGATAAGCTTTTGAAGTTTGATATCATTTCAACTCAATCCTACTTCTTGTCCTTGTTGATTTAGGTTCTAAGTTCATACATTCTTTTGTTTTTCAAGCTATGCTACTTTTTGAGGCAAGCTCTAAGTCTTTCCAAGTTTAAATTATTGTACCAAAACCCCTTCTAACACATCCTATGAGCCCCAGTTTAATTGAGGTTCTACCTTTAAGTACCTTCTAATTGAGTTTTTGCCATCCAATACATATCTCATTTCTTATGTTCAATCAAGTCTAGTCTTAATAATATTTTTTTTTCAAATGTAACTATAGACACCTTATTTTTACACTCCCTAACTCCCTCTTGCATTTTAAACTTTTTAGAATAGGGTGAATGGTCCTAATTTAAAAAAAAAAAAAGTAAAGAAATTAGAAAGATAAAAAAAAAATTTAAAAATCACAAAAATAGAAAATCTAGAAAAAAAAGAGAAAATTTAGAGAAAAATACAAAAAAAAAAAGAAAAAGAAAACTTAGAAAAACCTAAAAAATTATAGAAAAATACAAATAAAAATAGCAAATTTAGAAAATAAAAAAAAAAAGATTAAAAAATTAGAGAAAATACAAAAGAAGAAAAAAATTACAAAAAAAAAAAGAGTTTAAAATAAGAACAAAAAATTTTAATAATTTGAGTACTTTTTGAGCCTTAAATAATAAAAATAATAAAGGGGATTTTAGATGTGTTTAGATTTAAATCTAACTAAGGTCAACCTAGTGCATATATACACAAGGCACAAGCCAATGACCCAACAATACTACACTGAGTCTCAATATTGAAAAAGAGTCATAGGTCTTAGGTTCAATCTTAGCAAATTGCAAATTGCACTTTTATTTTTCTTCCTAAACCTATGCTATGTATAGGGGTATTGCTAAGCTACGTATCATAGCAAGACACATGGCAAAGCCGAACTAGGATACGTAGTTGACATGGCGCCTATATGGCGCCATGTCAGTAAGCTCTTTCTCCCCCTTTCTTTTCTTTTCTTTCCTTTTTCCCCAACAAACTAACCCAACCCCTTAACTTTGCCTCAATTTCTCACCAGAATTTCATATGCAAGCACACTTTTTTTTTTTCAATCTTATACTCCACATAGCCCACTTCAAATCAAACCTAAAAACTTGTCTAGATACGATCATTTAGAAGATCAAAAGGAAGTTTGAAAATGAAGGAAAGTTGGACAACTCAAATTTTGCTCTTAGCTTGAATTTCCTTAATTCAAGTCTTTTTCTGAATTGTAAAGCTTCCTTATGATCTTTTGGGCAAGAACAAACATTGGGGAAGCACTTTTAATTGGAAATTTACACAAATCGTTGTCTTAATCTGAGAATCAAGCCAAGTCGTCCTCCTTCATTCAATCTCTAATTAATGGCATTTTTACGGCTTTCTATCCTCAATTTGTGCTCCAATACTATAAATTGGAGCTCAAATAGACTTTCGGGGGCATCGATCTTCACTCCCAATCTCTCAAATACACTCATGCCACTTTTTCTCTCTAATTCAAGCATCTCCAGTCTCTCTCTAAAACTTGTACATTCTTACATATTTTTTAGCACATCCATTGCTCTTATGGTGTTCCCTAGACCCTAAGCTTCTAGTAGATGTCCTTCGCATCCTTTGTCATGCTCTTTAGCATCATTAGCCACCACTTGGGATTAAGATAAACCCTAACCGCAATTACCCTCTTCAAAACACCCATTTCCGCCTCTCTTTGATTAAAACGACCACAACAGCCAAACTCAACACCCCTTAAAACCTAAGACCCTAGCACCTTTTCATCCCTAGCAAATAGCCCGCATAACCACGAAGACCACTGCTACCCTCCCAACTCTAATGATTACCCAAGAGACCACCAAACATAGTGGCACTTCACCAAAACCCCTATATCTAATAAAAAACACACGAATCTAGCAATTCTTTCAAAAAAATGTACCCCAAAATGCCTTGGAACAACCTTTAACAGCCTAAGCTACTTCTTCTTCTCTTCCTTTACCTATATGTGCAAGTCACATGGACCAGACCTAAACCACTCAAGACCCGGCCAATTTGACTTGCGCCCCTATCCTAAGTTTGGTCCGACCACTTTTGTTATTTGATAATTGTTCATTTTGTTATTTATTTTATTTATTTACTTATTCATTTCATGTAAATTTGGTAATCTACCAAAAAAAAAGAAGAGAAAATTAAAGAAAAAGAAAAAGAAAAAGAGAAAAAAAGAGGAAGAAGTCTAGTTTTTATTTATTTTTCATTTTTTTAAGAAAATGAAAAATAATAAACATATATATGAAAGATAATAAAATAAAGAAAACAAAAAAAAAATAAAAATTGTTTTACCACTTAGAAAATCATTTTTCAAAAAAAAATATAAAATAAATCAACCCTTTTTAAAATTAGGATACTTTTTCCCAAAATAAAGAACCGCGATTTATGACCCTTTTAGAAAATTTCAAAATAAAATGGAAGGGCTAAGATAAGTAAACTCAGCTACTTTATAAATTTAAAATAAACCAACACACATTATTTTTCAGAAACAAACTAAGGAAGTTTGATTGTGAATAACAAATACGTAGGTAATTGTACGTAAATACGGGACGACTTAAAATATAAAAAAAAATTATTTTTCCACCTTTGTGAATAATTACTCAATTTATCCTTTTGTGTAGATCCATTTCAATTTACTTAGTTGCATATGATTAGATATTATTTTTAACGAGTATTTTAAAGATAAAATTAAAATCAGAAAGTTAAAAAGTGGTACGGATTTAATAGGATAGCCCCCGAATCCAAAATCTTTGATTTTCAAAGCTTTTTCTTAAAATCGGTTTTTCAAGTAGACTAGTGTTTAGGTTAAATCAATCCTCCCAATCGATTTATCTTAACCCACTCTTTTTCCCAACTCCGTGACTCTAAGAATTTTAAAAACACGTTAAAAACTTTTCTTTTTCTTAGTTCTTAATCGATGATCAATATCAAATGGGTAAGGTTTAATATTGGTCAAATTAGGGAAAATAGATAAAAACTAGGAAAAAATTAAGCTTGATAACTTGGTGACTCTACTGGGGATGTTAAGAGAGCTAGCCACTTAAAAACTTTCCAAAATTAAATTTGCCTTTCAAAATACCTATGTTATTTATTTATTTGTTTATTTATTTCATGTAATATACTTGTTTTAAATTACTGTATTCACTTTACATGCAACATATTTAAGACATTGGGGGGAATAATTGCATCAAGGATGTTGAGTAGATACAATCAGACTTAAGCTATCTTAAGACCTAAGAGGGGAGCCATTATGTAGGTTTCAGGTATTGTAAGGTAATCACCACTCAAGACTATTAAGCAACCCCACTTAAATTTCGATGTGACTAAGGACCTTTAGAACCTACCCTAATTGCATACACTTCCCTTAAAACCTTAAGTTAATACATTACTCGTAAGAATTATTACCCTACTAATATTTGAAAGTTTTTAGAACTGTAATAAGTTTTTGTAAAAGTTAAACAATAGATCAAATAGTAGGATTGCAAATTAAAGAGTAATGTACTAACCCAAATAAGTTCTAATCACATGCATGCTTCTACATATATTCTTTTATTGATGATCGATTCTTATCTATGAAATGTTTAGGCCTAAAATGGCAAATAACCAAGCAAATGATCAGAGAATTGATAGGCTACAAGACTTCCCTAAGATTTGCAAGTAGTCGCTGGAGGCTAAAATTGCCTATACAAAAAGAAGCTTGAATGCTTTGAAGCTCACAATTGAGCCTTAAAAGCCCTTCTTAAACAGGTCATTGGGGAAACCCATGAAATGTTGGAAGACCTAAGAGCTCCTTTACGAGACTTAGTTTAGGGTTTTTCCAACTTATAGCTAGGAGGCCTAGAATAAGTGTTAAGTTTCATCAAATAAAAATCAAGAATAAATGTTAAGCCATCTTCCTTCGTTTTCTATACTTCGTAAATAATAAAAGATCTCTTCAATTCATCATTCTTCATTCTTCATTCTTCATTTTTCATTCTTTAGAATTTCCCTTTTGTAAATAAGTGCTTTAATAAAAACTTATCCAACCATTTTTCCTCTCACTTAGGGAAATGTAAATTCCATAGACTTATAAATAGAACCCCAAAATTTACCATTTTCTTAGTTAGACTTCTCGAGTTCTATAAAAAAAAGCCTTATCTTTCTCTCTTACAAATATATATATATATATAATACAAAAAAGAAAAAAAGAAATTTACTAACGGTTACAAATTTTTATGGGCTTAACCCAAACTCAAACCCTTGACTCGGTAGGGAAGCTAACCCTAAATACAAATCCTTAGCCTATTAAGGTCCCCAATCTAAACAAAGCCACTTGGCCCGTTAAGGAAACCAAACTAAACATAAGTCCCTTGGCCTATTAGGGCAACTAATCCAAACAAAGCCACTTAATCTATTAAGGAAGCTAACCCAAACACTAACCCGTTAGCCCATTAAGGCAACCAGCCCAAATACTAGCCCCTCAGCCCATTAAGGTAGTTAAGCCTAAATACTAATCCTTGTCCCATTCAAGCAGCCTACCTAAACACTAACCATGGCCCATTACGCTGAACCTTAGCTTATTTAGGCAACTAACCTAAAACCCATGGCCCATCAAAGTCGCTGAACAAAACACAAACCCCAACCCATCAAAGTAGTTGAACTAAGCCAAAACCTTTGGTCTAGTGAGAAAATTGAACCTAACCATAAACCAAAACAAAACATAAAGTCAAACCCAAGTCTCAAATTTAGGTCGAATGAAAAGTATCAAACTAGGCCATGTTTTAACTAAGGGGCAAAATCAATCTCCACCCAAGGGAAAATAAATGCAGATTCGTCCCTAAGGAATTAGTAACTCCTCCTTAAAAGGTTTAGGATGAAAAGAGGTGAACTTCACTCCACACACTAACTTTTATACACTTTGAGAGTTGAGTAACATGATTAAGAGGATGGTTTAGACTTATTCCTTAAAGGAGGTCAATTTTGAATTTGATACATAGATTAAAATAAAGTTAGGCATTCATTTTCAAATCCTAAGTACAGTTATCTTTTATAAACCCTATTAGACCAATCTGGAGAATCTTTAAATTTAAACCCTATCAAGAACTACCGCATAATGAGGCAATTCAAAGGTTAAAGTCATTGATTAGGAGAGAAGAATAAAATTGGTTTGTGCTTGCTTAAATAACATTAAGTTAAAGACGACTTTTATTTTTGATAAGTTATTTTCCTTTGAAATGAAGAAGAGTCGACACCTTTCAAACACCTTAAGCTTATACTTACCTCATCCAAGCCCATCCATGGATTTAGGGCCTTCAATCTCTCAAAGTCAAAGACTTGACAATAGGGGCCCAAAGAAAAGGGGTAAAGTAAAAAAAAAAAAAGCTGAATGAATGGGGTAATAAAAAAAATATTAAAAAAGAAGAAGAAGAAGAAGAAAGAAAAGGGGCAAAAAAATTGGGCTCAATTGTAAGATGAAAGCCCCAAAAGATATATCACATCCTAGCAAAGGCAGCAAAACTGAATCAAAAGGCTAAGAATCAAAGCTCAAATAGCCCCAAAAACGCAAGGCCCCGAATCTCATACCTAGCCTAAAAACATAAGCCTTACATATCCATCCTAAATCACAAAACGCAAAGCTACTATACACCTCCTTAATCACAAGCACAAGGCCTTCCTACTCACAATACCACCCTTGCTGATCATAAAGGATAATTTATCTTTAATAAAAATTGCTTTTGAAATTAGGGTAAGCATACTTTTAATTTTTCCTAAAGGTTCTTGACTTATACACTTAGATTAAATAAAAGTATTTCTTGTAAAATAAGGCTTCTCATTAGTTCATTTTGAAACCCTTTGACCAAAAGCCTAAATTCATATTGTTGAACCAGAAAAGACCTAATAGATTGATCAAAGCATATCACTTACAAACTAGACTATAATTTTTGGAATTATAGTCAAGAGTGTAATCTAAACCGAGAGTTCATAAGGAAGCCCTCTTAATGCATCTTCAGGGTTAGACACACGGAGAAGCACCACAATGAAGCAAACCCAAAACAAATAGGGAAAAAGTTAGTAATGTCCGGGTAGCTACCGAATGGATATGACACATCACCTAATTTTACTAGACCTACAATCCACCGGATATGACACACCGGTTTAAATGAAGGGTTACTTGCCACTAATCCTTACTAAAGGGAATAAATAAAATAGATAAGAGTTGAATGATAATGAAAATACTAAAGTTACTCAACATGAATAATTCTATTTTGATTAGTTGATTGTTTACATACATGAAAGTTAGGGTTTATATATCCATCCACTAGAGTTACTTTATATGCATGAAAAGAAAAAAAGGTATTCTACAATTAGGTTACATGAGACATAGTAAAAGGGATAAAAGAGAAAGAATATTCAATACGAAAAAGAAAGTATCATTTTAGAAGGTCGTGTTTAGGAGACACATGTTACTTAGTAGCTAATCATTGGGAATATGATACAAAGTAGGCAGAAGTGTTACAGTTAGGGGCCAACCTGATCTGGATCAAGTTAGGAGCCAATCATCCAGTAAAGAAGTCAGTTTAATTGGAGTTAGATGCTTATGGTCAGTTGGAGAGCTTGGCTCGGCTAGTCATAGGCTATCTTCTGAAATAAGACTTTGCTACTAGGCAGGTGCATGTCTAACACACATGCAAATCTAATAGAAAGGTCAATAGGAGATCAATTCGGCATAGGGATCCTCGTTTCAGCATTGGTTTTAAGCTAGTATTCTCTACACGAGTCCTTGGAGTCTTTTAGCTCAACTATGAGTAATTGGTCCAAGGGCCCGACTCCGATCATCTTCCTAGGGGTTAAAAAGATTTACCCTTAAATATGGAGTGGTTTCTACTTCTTCTTCTAGGGTACACGTGGGGTCTTCTTTTGCTGGTTGTTAAGGGATCAAATCGGATACATCAAAGGTAGAAGAAACACCATAGTCATTAGGCAACTTAATTTAGTAAGGATTGAGGTTGATTTTCTGTAGGACTTTGAACAGACCATCAGCTTGAGGAGGTAGTTTGTTTTGTCTCAAGTGTGGGAATCATTCGTAGCTAAGGTATATCCATACCAAGTATCCTGGATGGAAGGAAACAATTCGGTGACCTTGATTACCAATTTCTTGCTATCTTTGATTGAATTTGGCAATCTTCTTGGTTATAAACTGGTGTAGTTCATGCAATTCTTAGGCTCAATCAACTCCAAATTCACTTTCTTCAATAACTGCTAAAGCTTCGATCATATCCAAGGGAATAGCTAAGTTAAGGCCATAGACGACCTCGAATGGGGTCTTACCAATAGTGTTATAGATAATTCGATTGTATGCAAACTCTATAACTGGTAGGCATAGATCCCAATCCCTTAAGTTCTTTCCTACAACAACTCTGAGTAGATTGCCTAGTGTCCTATTTACCACTTCAGTCTGGCTATTAGTCTAAGGGTAGCTACTGGAGTTAAATACAAGTTTAGGTCCAAGTCTACTCTAAAGAGTCTTTTAAAAATAGCTAAAAAAATTTGTGTCCCAATCTGAGATAATAGTGATCAGTACCCCATGTAGTCAGATAATCTCCTACAAAAATAAATCAGCAATATATAAAGCATTGTTAGTCCGATGGCATGGAATGAAGTGCGTCATCTTACTGAAGTGGTCCACTATAACAAAGATAAAATCTTTCCCTCTAGGTATCTGCAGCAACCCTAAGACAAAGTCCATGCTGAGATTAGCCCAAAGTAAGGTTAGTTGGTAGTAGCATATATTCTCCATAGGGTTCCCTCTTCTCCTTTACTCGATTACACACTTCACAACTACTAACTACTAACTACCTTATGGACATCCTTAGCTAAACCTCGTCAATGAAAGTTCTCTTCAACAGATTAGCTACCTTGGTCTCCTCAAAGTGACCTAATAATTCACCATTATGAGCTTCCATAATTAATAGCTCATGCGTAAAACAATTTAGTATGCACAACCTTCAGTCCTTAAATAGATAGCCTTCCCTAAGATAATATCCCTTGATAGCAATTCCATCCCTACACTATTTTATGATAGGGTTGAAATGAGGATCATAAGCATACTGCTCTGTAATGAGTGACAATCTCAATAATTTAGCCTGCAAAGTGGTCAGCAAGGTTTGCCAACGTGACAAAGCATCAACAACTACATTTGTGCTTCATTTCTTGTGTTAAATGATGTATGAGAAACCTTCCATAAAATCTAACCACTTGGCTTGTCTTTTCGAAAGCTTGTTCTGACTCCCTAGATACTTTAAAGACTCATGGTTTGTATAAATAACAAACTCTTGTAGCAACAAATAGTGTTGCCAAACAATAAGGGCTCAATAAAGAGAGTACAACTCTTTCTCATCAACATAATAGTTTGGGGTAAGACCATTAAGCTTCTTGCTAAGGTAAGCGACGGGTAGTTGCTCTTACATCAGGACAACACTAATTCCTACCCTCGATGCGTCTCGTTCCAATTCGAAGGGTTTGTCAAAATTTAGTAGTGAAAGGATAGGTGCTAACATGAGCTTCTCCTTGATCTCCCTAAAGCTTTGCTCAACTGGGTCATTTCACTTGAACTTGTCATTTTTCCTTATTAGCTCAATCAAAGGGGTGACTATGGTACTAAAGTTTTTGATAAATCGCTTATCAAAAGAAGCTAGGCCATGAAAGCTTCGAACCTCAGTGACATTCTTTGGTGTCGGCCATTCAAGAACAACTTGGATCTTCTCTTCATTTGCCCAAAGTCCTTTCCTAACAACATAAACCCTAGGAAAATCAATTCTTTTTGGTAGAATGTACATTTCTTTCAATTTCCATACAACTTCTCAATTTGCAAAATGTCAAATACTTCGCAAAGATGTTTAAACATGGTCTTTCAAGTTAGTACTGTATACCAATATGTTATCAAAGTACACAACCATACATTTTCCAATTAGAAGGCACATTACATGGTTCATCAACCTCATGAATGTGCTCGGTACACTAGTAAGTCCGAATGACATAACCAACTATTCATAGAGTCCGTGCCTAGTCTTAAAGGCAGTCTTCCATTCATCAGCTAACCTCATGCGAATTTGGTGGTAGTTGCTTCACAGATCAATCTTAGAAAATATCTTCGCACCATGAAGCTCATCTAACATGTCATTAAGTCTTGGTATAGTATATCTGTACTTGACAGTAATTCAATTGATTGCTTAGCTGTCAATGTACATGGGCCATTTTCTATCCTTCTTAAGGACAAGTAAGGCCGATATAACATAAGGGCTCATGTTATCCCTTACATATCCTCGCTCTATGAGTTTATCTACAAGTCTTTTTAGCTCGGCAACTTACTTAGGGTTCATTCTATATGCGGGTCGATTTAACAAGGTAGCACCTGGCTGCAGATCAATACAGTGCTTAATGCTTTAGATTGGAGGTAGTCTTTTAAGCAATTCTTCGGGGAATAGATCAAAAAACTCATTTAGCAAGCTTCATATTTCATTAAGGATATTCTCTAAATTTCTCATTTCCAACAATCATCTAATCAATAGGAACATATGTTCCTCAACTTTTTCAGTAAGTTAGAGCTCTCTTTGGCTCATCATTAAGGCATTCTTCTTATTAGTTGGAGTGATCTGATTATAGGTTTCATTTACTTGGGATAAGGTCAAAGGTTGCAACGCAATCTTCCTTCCATCCTTAACAAAGGCATAGGTGTTCTTATATCCATTGTGATTAACACGTCAGTCAAACAACCAAGGTCATCCAAGTAGTAGATGTAAAGCTCCCATAGAGATAACATCGCATACTACTTCGTCCCTATTCACACTCCCAATACTGAACGGTACGGTCACTTGTTTAGTCATGTGCAAAGCATCCTTATCATGAAGCTAATGTAGCTTGTAAGGTCGAGGATGCTTTAAGGTTAGTAGAACCAACCTCTATATAAAGGACTATACAATAACATTAGTATAACTTCCCTTATCCACAATGACAGTACACAATTAGCCTTTGATGATACACTTGGTATGGAACGAATTCTCTCTTTAATCCTCTTTAGAGTTCGATAAGGAACTCAGTACTCATCTTAAGACTAAAGTCATCACTTCTCCCTGGTCGGCACAGACATAGGTCTCCTCTTTCTCTTCTGCTTTAAGTTTTCCAACATCTTCTTCTTTCTTAGGCTCACTCTCATCGATGCTGCCTGCTACATCTCCTTAAAGTACCATGACACATCGGTTCAGACACTGAATGGCCATATATTTGTTATATGTTTGTAACCCAAACATTTAAAGCATTTCACCTTGCTAATGTTCTATTCAAAGGTCTGCCCTTTCTCATATATCCTTGAGGTTGGCCTAGCCTCAGCTCAGCCTTACTGGCTTGCTCAACTATCATTAGATCGGTTATTTCTATCCTCAACTCTGTATGGCCTCCTCAGCTCTACTTAAACAGGTCAGCATAAAATTGGGGGTTAGGAGAAGGTTAGCCTAAGTCAACTCAGAGTACTTCTTCTCTGTTTTTCAACCCTCTGTGCTATCTTTATTGCCTCTTCCAATGCATAAAATGTTAGCACCTCCATAATGTGGCAAATTTCATATTGGAGTCCAAATATGAGCCTCGATATAGTATAAGCCTCAGGTTCTTCGATGTCAGCCTAAAATATAAGTATCTGAAACTCTCTAACATAGTTCTCAACAAATTAGCTTCCCTAGAAAAGTTCCTACAACTTTGCAAACGTATCTTATAGGTAGGTTTTGAGTACAAATCTACCTCTTAACTGCCTTTTCATCTCATTCTAGGTTCTAACACCTTGCCTTCCATCTCTTGTTATGGCTACATTTAGATTTTTCCACAACATAGTAGCATACCCAATAAACTTTAGTATAGCAAGTCAAACTTTGATAGCATCTATATACCCATAACATTCAAACACCTTCTCAACCTTCTTTTCCTACTCCAAATATTCATCTACATCTCCACTTCCACTGAATGGTAGGATTTGAACCTTGACATTGTCTAACTGTCCAAGGACCCGGTGTTCTCATCACAACGCTTGGAAATAGTCAACTTCCTCTTCTTCCTCCCTAAATTATTCAACATCCAACTCCTCATCATCTTCCTCAATCTCCTCCAACCCTATTCTTTATTTAACAGCTCGATTTACTACTCCAGTTCGCTGCAATCGAACTAGGCGATTGGTTTGATTAACTTGGCCATTGTATCTCTCAAGGCCATTTTCTTGTGGGTTATGGTGCCGTACACCATAGTGTTGTTGTCTGTTAACTTGCATTGCTATAACTAAACTCTTAACAAAGTTAGTCAATCTGTTAAGTTTGTCATCAACCAATCTTCGGGTGTTACTACCATTATGACCATAACTAAGTTGAGTACTACTACTCTGGTCACTAATAACTCCCTGAACACTCGAATCTAACATGGTATGATACTTCATGAACAGATTAATAACTCACTAACAACTTTAATGCCTAATAATCACTCGAATTGAACAGTAGCAAACTCGTTTTGTTTTCGTAATGAAAAATAAAGTAAAATAGAGTAATAATGAAACTATACTTACACACAAACTGATAGGATCAAGCCCCCTAAACCAATCACTTACAATTGAGCTAGAGGACTCTAAAGACTGGCATAAAGAATACTAGCTTGAGACCTAAGCCAAGATAAGAATTCCCATGCCGAACTTATCTCTTGCCGACTTATTTATCAAATCCTCACATGTATCCAACCTACTCTTACCCAACAACTATGCTTTATTCCAGAAGACAAGCCAAGACTATTCGAGCCGAGTTTCCAAACCAACCACAAACATCTCACGCCAATACAACTGACTTCTCTACAAGATTGATTAACCCCCGACCTAATCCAGATCAAGTCTGCCCATGATTGGAAGCTTTACTCTGTTTTTACCTACCTTATATCATATTTCTCTTATCTAGCCACAAGTGGCACATGTCTTTTGACACAATATTCTAAAATGATTCTTTTTTTTCCGTATTGAATATTCTTTGCCCCTTTTACCCCTATTTGTATGTTTTATGTAACCTAATTGTAGAATATCCTTTACTCTTTTCATATATGTAAAGTAACCCTAGTGGATGGGTATATAAACCCCCACTTTCTTATATGCAAACGATCAACTAATCAATATAGAATTATTCACTTTAAGCAACTTTGGTGTTCTCGTTATCATTCAACTCTTATCTATTCCCTTTAGCAAGAAATAGTAGTGAGCAAACCTTCAGTTTAGATCGATATGTCATATCCAACAAATTGTAGGTTAAGTAAGATCGAATGGTACATCATATCCATTTGGTAGCTACCTAGACTTTGCTATTTTTTTTCCCATTTGTTTTGGACTGCTTCGTTACGATGCTTCTCTATGTGTCCAACCCTAGAGACGTATCATCTTCATTGGTATTAGAGTACAGTTCCATAAGGGAGTGTATGAAGTTATAGTAATGTTTGGGTTCACCTTACTATTAATAGACATTATGTTCCTTTCCATAACTGTTGCAATGTGTGTTTGTGTAAGTGTAATTTCATTATTACTCTGCTTTTCATTATGAAAACAGATGAAGTCACTACTATTCTATTCTAGTGATTATTGAGTATTAAAGTTGTTAGTAAGTTATTAGTCTGTTCGAGAAGTATTGTACCATGTTAAATTTGAGTGTTCGGGGTATCGTTGGTAATTAGAGTAATGGTGCTCAACCTGGTCATGGTTATAATGATAGTAACACCGAAGGGTTGGTCGATGACAAACTTGACATACCGACCAACCTTGTTGAGAGCTAGTCGTAGCAATACAAGTTAACAGACAACAACTCCGTGGTGTACAATATCATAATCCACAAGAAAATGCCCCTGAGAGACACCATGGCTAAGGTAATCGAATCAATTGCCCAATTCGATCGCAACAAACTGGAGGAGTAACAAACCGAACTGCTAGATGAAGATTGGAGTTAGAAGAGATTGAGGAAGATCATGAGGAGTTAAATGTTGAAGAGTTTAGGGAGGAAGAAGAAGATAACTATTACCAAGCGCAGGGACGAAGGCTCCGAGTCTTACGAAGGTTAGACAATGTAAAGGTTCAAATCTCGCCCTTCAGTAGAAGTGAAGATACAAATGAATACTTGGAGTGAGAAGAGAAGGTCAAGACAGTATTTGAATATTATGAGTATACGGATGCTGCCAAAGTACAACTTGCTGCACTAAAGTTTACTAGGTATGCTACTATATAGTGGAAGAATTTGAATGTAGCCAGAACAAGGATAGAAGACGAGGTGTTAAAACCTAGGATGAGATGCAAAGATTATTGAGAGGTAGATTTGAACCCGAAACCTACCTATAAGATATGTTTGCAAAGTTGTAGGAGCTTCACCAAGGAAGCTAATGTATTGATGACTACGTAAGAGAGTTCTAAATGCTAATAATTTAAACCGACGTAGAAGAACCAAAGGCCTGTATAGTATTAAGGTTCATTTCTAGGCTCGTACAAGACTCACAACATTATAGAAGTATAGAGGTTTTACACCTTGGAAGAGGCAATAAAGATAGCGTAGAGGGTCCAAAAATAGCAGAGAAGTGCTCCGAGCTAACCTAGGACAACATTCTCCTGAACTCTAGTTCCATGCCGACCTATTCAAGCCAAGCCAATGAGGCCATAGAGGGCCGAAGATAAGAATGACCAATCTAAAGATAACCAAGCAAGCCAGCAAAGCCAAGCTGGTCAGCTAGGTCGACCTAAGGTTAGGCTAACCTAGAGGATATATGGGAAAGGGCAAACCTTTAGACGAAAGACCAGTGAGGTGAAATGCTTTAAATGCTTAAGCTTTAGACATATGGCTGTTAAGTGTTCAAACAGACATATCATGGTGCTTTGAGGAAATGTAATGGACAACACTGATGAAAGCGAACCCAAGAAACAAGAGGATGTTAGAAAACCCAAAGCTGAGGAGGAAGAGGAGACTTATGTCTATGCCGACTAGGGAGAAGTGATGACCTGAATCTTAAGATGAGTACTGAGTTCCTTGCCAAACTTTGAGGAGGAATAAAGGGAGAATTTGTTCCATACCAAGTGTACCGTCAAAGGCCAATTGAACACAATCATTATGGATGGGGGAAGTTGTACTAATGTCGTTACACAATCCTTTGTGTAGAGGTTAGGTTTACCGACTTCAAAGCAACCCCTACCTTACAAGCTACATTGGCTTCATGATAAGGGTGTTTTGCATGTAACTGAACAAGTGACCACACTATGTAGTGTTGGGAGTGTGTATAGGGATGAAGTAATATACAATGTCACCCCCATGAGAGCTTCACATCTGTTACTTAGATAACCTTGGTTGCTCAATTGATGTATTACTTACAACGGGTATAAGAACACTTATGCATTTGTTAAGAATGGAAAGAAGATTAGGTTGCAACCCTTGACCCCATCCCATGTAAATGAAACCCATAATCAGCTCACCTGAGCTAATAAAAAGAAGACCTTAGTTGTAAGCTAAAGAGATCTCTAAACTATTGAGAAGGCTGATGAACTCATGTTCCTATTGGTTAGGAGATTGTTGGGAATGAGGGAATTAGAGGATATTCCAAGAGAGATCTGAAACTTAATAAATGAGTTTTACAACCTGTTTCCAGAAAAACTGCTTAGAAGACTGCCTCCAGTCCAAGGCATTAAGCACCGTATTGATCAATAACTAAGTGCCACCCTATTAAACCAACTTGCATATAGGATGAACCTTAAGCAAGCTGTCGAGCTAAAGAAACAAGTAAACAAACTCATAGAGCAAGGATATGTGAGGGAGAACATGAGCCCTTGTACTATACTAGCTCTATTCATCCTTAAGAAAGTTGGTTCATGGCACATATACATTAACAACCAACCAATCAACCAAATTATTGTCAAGTACAAATACCTAATACCAAGGCTTGATTACATGTTAGATAAGCTTCAAGGTGCCAAGGTATTTTCAAAAATTGATTTGTGAAGTAACTACCATCAGATTTATATGAGACTAAGAGATAAGTAGAAGACTACCTTTAAGACTAAGCATGAACTCTACAAATGATTAGTTATGCCGTTTAGACTTACTAATGCACCGAACACATTCATGAGGTTAGCGATACGCCCTTTAATTGGAAGATGTGTAGTTATATGCTTTGATGGCATATTGGTATACAGTACCAACCTAAATGACCATGTTTAACATCTCTGCGAAGTATTTAACATTTTGTAAACTAAGAAGTTGTATGAGAATGTGAAGAAGTGTATGTTCTGCCAAAAGGAGTTAATCTTCCTAAGGTTTGTAGTGTCAGGGGAAGGACTCTGGGTAGATGAGGAAAAGATCCAAGCTATTGTTAAGTAGCTGACACCAAAGAATATCACTGAGGTTCGAAGCTTTCATGGCTTAGCTTCTTTCTACAGGCGATTTATGAAAAACTTTAGTACCATAGCCGCCCCCTTGATTGATTTGACAAAGAAGAATGAAGAGTTCAGGTAGAATGATCGAGCTGAGCAAAGCTTTAGGATGATCAAGGAGAAGCTTACCTCAACACCTATTCTTTCACTACACAATTTTGGAAAACCCTGTGAATTAGAATGCAATGCATCGGGAGTAGGAATTGACACCATCTTGATGTAGGAACGATGACCAGTCGCATACTACAGCGAGAAGCTTAGTGGTCTTACCCTGAACTATTATATATATGAGAAAGAGTTATACTCTTTCTACCAAGCCCATACTATTTGGCAACACTATTTGCTGCTATGAAAATTTGTTATTTTTATAGATCATAAGTCTCTAAAGCATCTAGGAAGTCAAAATAAGCTTTCGAAGAGACAAGCCAAGTGGTTGGAGTTTATAGAAGGGTTCTTGTACATAATCTAGCACAAGAAGGGAAGCGTAAATGTAGTCGTTGATACTCTGTTATGATGACAAATCTTGTTGACTACTTTGCAGTCAAAATTATTAGGATTCCCACTCTTTACTAAGCAATACGCTCATGATCCTCATTTCAGTCCTATCTTAAGGAAGGCTATCTACTCAAGGACCAAAGGTTGTGCATACCAAATTGTTATTGATCAGGAAAGCTCATAGTGGCGAATTATCAGGTCACTTTGAGGAGACCAAGACCACTAATCTACTGAAGGAGAATTTTTATTGGCCAAGTTTAGCTATGGATGTCCATAAGGTAGATAGTAATTATAAAATGTGTAAGTGAGCTAAGAGGAAAAGAGAACCCTATAGAGAATTGACTCGCTGAAAACGTGAGTGTATGAACTAAAAAGCATATCAGGTCGTGGAAGTCGTACAAACAGTGAGTCAAGGTCATATTCCATAGGGAGTTAGGTACTAAGTGTTAAATTATTTGAGTTTTTCCCTAAATTAAGCTATCGATAATTAAATTAAAAGTAAGTAAAAACTAAATAACAAGATGAACACTAAACCAAATGTTCTAGCTGTGCTATGAGGGTCCCGGGTTTAGGAGATAAAAACGGTCAAACTAGGATTTATAAATCTATTTTCATTTGAATTAAAGTAATATCTTAAATCGATATTCAAAATTGACTAAAAGGGATTTAACTAAATCCACTAAAACTCACCCACCTTTCGAAGTAGCGGAATTTTAATTATAACATAAATTTACCTGTTAAGGTAATTTATCTATAATTATCAGGTAAGTAATAATCCACCCATATCGAAATTATTATTCTAGTTAGAAATATAGTTTAAGCATGTCCCTATAACCCAAATCATACTTCCAACCGCATTAAGTACGTAAATTCATGAATTTAATTGAAACTTGTATATCCTTATGATGAGATTTTTAAAAAATTCAAGTTATATTTAACACGAGTTATCGAAACTCTCCCAGATATCCTATAACCGTAACTCTATCTAGATAAAAGTAATGCCTAAGTACTAAATAACTAGATAATAAATACAATAAAAAAAAATATCCAAATACTCAAACGAAATCAGAATAGTACATGAATACATTAATTCATCTATTTCATCAATACAAAATCTAAATAAATTAAGTACTAAATTATATTACAAAACCCAAATAAATCATAATATATCTATATTAAAATAACAAGGAATAGAAAACACTTCAATCAGTATATTTAATCCCGAAACTCAATACAAAATCAAAAAATCTCAATTCATTTGAAATTCGAGATAGTCCTCTAGTAAGCTAGAACAAAATGATTTAGAATTCTGAAATTAAAATAAATATAATCAAATTAATAAGAGAATTCTGTTCTTCACCGTACTAAAAAAAAAAAAAAATCAAAATCCCTGAGGCACTGGAATTTTCTTTTCATCCCTGCTGCCTTCGTTTTTCTGGCAACTGTATATTTTCCTGTCCCGTAACAACTCTCCCCCGAAGTCTGACCTACTGTTTTTCTACTATATACTGTCCTTCCCTTAGCATGTATGGGCCTGATCTCTTTTTAAATTAGTTTTAGCCCCCCACAATTACACACTTAAAAACTGTTCAGTACAGGGAATAAATATGGACCTACTTCTACTAATTGTATCCACGTTGCAGCCCATGCATACTATCCTCAAAATAAAAGTCTACTATGCACATCATGCTATTTTCTTTCAGTTTTCTCCGCTCTGCTGTCATTTCGTTGAAGCTATCAGGCGGAGGAGCTCTCAAGCTGCTGCTGTTGTTGTTCGTTGTTCGTTGCAGCTGCTGTCACGCAAACTGGGGGCTGCTCGGTTGCGAGAAGATGCTGCAATTGAAATCGAAGCTTTCGTCAGCTTGGCGTGATATGCTGCTGCTTGGTTCTTTCTTGAAAAGAGTCACAGCCTGCTGCTGAAATCCAAATGAGCTGTTTGGTTGCGTGTTGATGGGATTGGCTTGGTTCTTGGTTCAACTGTTGTCCATAAAGTCCACGGCTTGGTCTGCTGTGTCTTCAATTGCTGTAACGGCCGATTTTCATGTGATGTGCTTGCTCAAGTTACGGAATTCTCAAGCTCAAGCTATTGTTAGATGTGTCCATAAGAAGTTGAAATTCAACTACTACTTTGGTTAGATGCTAGATTGATTCTCGGCCTGCCACATGCTTGGTTCTCAATTGGTATTACTGTCCATGTTTGAAACGTGTTTGGAGTCCAACTGCTATTTCTCCTTCTTCGTACTCTGCTAATTGAAGTCACGGCTCTGAACTTGGGGTTGCTGCTCTCGGTTAAGTTGATATACCGCAGCTGCTATTGGAGGTCCACTGATTGTTAAGGAACTATCTTTGAAGATCCACTGGCGTGTGAATGGAGTTGCAAGAATTGCTACTGCACATAGTTCACAGCCTGTAGTAAAGAAATAGTTATAGCGAATTTCTTGGTTGGTCAGTTAGGAAATAAGAGCTGATCATATATTGATCAGATGCTGCTGCAAGGATCTTGAAATGAAACTTGGACCAAGGAACTACTCTATTTGCGTGTTCCAATCTGCCATAAGTAAATGGAACTCTCAGCTATCCTTAAAAGAACAAGTGCTGCTGTAATTTCCAAAAGGAAACAACTGATTGCTTGTTGATGCTTAGTTGAATGCCATAGCCTATTGAAAGTTGTTGCTCTATTGGACCATGGAATTGTTGATCAGCAAAACGCCTTCACGAGCTGCTGCCTTTGGTGTACTCAAATCCAGAAGGGTTGTTCGGCTTAGCGTGTCTGCTAATATAGCTGATATTGGAGCTCAGGAGCTGCTGACCATGTTGGCTGATATTAGAGTTCCTCGGCCTGGTGCTTGTCATGTTGGGTTCAAGTTGAGCTCTTGGCATTGCTTTCTAGTCACAAGTTTAGTTGCTATCATGTGTGTCGTAGAAACCGCAGCAGCCATCACAAGCTGCTATTGTTTGGATGCCAAGAAGTGCTTGTGTGGAGCTCAGCATGTTTCTTGCTTTGGTATACAGCTGCTGCACTCTAGGCTATTGGTTCCACGCAGAAGAACTGCTGCAAGGGAATTCCATCCCATGTTTTCTTACCTGAGTATAGTCTATTTTATCCTAAAAACCAATCGGATGTGATCTAACTCTTATCAGTAAATTTAGATAACTTTAGGCATCCTAAAAACTGTGGCGGCTCCTTTCACATTTTCAATAAGCTTCAAATCTAAATAAAAATTGATCTCTACTCTTCACATTAGAGGTATGCTGCACTTTATCATCAAGGAAAACTTGTGGTTTGCTTTTGACTTTTCATACTAGTGGCTGTAATTTATTCTTCAAAGAAAGGCATAGCTGCTGTTGGTGATTAAGTGAAGCCGTCCTTGCTGTTTTGGGTCATGGCTTAGAGTTGTTCAATTGATGACAGCTGCCGAAATTTTATGCAGTATATGTCCATGAAATTGCTGCACAATTTCCTCAATTAGAGTTTAAGTTCTTGTTGGTATCTATTGCATTCAAGTAGCTCTTGGTCTTGGAGTTTACAACTGCTATAGCACATGGAGAACTGCTTTGGTTGAGACTATGTTATGCTCTTATTTAATTAAGTCCAACTACTAAAAACCAAAGTACACAACTATATTTGATCTGAAGTGAAGTGAACAGCATGTCCATTAGTTAGAGTCTTGAAACCATAAAGTCTACTTCTCTTCTAAACATCCATAGCATAAAAACCTAGCTAATCAAACCATTCAAAGCTCAGTTTGGCAACTTGCAAAAGTCATATTTTGGAAACAAAGATCAATGACATGTAATGGATAGGTCCTTAAGCTATCTAAACCATTCAAAGCTATAATCAACCAAGATTTGTCTATTTGAGCCAAGCTGCTGAACTAACCATAGACATGTGACGCCAATACAGCTAACTTCTCTACAAGATTGATTGACCCCAACCTAATCCACCCCCAACCTGATCCAGATTAGGTAGCCCCCTAACTACAAGCGTTACTTTATTTTTGCCTACCTTGTATCATATTTCTCTCATCTAGCCACAAACGACATGTGTCTTCTAACATAGTATTTCAGAATGATTTTTTCTTTTCTGTACTAAATATTCTTTGCCCCCTTTTACACCTTTTAGTATGTTTTATGTAACCTAATTCTAGAATGCCCTTTAGTCTTTTCATACATATAAAGTAATCATAGTAGATGGATATATAAACCCCTACTTTCTTATATGCAAACGATTAACTAATCAATATAGAATTATTCACTTTGAGCAACTGTAGTATTCTCGTTATCATTCAACTCCTATTTATTCTCTTTAGCAAAGAGTAGTAGTGAGTAACCCTTCAGTTTAAACCAATGTGTCATATCCAGTAGGTTGTAGGCTAAATAAGATCGAGTGGTGCATCATATCTATTCAATAGCTGCTCAGATTTTTCTAATTTTTTTTTTCCTATTTGTTTTTGGATCGCTTCGTTATGGTGCTTCTCTATGTGTCTAACCCATACAGTAGCCACTAATAATAAGGTGAACCCAAACTTCACTGCAACTTCACACACTCCCTCGTAAAACTATGCTTTGATACCAATAAAGTTGATGCATCTCTAGGGTTGGACACACAGAGAAGCACCACAACGAAGTAAACCCAAAACAAATAAGGAAAAAGCTAGCAAAGTCCAGGCAGCTGCCAAATGGATATAACACACCACTTGATCTTACTCGACCTACAATCTACTAGATATGATACACTAGTTTGAACTAACAAGTCACTCGTCACTACTCCTTACTAAAGGGAATAGATAAGAGTTGAATGATAATGAGAATACTAAGGATGCTCAACGTGAATAATTTTGTTTTAATTAGTTGATTGTCTACATAAAAGAAAGTGAAGGTTTATCTATTCATCTACTAAGGTTACTTTATATGCATGAAAAAACAAAAGGGTATTCTATAATTAGGTTGCATAAGACATACTAGAAGGAGTAAAAGAGATAAAGAACATTTAGTACGGAAAAAAAAAAAAAAAAAAACAATCCTTTTCGAAGGTCATGTTCAAAAGACACGTATCGCTTAGTGGCTAAACATTAGGATTATGATACAAAGTAGGTAGAAGTGTTGTAATCAAAGGCCAACCTGATTTGGATTAAGTCAAAAGCTAATTAGTCCGGTAAAGAAGTCAACAGAATTAGAGTTAGACGCATGTGGTCAATTAGGGAGCTCAGCTCGACTAGTCTTAGGCTATCTTCTGGAATAAGACTTCACTGCTAGGTAGAAGCATGTCTAACACACATAAGGATCTAATAAACAAGCCAGCAGGAGATCAATTTAGCATAGGGATCCTCGTCTCGACTTTGGTTTCAAGCTAATATTTTTCGCGCGAATCCTTGGAGTCCTCTAACTTAACTACGAGTGATTAGTCTAAGGGCCTAATTCTTATCACCTCTTTGATTAGACTAATCATGAGTTACCTTTTCCTTAAGGGAAGGAACATTTAAAATCACAAAACCCCACTAGGAAGCACAGGAGACATTTTCAAAGACCAAGAAGAATGCGGTCACCAAGAAATGGGATGATGATAACATTTACTCCTTAATAAGAAATTATACCCATTAGCAAACTTTAAAAAAAAAGAAAGAAAAAAAAAATTAAAAAGGAGAGAGAAAAGGTAAAGGCTTGTCACAATTTTTTTGTCCATTTTCAAATTCATATTAGCTTGAGTGGCCAAGCTTTCAATTCATTTTGCCTACTCTCATTTTCAATATGGTCATACCTTTTAAGTTAACCATAATAGTCTTGATCATTCTTCCCTAAGGTAGTTTTTAACATCCATTAACTCTTTTTTCAAATCAAAGGGTTTATCCTTAATGCCTTTTTCATCATAAGTTTTCACCAATTTCTTTATTAGTAAAAATTTTTCAAAATAAGAAGCTTTTTTTGTTTAAAAAAATATTAGTTACATTCCTTGCTTTGCTTTCCCATAAAGGGTCGAGTCAACTCTTAGAGTACTGTCCCATCCAATTTTTTAGGCTTCTAGCCAGCTTTTAGAATGTTACCCTATATTTCATCATTTTTTAAGGTTTTAGCTAGCTTTTAGAGCACTATCCCATCTTTCATAAATTTTTTTTAGAGTTTTAGCTAACTCTTAAAGTGCTATGCCAACTCATATTTTCCTTTAGGGTTCTAATCAACTTGTAGAGCACAATCCCAATTCACTATCTCTCTTTAGGGTTTTAGTGAGCCCATAGGGTACTTCCCTTCATCAATCCCTCTTTAAGGTTTTAATTAGCCTATAGAGTGCTTGCCTTCATCAATTTTTTTAGCAAGCCCATAGGGCACTTTCTTTCATCAATTTCTTTTAAGGTCTTAGTAAACCCGTAAGGTACTTCCCTTTATCACTTTCTCTTAGGGCCTTGATAAGCCCATAAGGCACTTCCCTTCATCAATCTCTCTTTAAGGTTTCACCAAGCCCAAAAGGCACTTCTTTTCATCAATTTCTTTTAGGTTCTTAGCAAGCCTGTAAGGGGCTTCCCTTTGTTAATTTCTCTTAGGGCCTTAGCAATCCCATAGGGCACTTCCCTTCATCAACAATCTCTCTTTAATATTTTAGTGAGCCTATAAGTTACTTCTCTTTATTGATTTCTCTAGGTTTTCTCAAACCAATTCCAATTTAGAGTTGCTAGTCCCCAAGAGACGTAGTTTCCTAGGTTAATGAGGTCAAAGGAGCACGACTAGGTTTTTCAAATTAATTCTCATTTAGGGTTGCTAATGCTTGAGAGACGCTTCCACTTAGGTTAGTAAGCTCAAAGGAGCATGACTAAGTTTTTCAAATCGATTCTCATTTAAGGTTACTAGGCCCTAAGAGATGCTTTCGCCTAAGTTAGTAAGCTCAAAAGAGCACAATTAAGTTTTTCAAACTTGTTCTTATTTAAAGTTGCTAATCCTCGAGAGACACTCTGACCTAGGTTAGTAAACTAAAAAGGGTACGACCGGGTTTTCTTAAATCAATTTTCATTTAAGGTTGCTCATCCCCTAGCAACACTCCCACCTAGGTTAGTAAGCTCAAAGAAGCATGATCAAGTTTTTCAAATCGATTCTCATTTAAGATTGCTAATCCTTAAGAAATGCTCTTGCCTAGGTTAGTAAGCTCAAAGGAGCATAACTAAGTTTTTCAAATCGATTCCAATTTAGGATTATTAATCCCCTAAAGACATTCCTGCCTATGTTAGTAAGAGAGCACGACATGGTTTTCTTAACTCGATTCCAATTTAGATTTGCTAGTCCCCGAGAAATGCTTCCACCTAAGTTAGTGAGCTTAAAGGAGCACGACTATATTTCTCTCAAATCAATTCTAAATTAAAGTTATTAGTCCTCTAGCAATGCTCCCACCTAAGTTAGTAAGCTCAAAGGAGTATGACGAAGTTTTTCTCAAATCGATTCCAATTTAAGGTTGCTAGTCCCCTAAAGATGCTCCCACTTAGGTTAATGAGCTCAAAGGAGCACAATCAGGTTTTTGTCTAATCAATTCTAATTTAAGATTGTTAATCCCCTAGAGACGCTCCCGCTTAGGTTAGTCAAGTCAAAAGTGCATAACCAAGTTTCAAAATAATTTTTCTAACCAACTCTTGAGGCGTTAAACCCTTCAAAACACTTTGTAATGTCTCAACTAGCTCTTAGAGCGCCTTCTCTCTCTTTTACCTTTTACCATTCACCAAATCCTCAGTAGATCAAGCTTAGGACAGCTAGCTAATTATAGCGCTCTTTAAAGTAAATTCATCCCCAAGGCAAAAATGGTGTCCCTTATGTCTTTATGGCAAAATTTTATTCAAACTTTACCACAAAAATGAGCAGTTATAGACATCTCATTTTTATCCCCTCCCTCTCGTTACTGCATTTTTAAATTTTTAGAATAGGGTAAAGGGTCCTAATTTATAAAATATAAAAAAAAATACAAAAATTAGAAAAATACAAAAAAAGGATAAAAAGTTTTCAAAAAAGTATAAAAATAAAAAATTAGAGAAAAATACAAAAAATAGAAAACTTAGAAAAACCCAAAAGATAGAAAATCTAGAAAATAAAAATAAAAAGATTTAAAAAAATAGAGAGTTTAAAATAAGAATATAAAATTTTAATAGTTTTAATACTTTTTTGACCTTAAATAATAAAAATAACAAAATGGATTTTGAGCTTAAGCTTAGGCTTAAATTTAAATATAGCATAAGTTGATAAGGTATAGGCCTATGACCTAACAATACTACACTTGGTCTCAATATTAGAAAGGATTCATAAGTCTTGGGTTCAATCCTAGCAAAGTGCAAAATTATACTTTTAGTTTTCTTCCCACACTTGTGCCTCATGTAAGGATATTGTCGAAGCTACATGTCATAGCAGGACACGTGGCAAAGTCAAACTAGGATACATAACTGAAGTGGTGCCCACGTGATGTCACGTCAATGAGCTCTTTCTCCCCCTTTCTTTCCCTTTCTTTTCTTTCCTTTCCTTTTTCCCCAACAAACTAACCCAACCCCCTCACTTTGCCTCAATTTTTCACCAAAATTCCACATACGAGCACACTTCTTTTTTTTTTTTTGTTCAATCTTATAGTCCACATAGCCTGCTTCAGATTAAACCCAAAAACTCATCTAGATACAATCTTTGAAGGATCAAAAAGAGGTTTGAAAATGAAAGAAAGTTGGATGACCTGGATTTTTCTCCTAGCTTGAATTTCCTTGATTTAAGTCTTTTTCTAAATTGTAAAGCTTCCCCATGATCTTTTAGGTAAAAACGAACATTGGGGATGCACTTTTAACTAGAAATTTACACAAATTGTTATCCCAATCTAAGAATTAAGCCAAGTCATCCTCCTCCATTCAATCTCTTATCGATGGCATTTTTATCACTTTCCATCCTCAATTCAAGCTCCAACACTATCAATTGGAGCTCGAATAAGCATTTGGGGGCATTAATCTTAACTCCCAATCTCTTGAATACACTCATGCCACTTTCTCTCTCTAGTTCAAGCATTCCATTCTCTTTTTAAAACTCGTACATTCTCACAAATTTTCGAGCACATCTATTGCTCTCATGGAGTTCCTTAAACCCCAAGCTTCTATTAGATGTCCTTTACATCCCCTATCATTCTCTCTAGCATTATCGGCTACCATTTAGGATCAAGACAAACCTTAACCACCATTACCCTCTTCGAAACACCCATCTCCGCTTCTCTTTTACCAAAACAACCATAATGGCCAAACTCAACGCCCCTAAAAACCTAAGACCCCAGTGGCTTTTCATCCCCAATAAACTCTCCCTATAACCACTAAGACTTTACTACCTTCCCAACTCCGACAAACACCGAAGAGGCCACCAAACATGGCGGCACTTCACCAAAGCCCTTATGTCTAATGAAAAACACGTAAATCTAGCCTTTCCCACAAAAAATTCACCCCAAAATGCCTTGGAACACCCCTCGATGGCCTAAGCTCCTTCTTCTTCTTCTCCTTTACACATGTATATAGGTCACGTAGACTAGACTCGAACCGCTCAAGACTCAGTCGATCTAACCCATGCCTTTGTCTTGAGTTTGGTCTGGCCCCTTTTGTTATTTGATAGTTGTTCGTTGTTTTTTTTTATTTATTTATTTATTTACTTACTTGTTTCATATAAGTTTTGTAATCCATGAAAAAAAAAAAAGAAGAAAAAAAATCCAAAAAAAAAAGCAAAAGAAAAAAAAAGAGGAAGAGCTCTAGTGTTTATTTATATTTTATGTTTTTAAGAAAATGAAAAATAATAAATATATATATGAAAGATAATAAAATAAATACAATGAAAACCGTTTCACTACTTCGAAAATCATTTTTCAAATAAAAATAAAAAATAAAAAATAAATCAAATATTTTCAAAATTATGATACTTTTAGAACTTTCCAAAAATAATAACCCTGACTTAGGACCTTTTTAGAAATTTTCAGAATAAAATAGAATACCTAAGAGACGTACACTTAGCTACTTTACAAATTTAACATAAACCAACACACATTATTTTTCACAAACAAACTACAGAAATCTAATTTCAAATAGTAAATACATAGGCACTCGTAAACAAATACGGAGTGACTTAAAATATGAAAAAAAAAAATTGTTTTTCTACCTTTTGTAAATAGTTACTCAATGTATCTTTTTTTGTAGATCCATTTCCATTTACTTAGTCGCATGTGATTAGATATTATTTTTAATAGGTATTTTAAAGATAAGATTAAAACCAGAAAGTTCAAAAATGATACCCATTAAAAGTTTAATAGGATAGCCCTTGGATCCAAAATTTTTTGTTTTCCAAATCTTTTCTTAAAATCGGGTTTTCAAGTAGACCATGTTTAGGTTATATCAATCTATCTAATCAATTTAACCTAACCCAGTCTTTTTCCCGACTCTAGTCAAGTAGCAACTACAAGAATTTTCAAAAAACATTTAAAAATTTTGGTTTTTCTTAGTTCTTAGTCGATAATCAATATTAAACAAGTAGGGTTTAATATTAATTGAAATTAAGGAAATTTTATAAAAACCAAGAAAAAATCAGGCTCGATAATATCTTATAGCCAGTCTCTCTACTCATGCATAGTTCTTCACATATTACAAATATATTATAGCCGGGGACTTGAGTACTTCATATAGTTGGCACACATATGAGATCAAGTGTGAATATGGTAAATCTAAACTTTTAGCTAACTCAGACTCAAATGAGACTTATAATGACTCAGTACAATTGGATTTCATTTAAACCAAACAAGCACAACTCTTTGGTCAACTTGATACAAAAAGGAACTAACTAATTACTGGTCATACAGTTGACATGACATGACTGGATCAATAGTGAAGACAAAAACATGACATAAGAAACACTAAAGTCATAATAGTCAATGGATCGAACGAATGAAACATAAGAATCATAGATTTGTTATTCCCTTTTAAGCTTACTCATATGTACTAAAAACGTACAAGTAATGTATTATTTAATACTAGTTTAACCATATCCTATGTTTTATCCATTTATTTTCTTCTTATAACATGATTACTAGAAACATATAATTCTTATACTTGTTCCTTGACCTCTTCTTATTGTATAGAAATATTATTCTTTCATCTCCTTAAGTTATTCTAGCTACTTTGGATAACCTCATACATGCATTCTTGTTGCTACATTCTTATCTTTACAAAGTTTCCTTAGCTCACAACCTTACTCAATTCATTTCTTTTCTAATCTTAATCATTATATGTCTATGATTCTTATACTCAATTCCATTAACACAACAATTTGTTTTAGATTTACCAAGATTTCCTACTCAATATCAACTCAAGTCCATCAATTTCTCAACAGCTTTCTTAAGAATTTTGCTCAAAGCTTACATCATTCCATGTTACTCCTCATACTTTTTGTCTCTTCATCTCAAATAACCTTGATCCATGCTCCTTACCATACCTTAGATCTCATTTCCAACCTTTCTTTAAATCTTTAGATCCGCATAAATGCCTCAACTTTTCAATTCATTACACTTCCAATCCAACTCCTTATGCAAATTGTGATACTCTGTAGCCCATTTTCAAGCCACACTCAAATACTACCCTGTAACGCCCTACCTTGTAAGTGTCTGCTTAAAAAGTTTTCTCAGACTCTTGGTACCTAAAGACGGTTTGTTACTACCATCCTTAAATTAAGGATAAGGCAAAACTTGTATCTAACCTACTCTTTTGTTCCAAAAACGACTACTTTCAAATAATTTCTCATTCAATATGACAACAATAGCAAAAGCTTCTACATTAGTGAGCTATACTCAAAGTATTACAGTTACACACTTCTATACAACATAGTATCCCTTTTACAAATATACATTTTTGGACTACCACGACTATACTAAACCTTTATTGAAGCAACACCCATTGCTTTCCTAAAAAGCAATCTTCCTATACTCAAGCCATATTTTGTAGTCAACAACCTTTCTCAAGAGCCTATATTTAACCAAAGTTTTTTTTTTTTTTTTCAAGTTTCTTATCACTCTGATACCTTCTTCTGTCTATTCCTTTGTAGCATAAGGATAAGAAAAACTTATCCCCTTAGCTATGACGAGTTGAGTGAAAGTAGATAAACACATAACAAGCATAACAAAATATGCACATCATTCAAGTAGTTAGTCCAATTATGTTATCTTATAGTTTCCCAGCCAAACAATGCCAATGCATCAAGGGTGTACCATGCCCATGCACATGAAATGTATCAGTATCAATATCCCAACCTAACCTAACAACTCATCCAATTTGGTCAACTCAAACCAACCATCTAGATAATATATCTAAGAACCTAGTAAACATTTCAACCTAGCAATAACCACATAGAATGCTTGGAAAATCCAACATATGGCTCACCCAGTAAATACAATGCAGTCTCTACATGCTTAAAAACCTAGCTTTTACAAATCAAGTATTTCACTTAATAAACCGAGCTTTTCATATGGAAACCGACTTAGAAATATCTCAATTTTTAGAAAACTTGATCAATAGGTCTTTTTCGTGACATGCCATGAATGCATTAGATTGCACTCCAAGAAAAACCTAGCAAATCCAAACAGACTCATTCATCACTTCTTACTCAGCCTTTACTTTATAGTTTCATTAGTTTTAAGATCTCATTATCGAGTT
The DNA here is from genome assembly GCA_024138005.1 of Lumnitzera racemosa. Classification (NCBI taxonomy): domain Eukaryota; kingdom Viridiplantae; phylum Streptophyta; class Magnoliopsida; order Myrtales; family Combretaceae; genus Lumnitzera; species Lumnitzera racemosa. The sequence goes on from JAMXBC010000008.1 coordinate 75,226,860, forward strand.
CACTTAGGTGAATACCTTAGGAGATAAAGTTAATCCCTAGATTCTTTTTCAAGATAACATAGACCCTAACAAATGTCACATATGCATTCGTCAACATCAACATAGCAACTAAGTTTAACATCATGTCACCATTCAATCAACAACAATCATAACAGATAACTCCATATAGTTCATTAAATAGCACATCAACTTACAATTAATATTCAGCCAAGCCAAAACATCATAGAGCACATAAAGTTAAGAGTAAACACAAGTATACTTTAGAACACACAAATATCCACTTACTTGGAACTCAATTACTTGCTAACTAAGCTTGCTAACTTGTCCTCGTTGATGACCCTTCGATAGTTGTCTCAATGTAGTACTTTATTATGCATATAAATTATGAAATACTACTAATTTACTCATCTGTATTCGCATTAAGTTGGTTACTCATTAAGCTATTACTCTATGCCTTAAGTATTAGAAGTTTAGAATGGTGATATAAGTTTATTTTACCTCTATTACCTTCTAAGCTATTCCCTTAATCGAGATACCATTGCAGTATTCAACTAGAGAAGCTCCTAAGCTATTCGCTTAACATGTGGGTGTCAAAGTTCACCGTAAATTTAGCCTCTGAATCAATCTCTTAAGTTGATACATCCCCAAGATTCTTCAATTGGTGCCCTCTAAGCTAAATTCTGAGTGATTTTATAATAATTTCCTTTGGTTAAAATCTTCTAAGTTACTATCTAAGCTATACATGATCATTCATAATATCAATTTTATCTTTTGACATAGCTTTTGAGTTTCCTCAAATTAAGCCCCTAACTAAATTATCCTCTAAGCTACCCTCTGATACTATTAACTCTAAGGTTTTTAGGAAAACAACCTCTAACCAAGCTTCTGAATCTCCTATTTTTCATTTCACTCATAAATTTTTCCTTTAATTTAGCTTCTAAGTGCATATCCAACAAAACATTTGCCTTCAACTTCCTTTAAGTTATCCTTTACCTTCATTCAATACATAAAATTTAGCTATTTTACTTACTTTTAAGGACCAAGCTACAATTTTCTACAACTCTTGATTTTATTACTCACTCCAACCATCCCAAAATAGTACATAAACTTTAAGAACTAATCCAACTTAGAATCTAAGATTATTAGAAGAAATAGGTTATTTGTCACTAAAATCACCATTTAATACCAAATTTAGGGCTTAAAAATCACATAAAAATTTAGAAATGGTTTTGTGATAAATCTCTTCAAAGTAATTCAATATTAATATAAGGTAGTTTACAAAAAAAATTCAAAAGCAAAACTATGTCATTAAGCCTATTTATTTCAATATCGAAAATCGACAAATTTTTCCAATTTCTTAGGGATGTATATGATAACCACCAAATTTATATAAAATGGTATTTTTCCTAAATTCTGTACACGAAAATATGTAGGAATAATTTTTTTATAATTTTCTAGGCACTTTTTATATTTTTCCAAAATCACACTAGAAATGGACCTCACCAAAAAATGGATCTCTTGCCACCAATGGTGGCTGCTACCTTGTCAACACAGCTAGGCATAGACTACTCCTTGTGGTGGTTGGGTTGATTCATACCTAAAAACTTTTTGTACCTGTGAACCACTGATCACTCAAAATTACAACTATTTTGTTCAATTTTCCAAAAAATTCCTCTTGTGTAATCTTAATCCAACTTTACTTTTCCTAGATCATCACTTGCATGAACAACATGTTGGAGAGTGTTTCTAAATCTCCTAAGCTGGTTAGACATTAAGAATGGATTTTTTTTCTCTCCTTACATTTCTAAGCTTAAATATTATGTTTCTTTTGAATGAAATTTTATCCCCAGCTCCCACCAACTATCCAAAATGAAGCTAAGACCAAGATAGGAGATTCCCAGTTGTTCCCAAGTGTTTTCATAATTTTTATTAATTTTTTTACAATTTCATAAGCTTATTTCAACTTAATATGTAATTTATTGAGCATTTTAATTAGTTTCGGGTACATATATACGCATAATAATTACATGCAGGGTATATACATATGTTCTATATATTATTTTGTGTCATGTAATATTTTTGTTACATATTTAGTTTATCTCTAAAGTTTTACAATCATTTGAAACTCTAATTTTGAATTTCTGATAATTACTAATCGTACTTGATAAAAATACATTTTATTGAGATTAAATATTATAAATACTTTATTTTGGGAAATTGATATTACTAAGACTATTTGTCTAATTTTTATGAACTTATATTAAAATTTAGTTCAATTCAGACAAAATTGTCCAAAAATCCTAAATCATTCAAAATACCCTAATTCACGTCAAAACCAAATTCAAGTATGGTCATTTGACTTGACCTATAACTTTAATTTTTTTTCTTGCCTCTACTATACTTCCTATGTCAAGTGATATGCTACTCCAAATCTCCAATAGTAGGTCGAAGACTGAGTCTTATATTCTATACCCTTTACAAAAAGTTTCACCCTCAAAACTTCCATAATCTAGAACTTTTAAGTTCAAACCTAATACCATGCTTCTACTGTAGAACTTTAATTACCACATCACATCACAATCATCAACTATTGTTAAAGTAATAACTTCAATATTCTTCATTCTTTGTACTATTCAAGTGCTTATATCTAAGTCTATACCTTTGTTGTTCTCTTTTATGCTATAGAGGTTTAAGTAGTAACATTAATTTCACCCGCTTTACTCTAATACTTCACATGATACCAAGACATTCTATCCACCTTTCCAAGCCTTACACTTGTAGTTTAAAAACTATAGTTTATCTTTGGCTTCAATTTTCTACACATTCATAACTTAACATAATTGCTAAAAGATCGACTACTTTGCATTTGTGTTACTTTCTACATCTTAATGTCTTATCATACTTCCTATGTCAAGTGATTCGCTGCTCTAAGTCTCAAGTAGTTGGTTAAAGACTAAGTCTGACATATATAATTAATTAAGTTTCATATCAAGATTTTTCCATTATAACCTTACCATCCAATGCATCAATAGTAACTTTCTTCGAATTGCTCAAACCATTACAAACGATTTGAAGAATGAGCCGATTCTATAGAGACATCTCCTTTATAGTTCCTTAAAATGCTCTATAATATCAAGTTTTATATGAATACGAGATTCTTTTTGAAAACTATTACAGAAAAAGGCCTCTATCCAAAAAATATTCTACCCATTCGCTTGCAACTTCACTTCCCCCATTTTTTTAGGAGAAATAATTGTATTTTCCCTTTCGAGGCAAACTATTTCCTAAAAAATAGTCGAATGAAAATAATTTGTAAAATACAATTACTAAATCCCATTTTGAAGATGCAATTTAGCTTTTTAACGACAAATGTATAGAATAACAAAGAAATCATATGCTAGCAATGCAATTTTGAAATCACATTACTAAAATGCAATTAACAATTGCATTGTTGAATGTTGCATATGTGACTTTTGTTTACCAACATCTATCCTTTAGATTTACTAGCTAATGTAATTTGTTACTCTAGTTTAATGCCATCTTAATTCAGTTACTTCATTACTATCAATCTATAGCCCCTCTTACAAATCACATTTTAAGATTACAATTTCAAAATCTTATTTCCACAATGCAAATTTTAAATCGCATTTTTTAACTTGCGATTTCTTTGTTACTTCACCTCTCCTTCATGCAACATGGCTATTTGTGTATAAAAAGCTAAATCACATTTTAAAAATGCATTTAGCAATCCTATTTCACAAATTATTTTCACCACAACCATTTTTTATGAAATAATTTGCCCCTAAAGGGTAAACTCATCTATTTCTCCCATTTTTACATTGAAACCATATACTACATTCGCCTTCTTTATAAACACACCTGGAAAAGAACAATACCTATGGGGCTGTACATAAAGAACGAACAAAATAGGTTTAACTACACTACTACACAATAGGTGTACTTGCCTAACCTTATCATGAAGTTTGAACTAAAACAACTCTACTCGCCAAAAGGCACCAACATTAGTTTCAACACCATTAACAACTAGCTCACACTCCAATCCACAACAGAAATTAAGAGTTTATGTAAAAATTATGAATTTTGCAGTATATTGCAAAAGAGAAATTGTGCAACACATCAATGGAAGGTCCATATATATTTTTACAAAAATACATATACATCATATCCCTTGCTTTTGACTCATAAATAATTACAAATATGACATTTCTAGTTCCCCTTGTGCTACTAAAATGCTTTACAAGCTCGGGATAACATCAAACACCTCTGATGTGATGGAGACTCTGAAGGCTCTACAAGTATATCATCAAGATCCTTGGGGAGGCATAAGGCTCACCTAAGAAGCTGGCTGGAGCTAAGTTACATCCTCACCCATAAACAACTATAAATAGCCAGACGCTACTAATGAAGAGCTAAGGGAATCAAGAGATCCATTTGATGTTAGAACTCTAGAGTCATGTAAGAGCTAAAACTAGCCCCGGAGTTGGAACCAACTCTAGACCTAAGATTGGCAAATAGGAATCAGACCACCAAACCCCTGACTTGAGCTTGAGCCTAAGGATTGGAAAGCATAGCTAGACGAGTTCTTTTTTCACGCATTACACCTAAGGAATCCAAACTGCTATAATGTGTCGACCCAATGCCATGGCTGATCTAAACTCTCTTGTACTTATCAATAGTCTCTAGTTGCCAACCCAAGACACATCCAGACAATAGCTCAACCCATTTAACCAACTACTTAGCCAACCTAAATCCAAGGTTTACCCAATACATCTAAGCTGAATTTACCTTAGAAAAGTCACCTAGTCAACTTAGTATTGCTAAAGTATTACCTTAGCTTAGCATCATCACTCAACAACACCTAAGCTAACTGAACAATTGTCCATCTTTTTGCCAAGAACATAACTACTAGTTATCCTCTATGTGTCCGAAGACCCTTATGATAGAATCTTCCATACATAATAGCTATTTTTGGTACATTTTCAATTACACCCTTTATCATTCCTTGTACATTACTTATTTTAGACATTACCCATTTTATCTTTTCCATTTCAAGAAAGATGCCTTAACATTTCGGGTATAAATACCCTTGTAATAGGTAACTACATCACCATCATCTTACTCTTTCTAATATTGAATACGCACTTCTCCTTTCGTGAGCATTATTCTTCATTGCTTACTTCACTCTTATACTAACCCTTAAGTAAAGCTAGGTAGTGAGTACCCTCATTAGACCAGCTCGTGTATTACATCAAATTAACTCGTGAGTCCTCAATAGTTCCATTTGTGTGTTATATCCTGTAGAGCTAATCATAGGTCTACTTGTTTTTCTTTTCATAGTCATTCGCGTGCATTTTCCACCCTTCTTTTTTAGCTTTCCACAAGCTCAGACCTACCCTAGTAACTAGCTTTGTTAGTACTTAGCTTCAATTCATATTAGGTACCAGAGTTGGAGCCAATATCTCCTAAGTCAACAGAATGGCACCCTTAGGACAACATATCGGGTCATGGCCACAACCATGCATCTATCAAGCAACTTATCCCTGAACTATAACTCTACCTTTAGGTGGAAGACAAGGAGGTAAAATAGGGTCGAGGCCAGGTGCTCTCTAATCCTTGTTTGGTACCCCCTAGTTACGTTGTCAATCATGTACATGCTGAGGATATAGTATAAGACTGCTATGCTCCTCAACAAATTGTAGCACTCTATCTACAATGGTAAATGCAAATGGATAGTCTCTTACTAATCATACATCAAGAAGCGAGTCAACTTAAATTGAACAAAGAAGGTGGTGTTGATTAATATAACATATGATATATATACATATACAATGCAAATTAAGTGGCATGGTTACTTATCAATTGTCCTATGATAACTCCTTGATGGGTTATATACCAATGCGTAATCTCCTTATATCAGGGCCAATAACTAAGGTCAACTATACTCGAACCCTGAAACTGGACTAAGTAAAGGTGGCGATTGGACTTCTAACTTATGTAATGGTCATAAATGAATAGCTATTCCATATCAGTCTTACCTCGCAAGTTGATCTAGTGGAGGTGATTACCGGTGTCAACATCCTATGGAGGTAGCTGATACCTACTGAACTAATGAACTACATGGTTAAAGAAAGACCACTCTACTACATGGAAGAAAACAAGTAGGCTAGTAGTTGAACCAACTTCTTGGAGTAGGGCTCTTAGACCACCTAACAAGAATCACATTATAGTGAAATGAGTGTAAGATTTTAAAGTACAAGTTTATATAAAAAGAATGAGTATATCGTACCTGTTACACAGTCTGTAAATCAAATGTAGTTGGGTAAGCATCAATAACATGGTTAACATGCTAGGCAGTGTTACACTCCACCCACTATTAGGCTACTAATTAAACCAACCTCCCCCAGCCCCCACATGTCTTGCATATGTCATACTAAGTAGTGTATCATACCCAACTGTATAACCATGCCAAACATATAGAGCCCTAACTAAATTGTCTTATAATTGTAAAGTCCTTTAGCAAGGGAAAAAACATGAGATGGATAAGGTTAGAGGATTTATCCGCATAGATAAACTGGTGTTGAAGAAAGAGATTGCATCCCTAATAATCTTATCCATCATCTTGTTTTGTTGTGGAAGTTCTAGAGCTTTGGTGGTGTACATTATCACTTAAGCTTCTCAAAGACACCTATAAGGCATAGCCTTACGAATAGAACTAACCAACATAGTACTGGGAAAAAACTATAGATTCATGTAGGGATCTCCCACATTCTCCATATCATCTTCCCCATCATCGAGACCAACATCCCCCCATCATCTTCTCCATCCCACTTTCCTCTCCCTCTTCACTACTATTTGTGCCCATAGGCATTTGTTCCACATAGAGATCATACAACTCTTCGTGTTCGAGAATTGGTCCTAATGCTTCATCAAGTTTCTCTTCAATGATATCAACATGCCTATGCTTAGTGATATCTACATAAGGATCATGTGACTCATTCACATCTGTCACCACCATAGTCATCATAGACTGCACTTGGAGTATTACAAAAGTTGAATTATTTGCTTGAAATATGTTCTATTCAAACTGAACACTTAGCTACCATAATATCTGATGTATATCTCTTGATGCTCTATTCTTCGAAAGATTTAGCTAGCTTAATGAAATTTTCAACATCTTCATTGTCTTTGATCGTATTAACCTTGAAGAAACTCCCCCATCATAAAAGAATGGATGCCTATGCACAATTTCAACCCTAGATTAGTCAATTCCGACACTTGCACAAATCCTTTGCAAGAAAAGAGAGAAGCTTGCATCTTTTCTCATCTTTAACTTCTTAATAGGCTCCTTATCGTACTCTAGCCCGATGTTGCCACTCATGATGTTTCCATGGGAATATACAATTAGTTTCACATATCTCACTATTTTCACCCTAACAATGTCACGAAGAACTAATAAGTTAGTTGACACAACATCCATTCTCCAAACATCAACGTAACAATTTGCATCTGATCATCTCCATAAATTCATTAAGTGTTGGAGTAAAATCTCTATAAGGAATTTTATCAAACACATTGTGTGTTTACAATTTTAAATCTACATTTGAGTGCTACACCTAAGTTTTCATGAAAAATCAACACATTTTAACAACCCAATAACATATCCACGAATTCTAACATGATTCTAAACAAATAATTGGAAAAAATCAACATGTTGCTTAAATTAGAGATTATCCATAGAGCACTAATGGAGAAAAGGATTGAGTAATTTTCTACAAAAAAAAAAATAAGAAGAAGAAGAAAATATACATGGGATAGTGAGAATAGTACTTGATCGAGTTAATTGGAGTGAAAAAGAGTTGAAAACAAGATGAAAGTTAAAAATACCACGAGGGATATGTGCATTTTCAAGAAGGGAATTTTAGTTTTTTTAGTGTATTATGCATGTTCATCATCTATTCTATGTGATATATAAGGGTCATGGAAGGTACATGTACCTTTATCCTTCAATGTATTAGGAAATGCACCGAAGGTGAATTTGCATGTGTCTTCACTCCCCTATAGATAGAATATTTCTATACAAGAGCCCTTGTAACGCCTCACCTTCTAGGTGTCTACTAAAACTTTTAATGCTTAAAGACGATTTGCTACTACTATCCCTAAGTTAAAGATAAGGCAAAACCAGTATCAAACTTGCTATTCCACCTCATACAACATTTGATTCCAAATAGCTTCTTACTTAACATAACAGAAAATAACGAAAGCTTTTACAAAAGTAGGTCGTACTCAAAGTATCACAATTATCCACTTTCATACAACATAGTAATCCTTTACAAATATACACATTTAATTGCATCTACTATACTAAATCTTTTGTAAGGTAACACTCCCTAAAGATATGCCTTCATATACTTAAAATCATATCCTGTGACAAATGCGTGTTCGCAAGAGCTCATCTTTAGCTAGGACTTTGAAGTCCCTTTACCTTCATGGTACAATCTTTTGTCTAGTTCAACATTTACTTAAGGATAAAACAACCTATCCCCTTAACTACTATGAGCTAAGTGGGAGTGGATAAACAAACCAAAATACTTGCAATATCATATCACAAGCACATTAACAGGTACTTAGTCAAATTATATCAACTCATTATTTCCCAACCAAGCAATTAATGTAAATGTAGCTATCACATGCCATGTTAACACATGTGACATGCATCGATACTGATATCTTAGCCAACCTAGCAACTCATCTAGTCAATGGACTTTAACCGGGCATCTGAACATAAACTAAGGTCTAAGAACGTAGCTATCACATCCTAGCTTAACATTGAATGCACCATTAAATAGGAATACTTGTTAAAAACTTAATTTAACCTGCTCATTCATCAAAAGACAATTTTATTTATATGACCATTGGGATACTACAACAGAGTTCAGCTAGAACTTTATTTTACAACTTAAAGGTATAAATTATTTTTTTACATCAAAACATGAACCATTTTTTATTTCATGTTCAAAATAATAGGACTTCTAATGTAGTGTAGGTTCCATTTAAGTTATTGACCCCGACTTACGCTCTCAAAATACATCCCCCTTAGTGTTGGCCCATCAAGTTCCTGTTGACTTAAGGATAAAACATTTTATTCCATCGACTACTAAAGCTGAGTAAGAGTATATAGCAAACAATATAATATAAACAATATCACAACTCAAACATTTCATTCATAAATGACAGATTCAACTTCACGAATACATTAGCCAAGCTAGGTATTTGTTGTTAATAATGTAGTATGCTATGCTCGTGCACATAATATACATTAATACCGATATCCTATGTTCTTCCAACTCACTCATTTAGTTAGTCGATATACTCAGGCATGTAGATGCAACATCTAAGAACCTAGAGGCAACAAGGAGCTACTTAGGAGTAAGACCGTTACCTCTATTACTACCAAATCAGACTACAAAGAGTAGATTACCAAATCAAACTACAAAGGCTAGTCAGGTTGCTCAAGCAATTTGAACCTATATGCTTCTAAACTAAATTCATAAAACCATTATTTTCCTTGATTATTAGAAACCTCATTCTAAAAATTCTAACTTGTACATCTCTTCTGTACTATGCCATGCAACAATAACTCGAGTATATTATTTAGCATAACCAACTCTTAAATTTTACTTAACCTAGATATCCAAGTTTAGTTTTCGGTCTTTCCCTAATGGAAATTTATTATCTTACTTAAGGTTCACTTAGGTGAACACCTTGAAGATTAGGTAAGCAATCATTCTTATCTTTAAATTAGTACAATCATTCCCAAACACCATATCAACATCCAACATAGCATCATAATAGTTTAACCAAGATATTGATACAATCATTTAGAAACACTACGCCAGCACCCAATATAGCAACATAATAGTTCAACCAAGATCTAGTCATATTCAATCAATATGGCATCAAATAACATATAGTGTTAAGATAGCAATAAATCTACTCTAAGCATGGCTTAGATCCACTTACTAAGGCTTCACTATAATGCAAATCCTAGACTTCACGACGTGATCCTTCCTCACCTATCATACCTAAGAAAATACACACAATCCCTAAGTTATCTTCGAGTTAAAATCGAACCCTTATAAACTTACATTAGCTCATTCTTTCACTATCACATTTCTATACTTCGTTTGACCATATCTTATTCATTTCTTATCCGATTTCAATAAACTTTATATTTTCACAATCGTTATTTCATGTATTATTAAGTATCTTAAGAAATAAGATTGGTCAATATAGGTACAAGTCTAGAAATGCCCTTTCTCGCTACCGACTCGATCATACATTATCGTAACTTAGTAATTGACCCAAATAAACTTTAATTCTAAACTAAAAACTCTAAAAATCACTCTTCCCAAACATGACCAACATCTATTATGTACCCAAAAGTGCTCATCTTCCATGAATTTAACAAATATCTCACTTATACTATTTACTATGCCCCACATTAGGCTTATAATAGGAAAATACATAATAAATAGTATATGATCCCAATTAATTCCATGAAAATTCCTATAGACTCACAAAAATATTTAGTTTGATATCGACCATCCATTATACTTAACTAGTTTATCATCTATATTTATAAAAATAGCAATTTTAGCTCAAGATTATAGAAACTTAGGAAAAATAAACAAGTTTATGTGTAAGATAAAACCCAAGTGTTCCAAATATCCTTATAATCTTCTAAAAGTTAGAATATATCGGCTTATTAATTGATTTTATCAAAAATTAATTATTCCAATAAATCAACAAAATTGCCAATTCTATTAAAAATAATTATAATAAATAGTAAACATTTGTTTCCATAATTAAATACATATATTAAGCATATTATATACAAAAATTCAACTCGAAACAATAATGTTTAATATTTCTAAAAATTAATTTAATTTTCATTCAAGCTGGATAATTTCTTAAGCATCATATATTTCCACTAGTTATTTAATTAAAATAAAATTACCATATTAATCAAAACCTAAAATAACCCAAGATTTTTCCATAATTAATTAACATGATTTAATATTTTTAGAAAATAAAATAAGCTACGAGCAGAAATTTGGTTCACCTAAATTGATTGTCTCTGACCACCCTCTGGCCATCACACCTTGTCAAAAAAGCTTATCATGCCACCACCCTTCAGACCCCAAAGTAGCTAAGTGTCAGGTCATTGATAGCCTAGTAAACCATCCATGACTAGCTTGTGCTTTATTTTTCCCTTGTTTTTATTTATTTCTAATTTTTTTAGTTAAATTTTTGTTATTTGAGTTTGGTTTGCTAAAATGTCCAATCTCTAGTGCTAAGGGTCTCTTCATAGATTTAGGTTGGATAGGTTGCGTAGTCATCATGCCATATGTCAATTTGTGACTTATGTGTTATTTTTGTATTTATCCTTAATTGCTATGTCATTCTCTTATATTTAGGCTATTGACTCACCATTTCTAACTAGTCCTAAGCTACCACATCATGCTTAGATGGCTTGGAGACTCATCAAGACACTTTTTGAATAATTTCAACTATTTTGTACTAATTTATCCATAATTTTATATTAATATATATACATATTTAATACATATAATGTACATTCTTTGTAAATACGTATATATTATATATAATTCCACTTAATTTATTATTTTTTATAAGTTAAATAACTTATCTCTAATATCTCACTATATCTCGAAACTCGAATTTCATATTTTCGATAATTATCGGCTTTATTAATAAACTAATAGTTTTATCAAATTAATTCTTTTATATAGTTTATTTTAAGAAATTGACCTTAATATGATACTTTCTCTAACTTTCTAACCTTACCATAAAGTTTGAACTAAAACGAATAACATTGCCCAACATCCTAAATTTAGGAGCTCAAAACCTCGAGTTACCACATTAACTTAAAACTCTAGGGTATTATACTACCAAAGCAACACTTAGTTGCCAAAACCTAACAGCTTAGCAATAACCACATAGAATGATTAGAAAATCCAATGTATAGCTGACCTAGCTAATACAATGCAATTTCCATATGGTCAAAAACCCAACTTTTATAAATCAAGTGGTTCACTTAGTAAACCTAGCTTTTCATATGAAAACCAACCTAAGAAAATTTCAATTCTTAGGAAACTTGACTCATAAGTCCTTTACGTACCATGCTATGAATGCATCAAACCGCACACCAAGCAGTACCTAGCAAATCCAAGTAAGCTTGCTCATTATTTATTAGCTTAGCCTTTATTTAGTATTTTTGTGAATTCTATAACCTTAGCATCAGGTTCACTTAGATAAACACCTTAGGAGATAAAGTTAATCTCTAGATTCTTTTTCAAGTTAGTGCAAGTCCCAGAAAGTGTCACATCATTAAGCAACGCATCAAACTTATGACTAAGTTCGGTCAAGCCAAAACATCACAAAGTATGCAAAGTTAGGAATAAATATAAGTCTACTCAAGACATACAAATTTCTACTTACCTAATCAGCAATGTATTTCCAAACTTACTCATTAACATAAGTTCCTTCCTCTATGATTTCACCTAACAAGAGTACAAATTGTTAAGGTTAACTACAAACCTCATGTGAATATATTTTAGCTTGATATTAGTTTGTTGACTTTTAGTTTACTCCTAAACTATTTCTGACTTAGTTTCTGACTTTACTTCTAATTTAGGTTTTAGAATAGCTTCTAAATTACTCTCTAATTGAGTCCAACTTTAAAATTCTTAATTAGATACTAGTTAACTTATATCTTCAGTTCACCAACCAACATCCCTGGTATATCACCTAACTTAGTTGTCTAAGTTTAGGTTACACAAGAATACCTAAGTATAACTGCTTCCGATTTTGCCTATGATCTAGCTTCTAATTTGAACAAAGTATTATACTTAGTTATAGTATTTCCACTTTTCAATTGAACCAAACTAAGACCAATAAAGTGTTCTTCAAATACAATAGGAGCTAGAACTTCCTCTTGCTACAATGTTAATTATATAAATTTATCTTATATTATTATTTTTAACAAAATATACATAAAGGTTAGGAAAATATATAATACTTAGTCTCTAAGCTCCATTAAAACTATGGGAAAAAAAATATTATAATCAGTAAATTATGACTGTTATGTTCTAATCATGAAAGTACTAAAATAATGTAATATATAATATTTTTTGAAATATTGATTTTAGGTTTTATTTATCTAAAAATTAGTTTAAATTAGATAAATAACCAAAAAAATTATAAGATTCAAAATAAATATTTTCAAAATCATAACTAAGCTCCAAAAAGCATTACAAATCAAATTCACTAAGAAATTTAATTAAAGACACATTATTTCTTTCAGATGAAAAATAGGGAAATTTTAACAAAATAATTTTAATAAATACTAAACGTATAGTAGATTAGAAATTCTTTTTATTTAAATTAAATATATTATATGAGAAATGTGCATATTAAAAATTAGTTCAAAACAATATTGTTTACTATTTTTAAAAATCCATACAAAATGCATTAGAAACAGGTCAATTCTTAAAGAACATACATAAGGAATTTTAATTTCAAAATTATGGGTTGAAATTCTAATTCTACACATAAAAATATTTAGAAAACCAAGTTTCATAATTTTTTAATATCATTTGATATTTTTAGTAAATAAAACAGTTTATAACATAAAATTACATTACCTTATTGCTAAAGCTCCAACTAAAGTGGTCAAAGAGAAGAGGTTGGCCAAGCTAGTTATAGTGGCTCTGTTAGGTGATGCTAGTCATGTAATGTCAAGTTTTGGGTTACTATTTTTCCCTATTTTCCCCTAATTTTTTTTATTTTTTTTGCTAAATTTTATAAAAATACTAAACTGATTTGTTTAAGAGAATTTCCTATATTTTGATATTCCAAAATGATTGAAGTTCAATCCTACAACTCCTTTTGTAAACATCTAGCTAGTAGAAAATCTTAAAGAATTTTCCCTGTGTCATTGGTGCACTTTTAGGTATAATTCTTTGCTTAATTAAATATTGTAAACTATGGACAGCTCATGTTCATTACCTTCTAAACTCTAACTAGGTGCTACGTCATTTCCCAAAGCATTCTAGGTGGTTTTGACATTTATTTTATAATTTTTCCCATATTTATTAAAATTTTAAGTATTATTTAGTATATTATATTGATATATTTACATATCAGGTATATATAACGCAGACAACATAATTACATAATTACACTATGTATTATTTGACTATTAAAATTACTTTTATAAGTTAAATAACTTATCTTTAAGATTTTGCAATCATTTGGATCTCTAATTTTGAGTTTTCGATAATTACAGAACATATCTGGTAAAAATGTTTTACTGAAATTAAATATTACATATATTTTATTTTGAGAAATTGACTTTATTAAGAATCTTTGTCTAACTTTTATGACCTTATATTCAAATTTGGCTTAATTTAGATAAAATTGTTCAAAAACCCTACATCGTTCTAAATGCCTTAACTTGTACCAATTTTGAGCAATTAGGGTCCTACTATACAACTAGGCTTGTTTGTTAAGTTTCCCTCAATAGCTATACTTTCTAAGCCTTACATGTAACAAAAGTAGTTCACTTGTTTTGTAATGTTTTTCAAAAAAGGTCTTGTATTCATGTAAAACTCACGAACTTTGGGGGGTCAAAAGGGTGCAGTACCTTTACAAAACTTCTCTGAGCTTATCTTGTGCAGTATTTTGAAAAATATGTTTGGTTTACTTATGAAGTATAATATTATTTTGAAAAAATTATACTTTTAGTTTTTAAGCTTTGCTTTTTTTATCTAATTGGATCCTTAAACTTATTTCTTTTTTGTTTTAATCTTTGAAGTTTCCAAAAGCTTCTAAAAGAATGACTCAGCTAGAAATAGAAAAAAAAAATTGGTAAAAATGACTTTTTTGCAGATTTTTGAAAACTTTGAGAAAAAAAAAGTTCAAGAACTTAATTAGAAAAAGTGGTTAAGTTTAGGGATTAAAGGTGTAATTTGCCTTTTCCTTATCTTATTACAAATATCATCATTATTTAATTTTTAATTTACAAATGTATTATAATATA
The DNA here is from genome assembly GCA_024138005.1 of Lumnitzera racemosa. NCBI lineage: Eukaryota > Viridiplantae > Streptophyta > Magnoliopsida > Myrtales > Combretaceae > Lumnitzera > Lumnitzera racemosa. Next base: position 75,242,005 of record JAMXBC010000008.1, read on the forward strand.
CTAACTAATTTTATACGGTATCAATAAGTGAAATATGATAATTAATCATATTCACTATTATTTATTTAATTTAATAATTAAAGTAAGCATGAAATAAGCTATACAATTACTTAATTAATGCTAATCTTCCAAAAGGATAGACCATATTTAAATCCCTCATCCCTTAAATTAATGTAATATGTAATATAGTTGATGGCAAAAAAAATAATAAAGAAAAAAAAAACTATTATTATATGTAAATCTAAGAATTAATGAAATTGAATGGGATTTGATTTTATTAAAAATGCTAAATCCAATCATCGACTGTTTAAAGTATTTGTCAACTAAAATGGAAAAAATATAGTGAAAGGACCTAAAGTTTTTTTTTTCCCTTACCTTTATGTTTTAAGATTTTATATTTTCAATTGTTTCTATATTTTTCTTGAAAATGAGCAAAACTAGGATTTTCATTTCTTTATGTTACAAGTGTGGTCAAAAACCATGTTCTAAAAGAATGTATACATACACACACATACGCGTACACGTACGTGCACATAGAGATATAATAGCATAGGTCTTAAATGAAAAATAAATAAAATACAGATCTTGAAAGGAAAAGAAAAAAAAAAGGAAAATTATACTTATAGTTCACAAATATCATCTCTTTTTTTAATTAATTCCTCAATTATTTTTTCTATTTTATTCCTCAAAGTTTTCAAAAGCTTGTAAAAGTGTCTTCCATTAGTGAACTATTAGTTTTTTTTTTTTTTTAACCAAGGATTTATGCAAAATAGTAAAGTATATGGGGGTCAACACAACCATGTTGAGGCCATGTTGTTTAATAACCTTTGATGCACATATGGCGACGAGATGCATGAACCAAATACATGGGTGTGTTGACTTATACGTTTCAACACTACTATTATCTAAACATACATGGCTAATCTACATGGTCAGTCATATAGTTGGCCATGTTATTCTACAACATTTATTTCAATTCAAAAAGTTGTATCTATTTGTTTTCTTCCTGGAAGTATTAACCTTTTTAGTTGTAATCTTTGTGTTTTTAAGAGTAACTATATGATAGGAAACTTGTTAAATTGGTGACCATTTGTTATTGAAGTGTTGAGGTTATTGTATCATACTAAGAGTCATACTTTTTTGTGACAACATTATAAATTCCTCAATTATGTGCTATAATGGAATTGAAAGATCAATAAAATAATTTTATATTCAAAATTCTTAGGGTAAAGGGAAGGGAAGGAGAGAGAGAGAGAGAGAGAGTCTCCTACTTGAGCAATTTTTCCTTATTCAAGACACTTGTTTTATCACCATTTTATTGGTGTAGCGATTTGTAGATGTAATTGTAAGATCCAATCTTCAACCTGCTACTTGAGACTCGAAGCAATGAATTACTTAACATAGGAAGTATAACAAAGGCAAGTAATTTAAAAAAAAAACTGTTAAGAGAAGTTTAAGAAATAGGTTAAGTAAAATGACCATACTCAAACTATTCGACATTAATGCAAATTAAGACGTTTGAAATGATTTAAGGTCTTTGGACAATTTTGTCTGAATTAAACCAAATTTTAATCTAAGTTCATAAAAGTTAGAAAAATAGCTTTAGTAATATCAATTTCTCAAAATAAAGTATTTATAATATTTAATTTCAATAAGACATATTTTTACCAAGGACAATTGGTAATTTTCGAAAACTTGAAATTAGAATTTCAAATGATTACGAAACCTTAGTGATAAATTATATATGTAATAAAAATATTACAAGACACAATAATATATAGGATATATGTATATACCTCGTGTATAATTATTACATGTAATTATGTACCCATAATTAATTAAAATACCCAATAAATTACAATTTAGGCCAAAATAAGCATAGGAAATTATAAAAAAATAATAAAAATTATGTATAACACTTGGGAATAGCTGGGATTTCCTATCTTAGGCATGGTAAGAGATAAGGATAGTTGTAAGTCTATGGCATAATGTCCTAAAGCAATTTAAGTTTAGTACAAAAGTGAATTTTGCATGAAGAGAGAAATAAATTCATTTTTACACCTTACCAATCTAGAAAAATATAGAAACACTCTACACCAACTTAGATAAGCAAGTGGTGATCTAGGAAAAATCAGAGTGGGTTAAAGTGATCAAAGAACAAAATTTGGGAAAAATAGCAAAATTGAAGTGTAGAATTGAGCTTCAAAGTATACGGGTGGCTAAGGAGTTGCTACAAACCTGTTGCCACCACAAGGGGCGGCAATCACAGCCCAATTGTATTGATAATGATGGAGGAGTCATTGGTGGTCGAAGCTCCATTTTTTGGTGAGGTCCTATTCTAATCCGATTTTGTAAAATTTGGCAAAAATATGAAAATACTTAGAAAATTATGGAAAATTTTATTCCTATAGATTTTTGTGTATAGATTCTAGGAAAAATATCATTTTATATAAATTTGGTAGTTATAATATACATCCTTAAGAAATCGGAGAAATTGGATAATTTTCGATACTGAAATAAATAGGGCTATTGGCGTAGTTTTGCTTTCAAAATTTTTATGTAAACTACCCTAATTTGATATTGAATTACTGTGAAGAGATTTCTCTTCAAACTATTTCCTAAATTTTTATGTGATTTTTGAGCCCTAAATTAGGTATTAAATTGCATTTTAATGGAAAAATAACATATTTTCTTAATAATCTTACTTGAATCCTGAGTTGGATTAGTTAATAAAGTGTTTGTACTATTCTAAAGTGGTTAAGTTGATTAATAAAGTGAGGAGTTATGGGAAATGGTGAATTAGCTTAATTAGTGAAGTTAATATTTGATTAATTTAGTAAACTTAAAACAATTGATGAATTGTGATGTAATGAATAAAGAGTTAAGAAGTAATGAACTAAGGAAGGTTGGGTTGGAATGCTCTTTGATGTTTAAATTTGATTCCACAATTGTAATAAGAAAAAAAGTTGGTAAATTAGCTATTTATAATAAATTAAATAAGGTAGAAGATGATTCAAAGGATTCTAATCATGAAATTTCCACTAGATTGATACTTAGAGGGTAAGTCAAAAGCAAAAATAATAAGTAAAATGAAAAAGACCCAGAAGCTTGGTCAGAGGTTATTTTTTTAAAAAACCTTAGAAATAACAAAGTTGGAGGATAGCTTAGAGGATAATTTCATAAGGGCCTTAAACTAGAGAAACTCAGAAGCTGTGTTAGATGATAAAACTGATATTATGAATGATCCCTATATAGCTTAAATAGTAACTTAGAGGATTTTCTACTAGAGAAAATTACCATATAATCACTCAGAACGTAACTCAGGATTTAGCTATTTTAGGTAACTTATAAAAATCATTGATTGGTCAAGAAATTATGATTTGTGAAAGAGGATACTGCAATCAAAAGCTATTTTAGAAGCTAACTCAAAATTAAACTTAAAGATTAAGTCAGAACTAGTTTATAACAAACTAATTACCAACAAGTAAGTATTTAACTAGTATATGTATATGTATATCTATATAGTGCTTTATTGAGTTTCTTAGAATATCAATTATATATATACAATTGAAAGAAAATTAAATCATTAAGAGGTACTGGTATTATACCTTAGGATGGAAACATATAAACATTTCAGAAAGGAAAGTATTTGGTTATTGAAAAGAAAATTGATTAGAAGTAATAAGATCGAATGTAGATGAAAGTAAAACAGAAAGTATGTATGTATGTCAAAAGAGGAAGAGAAGAAAGAAGTAAGAGATTAGAAGAGATAAAGATCAAATAGTGAGAGAAGAGGTAAGAAGAGTTTGAGAAAAGAAGAGAAGATGAGAAGAAGATGTGTATGTGTTTTCCAACCTTGTTTCTGAATGAGAGAGGGCATCATTTTATAACTAAGGGAGTCGACCGGTTGTTGTAATGAATAGTATCATTGTAGTTGACAAAGTAGGAGATATTTTACTGTAGTAAACAGTAACACGTCAGATGGTGGTTTCTGACGTCATTAGTGATGACATTGTGTACCGTGATACATTTATATATATACTATATTTCTACTGTATTTTACAGTACAAAATTACATTGAGGAAAACAAAATGCATACATTATTCAAGGATCCCCTAGATCTATTCCAAAGAAGTCAACTTCATTCGTATTTCTACTATAATGAGATTCTGATCCGAAGGTTAAGTTTGAACTTGATACTTAAATAGATTCATTGATGTTAGTTAATGCTTTTTGTAGAATTTGCTTCATCTAAAGATCTAGCACTAGCTAAAGAAGACATTAAAAATTTTCTATTATGGAATAGCATATTTGAAACATTAGTTAGAATAATCGAAGAATTATTGTTTTTAATCCAATTTAGAATTGAATCTTCTTTAAGTTTATTCCACATTTTATAGTTATCCTATCATTTGACTTTATACATTTTGACCAAATTTGAGGTGTTTGTGGTCCTATCAGGTTTGTAATCAAACCACCAAGCCATAATCTAGGACATACTAATACACATAAAATAAAACATTTCCTTTTACAAATATTTTTCATTGGGTTATAATTTTTCATAAAAATAGTAAAACCATTTTTGGCTTTGTGAACAATTTTAGGGTTTGCTCCAAATTGTTCCCACCAGTATGCAAACCAATAGGGAATGGTTTTTTATTAACAATTACTGAAAAATATGAGCCATGTATATGGCATTCATTTGATAAAAAACATTCTACCAAGCCTATTTATAATCAAAGTAATTATAACTAGCTCGATAACTTGGTTGGGCTGAGAAAGGTCCTATATTGAGTTTAATTGGGGTTGTTGGAAAGGTTCGCCATTCCTTAAGGTTAAAAACCTTACGGATCCTAGTTGTAGAATAGCTAATCATTTCATCCTTTTTAAATTGTTTGAAAGATATTGATCTAGTTTTAGTTAAAATTCTTTTATAAAACTAAATTGGTTTGAAAACATCAAATGGTACATAGGACAAATCTTTGGTAAAAATTTTCCTTGTAAATTCAAAGGGAACTTTTTCAAATAAGTCTTGTTCAACAGAGAAAACATATTTAGAAATAAATTTTTGGAAAAATTTAGACCTTTGAACTGCAGGTTTCATTATTGAAGACACTAAGGATGCTACCTCTGTAATCAATATATTTTGATTACTTCTTTAGGCATCCGTTGGTTGAGGGATTCCTAGAAACATAGGAGGTTCATTTTTTTATCATAAGGCTATTGAAATTGCTTTAAGCAATTTTAAAGTAATAGCCATATTAGCCAATTCAAAGAGATTATCATTGAATTATGTTTGGACATTGGAAGACTGAACATTAGAGGTTTAGACATTTGATGACATTAATTTAAAGGTCCTTAAACAAGATTCTTCTTTGATTATCAAGGGGGCATTTGATGATTTACAAACGTCTAACCAAAATTTAACATTAGTTAATCCCCCCTTAGAGACTAACAGAGCTTTTCCTTTATCATTGTCTTTTTTGGGAGGTATCTCCCTACAAAAATTTATAGGTAAGGAAATCAAGAAAGGAATTTGATGATCCATTAATATACTCTATTTCAAAATCCAAAGCATAAAGAATTGATTGCCATCAGGCAAAAATTTGTTTAGATATGATGTTCTGAACATCTTTTAGTAAAACATTTTTAGCAACTTTACAATTAATACGTAAAAGAAATTTTTTATTTAACAAGTCTTATTGAAATTTGGAAATTGTTAAAACAATAGCTAAAATCTCTTTCTTAATTTAAAATAATTATGTTAACATTCATTCTAATATTTTGACACAAATTAAACTACACATTCATTATTATTTTGTTTTTCTTTTAGAATTCCTTCGAATCTTAAATCAAAAGCATCAATCTCTACTATCTTTAGTAGAAAAGCATCGGTAATGTGTAAACATGGGATTTCATAAATTTTTTTATTAATTAATTGAACAGCATTTGTATGTTCATTTGACCATTGAGGTGGATTCATTTTTTATCTTTGATATAATGGTTTACAAATAATATTAAGATTTGGAAAAAAGTCAGTAACATAATTAAAAACTTCCTAAAAATCTTTGGAGTTGATTTTTATCCTTAATTTCATTAAAAAATTTATTTGTAAATTCAATTGATCTTTAAATAAGGACTATTGTGCCATTACAAATTTTAAATTCTAAAATCCTAATCTTAATCTAGAAAAGACTAATCTTAAATGGTGAAACTGCTGAGCCATTTTTCCTAACTATATTAATAATGATCTTAACATGTTTAAAATGTTGATCTATATTAGATGAAAAAATCAAAACATCATCTATATAAACAATTATAAAATTTACAAAATTATTAAAAATTTTATTCATTATCCCCTAAGATTTAGAGGGAGCATTTTTTAATCTAAACAGCATTACATTCCATTTATATTGACCAAAAGTAAATATGAAGGCAGTTTTATACCTATAACTATCCTTAATCTAAATCTACCAAAATCAAGATTTCATGTCAAATTTTGAGAATATTTTAGTATTATGTAATCTATTGAGTAAATTTTTTTTATTAGGTATTGGATACCTAATCCATTTTAGAGCATTATTAAGAGGTTTATAATTGATTAATAACCTAAGAACATCTCTTTTTATTTCTGCATTTTTATTGACATAAAAAGTAGAACAACTCCATGGAGATTTACTCTTTCGGATTAGTTTTTTGTTAAGTAAATAATTTATTTCATTTCTACAATGATTTAAGGCTTCATTATTCATTTGAAAAGGTCTTGCTTTAGTTGAAATATTTATCTCATTAAAATCATTTTTGTATGGTAAATCCATAATGTGACTTACAATTCCAAAATGCATTTAGAAGTGTTAAATAAATTGAATTTTTTATTTCCAATTCTAGGTTAGAAATTTTCCTTTTTAAATTTTCATTATTAAGTTGAGTTTCTATTATTTTGAATTCAAGATCATTTTTTTAGATATGTTAAATGATTTTCTTTGCATTAGATTAAACAATTCGGTTTAGAAATTGAATTGTAGGTTAATTCATTTAAATATTTGGTTTTTGGTTTTGTGATAAAATTGAATATAATTTTCTTTTTGAAATATTGTGTTTCAATTCCACTTTTATTTACAGAAAATGGTTGAATTAAATTGATGAATGGAGTACATAAAATAATATTTTTGTTCAAATTTCTTACAAGTAAAAAAAAAAGTTTTATATGAAGCATTATCTTTTAATATTTTAACATTGAACAATTTATAATTAATTCAAAATTTGCTACCAAATGCAGAACTTAAAAATTGGATCGTTTTTTCAAAATATTTAGTAGAAATCAACCCTTCCCTAATACAATTTAAATTAGCACCACTATAAAAAACGTACTTGTCTCTAAAACAAATTCATTATTAATTCTAATTGTAATATAAATAATCCATTTTCTTGTTGTTACTTCAACAAATTGCATTAAATTTATATATTCTGAGTTTAACCCTAGGTATTGCATTAAAGTAAATTATATATACATTTATATACATATATGTGTATATAAAGTGCTATATATAATTACCAATTATAATTGTATTATACATATAATTTTACAGTTATATGTATACTTAATTGGATCGATATTAGTTGCAATAATTATAAATAGTTAAGAGAAATGGCTTAGTAGTTTCACCATCCAAGATTACTCTTTTCCAAACAAGAATTAGGTTTTTAGGATTTAATATTCATAATGACACAATAGTCCCCATTCAAAGATCAATTGAATTTGCCAACAAATTTCCTAATGAAATTAAGGATAAAAATCAACTTTAAAGATTTCTAGGAAGTTCAAATTATGTTACTGACTTCTTTCAAAATCTTCATATTATTTGTAAACCATTATATCAAAGACTTAAAAAGAATCCACCTCAATGGTCAAATGAACATACAAATGCTATTCAATTAATTAAGCAAAACATTTATGAAATCCCATGTTTACACATTACTGATCCTTCTCTACCAAAGATCGTAGAGACTGATGCTTCTGACTTAAGACTCAAAGGAATTCTAAAAGAAAAACAAAATAATAAGGAATGTGTAGTTCAATTTGTGTCAAAATATTGGAATAAATGTCAATGTAATTATTTTACAACCAAGAAAGAGATTTTAGCAATTTTTTTAACAATTTTCAAATTTCAAGGAGACTTGTTAAATAACAAAAAAATTTTACGTATTGATTGTAAAATTGCTAAAAATGTTTTCATAAAAGACATTCAAAACATTGCATCTAAACAAATTTTTGCAATTAAAACCCATAAGACAGATTATTATGGTTCCAATTAAGATTAATCAAAACTGTTCACTTAGGACTAATCAAGAAAGAAAAAACAATGTATTTAGTTATGCAAAAAAGATCACACACATGGCTCACATTTTTCAATAATTTTTCATTAAAAACCATTCCCTACTGATTTACATATTGATAGGAACAATTTAGAGCAATCCCTGAAATTATTCATGAAAAAAGATAAAAATAGTTTTAATGTTTTTATGAAAAATTATAACCTAACACCGCATGAAAAATATTTCCAAAAGAAAATATTTTATTTTATGCATATTAGTGTATCTTGGGTTATGACTTGGTGGTTTGATTACAAACCTAATAAGACCATAAATACTACAAATTTGGTTAGAATGTATAAAGTCAAATGGTGGGATAACTATAAAATGTGGAATAAACTTGAAGAAGATTCAATTCTAAATTGGATCAAGAACAATGATTCTTCAATTATTCCAACCAATGTTTCAAATTCGTTATTTCATAATAGAAGTTTTTTAATGTTTTCTTTAGCTAATGCCGGTTCCTTAGATCAAATGAAGCAAATTCTGAAGAAAAAAAAAACATTAGCTAACATCAATGAATCTATTCAAGGATTAAGTTCAAACTCAACCTTCGGATCAAAATCTCATCACAGTAGAAATATGAATGAAGATAACTGCTTTGGGATAGATCTAGGGGATCCTTGAACAATGTATGTATTTTGTTTTCCTCAATGTAATTTTGGTTATGCTTGTTCTACTTTTTATGTCAATAAAAATGCAAAAATAGAAAGAGGTGTTCTTAGGTTAATAATCAATTATAAAACTCTTAATAATACTAAAAAATGAATTAGGTATCCAATACTTAACAAAAAAGATTTACAGAATAGATTATAAATGCTAAAATATTCTTAAAATTTGACATGAAATTTAGATCCTAGTAGATTCAAATTTAGGATAGTGATAGGTACAAAACTGCCTTTACTATTCCTTTTGGTTTATATGAATGGAACGTAATTTCATTTGGAATAAAAAATGCTCAATTTGAATTTCAGAGAATAATGAATAAAATTTTTGATGATTTTGCAAATTTTCATTATTGTTTAGATGGATGATGTTTTGATTTTGTCATTCGATATAGACCAACATTTTAAACATGTTAAGATCTCTATCAGTATAGTTAGGAGAAATAGCTTAGTAGTTTCACCATCCAAGATTACTTTTTTCTAAACTAGAAATAGGTTCATAGGATTTAATATTCATAATGGCACAATAGTCCCCATTCAAATATCAGTTGAATTTGTGAACAAATTTCCTAATGAAATTAAGGATAAAAATCAACTTTAAAGATTTCTAGGAAGTTTAAATAATGTTACTGACTTCTTTCCAAATCTTAATATTATTTGTAAACCATTATATCAAAGACTAAAAAAGAATCCACCTCAATGGTCAAATGAACATACAAATGCTATTCAATTAATTAAGCAAAACATTTATGAAATCTCATGTTTACACATTACTGACCCTTCTCTACCAAAGATAGTAAAGACCGATGCTTTTGATTTATGATTTGGAGGAATATTAAAACAAAAGAAAAATAATAAGAAATGTGTAGTGTCAAGTCTGATTTTTTGGTTTCTTTTATTTAAAAATTAATTTTCCCATTTTCGGATTAATACCAAACCCTAACCATTTAATATTAATCTTCGACTAAAGAAATTAAGAAATTTCGGTTTATTATTGAAAATAATTTTTAGAGTCACCACCCAATCGAAGTTGAGAAAATAAAAAGAAACCGTAATCAATTGGGTAGATTGATTACAATTTAACTACCGGTCTTTGATTTCAATTTTAAATGAAGAACCAGAGGGTTTTAAGTTCGGGGGCTAACCTATTAAACCCTTAACAGGTACCACTATCTATTTACCGAAATTAGGATTATTCTTCTAATTATAATATTTAAAAATAAATAAATCAAAAGAAAAAAAAAACTAAGTTTCT